>CM076999.1:87282974-87454972 GCA_039090855.1 Macrothele yani
AAAGTGACACGACTAGTCAATCTGATCTCTGGTGAACATATCGCTAATGAGTTTTGCAAGTCAAACATGAAGTAAAATTTTACATTAAACAACTTAGCGCAAGCATCTGCGATCATATGGCTTCCGTTAGCAAAACACTGTTACAAGAAAAGGATTCAAATGCATGTGTGAAACAAAAGAAATCGAAAAACTCCCAGGTCATACAGTAACAAAAATTATAGGATTTCAACAGCAGGTTTTATTATTTTGTTGCAAATGTTTCAAAAAGAAGTGACGAAAGATCAGATTTTGCGACTAAAGACGTTCGTTCAGGCAGCAGTTCCAGGTATAATGGGCCGTACTGATGGACAGCTCGGTTCGTGAAGGACTCGTTCTCAATGAATGACACTTCACCAGGAATGGTTGGCTTTCACCGGTGTGAATGGTATTCAATCCGACATTATTTCGAAACACAGTGAAGTTCCAGTACGAGTAAATTTCTCTCGCCCACGTGAGTTGGGAAACGAATTCCCCATAACAAAAGTAATGTAAAGAAGTAATAATTGTCAACCATTCTGTGAGTGAGAAATCAGCTATCAGCGAGGAAATAATGGTGAAACTTAAGAAATGGAATAGTTCGTGAATGCCATTCATTAAGAGTTCGAATCGTGGGGAATAAATCATCTTGAACAGTAGGGTGGAGCGAAAAACACTTTTTTTTTTAATTTGAAACGTCACCATGTGCAATAGTTGCGATATTATTACTGAAATGATCCCCCGAAATATGGATGACATTATTTGATATCTTAGGCTGCCCCAAGAACCTCGAAGTTTGAAAGTTATAGGAAAAAATGGTTTAAAAACACCCGCTTTCTCCATTTTGTAAATATAAAAATACTGTGTCACCATGTTTTTTAATATCACCTTTGAGTGTATATACACAGGTAAAAATTCAGCAAACGTGAGTTAATTTTTTAGGCTTCCCCAAAGAGCTCAAGATTTGTCATATTTCTCCAAAAATGGCATAAGTTATCTAAATATGATAGACACTAGCCTTACCTAGTAGCAGAACTTGCGGAGTGAGTTTATTTCACTTGGAAATCAGAATTTCTTTCAAAACTTGGCATCTGCTTCCTATCCAAAATCTTTGCTCTGATGAATCCATCTCTTGCAATAAGGCCGCACACATGAGCAGAAGAATCTGTTACAATCTTAACCATCCTCTCTACTGCCTGAGAATGGCAGGGTATTTTTGTAAATTCGTGGCAAGAACTTGGATATATATCCGAATGTAGTAATTCCAGAAGCTCATCGTCTTTCCATTTCCATGTGATGGGAGGCTCAGTCACATTACACTCTTGCCAGTCGATTAGGTCGATGTCATCATTGCTCTGGAAATTCAGCTTAGGAATCCGAAACTTCCTAATGGTAGTTGTTTGTTCGGAAGATTTCCTGGCCTTCATGATACGTCGAACAGCAAGTTCACGGACATACCTTCTGTCGTCAAACAACATTGCAGCGAGCAAGTTTTCTGCATGGGCAAAATACGCGTTGTCTTGGAAGACTCTTTTTACAATATCCTTTAAATTATCTGGAAGATACTGAAACCTAGATATAAAAAGCTGAAAATTTCTTGGACCATCTTTACAGATACCGTTAAATTTGATCGTGAACCACGATGGTGCATATACTTTGATTATGAAGGTGGCTAATGAGACAAGTTGTGGTGTTGGATCACTAGTTCCAACATACAAACGCAGAATGCGATTTGCGATGGTCAGCCAACGGGAATGTGCAAGTGCTCCAGGATCCCGATTTGCCAGATCTTGTGGGCAATCACCTGCATAGACTGCCTTACAAATTTCCCAGAAATGAAGTTGATCCGAGCTAAGATCTTTATAGTTAATGTCGGACAGAAGCGAAAATTCAATTTTCTGGAAATTAACGATAGGAAGGTTTGCGCACGTCTTCAGGAGCTTTCCAATCAATCCACTAAATTCTCTTGGACCTGACGTTTTCCCATCAAGTGCTTCAGTGAGGTGGCGTAAAGGCAGTTCATTAAAATAAAGTTGACATATAATCCAGTGTACGTGAGAATTGAGCTTCTCTTCAAGGCGCCTAATTACACCTGCATTTGTGCCGGTATTAGTCACTTCCCCGTCACTTCCAATAAAGACTAACTCCGACAAGTCAAATGCCTTCTGGTTCAATAAGCAGAAGATACCGTCGGAAATGTCCCTTTCACTCTTGCTCTTCGGTACAAAATGTCCCAAATAGACTGAACCCGGTTCTTCAACAAGTGTAATATGCTCCTCCCATTATTTTCGCTTGTGCCACTTGCCATCATCTGTCTGTGTATTCGTAAGAGTTTCATTCCTTCTTCCGTCTAAAAATAAAGCTACAATCTTGCGACCAGTCAAGTTTACCTCATCTTGAATTGTTTGACGGGTCTTTTTCCTTTCTCGTCGTACTTTATGCCGGTCAATAACAGATACATTACATTCTTTCGATTGAACCGGTTCACTTACATCATGAAGCAACGCCGACGCAAGATCAGCTGCCGCTCGGTCGCTGATGCCTCGCCTATCGCACTTTCTAGAAAATGCAGACAGTGTCATCTGACGCCTAGGTTTCGAAAAACGACGTGGAGTGAAATCGTAATCTTTCTCCGAGGCCAACAAATGACAAGGACCCGGATCGTCTGGTTTTCCTGCAGAATTAGTATTTGTATCCTCTTCTGAAGTATCATCCTCGACTCGCAGGGCCGATTTCAGTGATGCAGTTTTCTGTAATTTTCTACGGACATGCTCTTCCCTATCACTCTTTCGAGCTGATCTTTTCTTCAGTACACTGGTGGTTTTTGCGTCAAGCCCACCTACTATCGTTCTTCTGTTTGTTCTCTGGTCCATCAGAAAGTCTCGCTCTTTCAAGGGTACCTTTTTGCAGAGCTGCATTTGCAGGTTCTAAAACATTTGCACTTGCATAAGCGTATGTCAAAGATACGTTCCGAATCTGCACGAAATTGTTCAATCTTCTTTCAGTAGGTTTCATTCATTCCTGCAGCGTGTTTTTTCAGCTTTCGGATTTCAGTGTTGTATGCGGTAATACGCTTTGCAACAGATTTGTGGAGAGATGTCGGAAGAGATGCTTTCTTACATATACTTAGCACTTTGTCCGCGACAATACTTGCTATTTCTGCTGCAGCAGGCTCATAATTTGCATCTTCCTGCCTAAGAGTATTTCTCACAAGGTAGTAATGGCGCATTACATCTTCGTACGTAGGAAACACATTTTCATGCATCTCCTTTTCGTTTTGTCTTCCAACAACTTAAGATGGCTGAAACAAGAAATAAAGCTGATTGCCCGAGGATAGGGCAATCAGCTTTATTTCTTGTTTCAGCCATCTTAAGTTGTTGTTGGACGACAAAACGAAAATGCCGTTACGATCCAATCAACGTCACTAGGAGTGAAAGAAACTGTTGCATCATTATGACGCAAACCCGCCAACACTCTCTCCCAAACAGACCTGTGCGACTGTGATAAGATGACACAGAGTGTTCGCAAACAGAGCTCCGCTGTGAGAGAGGGGGTAGCCTGAGATGAAAAAGGTAACAAAAACAAAGCAGAGCGCAAAACAGCAAGCTATGTTTCTGAAAATCATCAAGAGGTTTCCCGAAAATATGAGAGAGGGGGGGGGGATTGTTAATGTTAAGCCCAAATTGGTTACAATAAGGCTGCTGTCGAACTTAATGCTTACACAATTTATCATGCCATTTTTGGCACACATTATATACTTTAAGGGATCTGGGGAAGTCAAAGAAATTAACTCATGTCTGCTGAACTTTTACCCGGGTTTATACACTCAAAGGTGATATTAAATAACATGGTGACACAGTTTTTTTTTATATTTACAAAATGGAGAAAGCGGGTGTTTTTAAACAAATTTTTTCCTATAACTTTCAAACTTCGAGGTTCTTGGGGGCAGCTTAAGATATCAAATAATGTCATCCATATTTCGGGGGTCATTTCAGTAATAAAATTGCAACTATTGCACATGGTGACGTTTCAAATAAAAAAAAAGTGTTTTTCGCTCCACCCTAGTGAGTATGGAGGCAGGCGGGGGAACGCTATTTCCCAGTGTACAGTTCCTACAGTCAAGTTTGGAGCTGGCAGTGTGCTCGTATGGGGTTGTTTTTCGTGATATGTCCCGGGCCATTGGTTATCGTAGACAAACGTGTCAACCAGCACCGCACTTCTACCACGATATTCTGGACAATTAAGCCCTACCAACTCTGTGACAATACTATGTAACCGAGCCTTCTTGGTACTAGCAGGATAATGCACCGAGCCATAAAGCAAGGAAAGTTACGGCGTGGTTTGACGATAATCCCGTATTGTGTGTGTACTGGCCAGGGCTGAGCCCTGATCTTAATCTCATAGAGCACCAATAGAATGAATTAGAGCAACGCATTAGAAGTTTGGAACCAAGATGTACTAAGCAACAATTAGCGGCAGCAATTTTTTTTTTTTTAAATTTTTGATTGGATTTTTAACGACCACCGTGAGCAACTCAATGGGCTATAAGCAGTCGCCCGTCCCTAATTTAGGGTCACTGGTTCCAGGGAAGGGAGAGAGCCAGTGCCGTAATACAAACACAACATCCATGCCTCAGCGGGATTCGAACCCGGACCCCGTTCGAACTAATGATCAGAGGCCATCGCTTAGACCACTGCGCCACCGGGGCGGCCGGCAGCAATTTGTACTGACCCTTCTAGACATGCATTTTGTCGAAAGCATGTCTGAAGGGTCAGTGCATGCATTAAGGACAAAGGTGGACCGACACCGTACTAATGTATGCCAATAAATACTATGTTGTGTTTCTCTTCTAGGTGTCCAGTGACTTTTGTCAATATAGTGTATATATATATATATATATATATAAAATAATTTTAATTCGTTTAAATATCACTTGAACACAGACGATGAAAATCCGATTTTTAGCGTAAATGTCTATGCTATATGCCGTTATATGCCGTTACATGAAGGAAATAGCACGATGTGTGACTGTCAGTTTTGCGGTGCATATTTATAATCTAATATTTACTGTTCCTTCACCGTAAATTATACGGTATGTGATAGTAAGATTTACGATGCTGTTTCTTCATTGTTATTATCTGTGAACAAGACAGTATAGAACTCTTACAAATTTTGAAGATGACAATCCGATTTTTGGCGTAAATTTGACAAAGATGGTAAGTTAGATAATATCCGAAAACTTGAAAATTTTATCGTTCTGGAGCGGGACTCGGACCCGCGTCTCCGAGAAAACGCCCGGGCGTGCTAACCATTACACCACCCGGAACGACCAAGTTTCAAGCTTCCGATCAATTTGAACATAACCATCACAGGTTTCGCTAGTCGAAGCAACCGGCATTCATGTTTAGCTAATCTGGAGGTTAAGAATCTTATCCCGTGTTTGCCCGGAGAAGCAGATAAATCATGAAAGAAACACGGGATTACGCCATATAATATAAATTTTGAAGATGACAATCCGATTTTTGGCGTAAATGTGACAAGGATGGTAAGTCAGATAATATCCGAAAACTTGAAAATTTCATCGTCCTGGAGCAGGTCTCGAACTCGCGTCCCCCAGATAACGCCCGGGTATACTAACCACTACAACACCCAGAACGACCAAGTTTCAAGCTTCCGGTCAATTTGAATATAACCATAACAGGATTCGCTAGTCGAAGCAACCAGCATTCATGTTTACCGAATCTGGAGGCTAAGAATATTATCCCGTGATTGCCGGGAGAAGCAGATAAATCATGAAAGAAATACGGGATTACGCCATATAATACAAATTTTGAAGATGACAATCCGATTTTTGGCGTAAATGTGACAAGATGGTTAGTCAGATAATATCCGAAAACTTGAAAATTTCATCGTCCTTTTCAAGTTTTCGGATATTTATCTGACTTACCATCTTTGTCACATTTACGCCAAAAATCGGATTGTCATCTTCAAAATTTGTATTATATGGCGTAATCCCGTATTTCTTTCATGATAAAACTCTTAGTTTTACGATTTTGTGGTGGTAACCTCGTTAACAGTTCAAAACCATAAAATTTATCATCACACATTTTACATTGTACCAAAGTCTTTGCCCTTTGACAAGTTAGTGACAGCAAAGTCTGCGCGTTAAAGGATAATCTCTTTCGCTAGAAAAATGCTCGCAACTAGTTAGGCATTTAAAAAAATATTCTTGTAAGCATAACATGCAAATCCAAAGTACTGACG
The DNA here is from genome assembly GCA_039090855.1 of Macrothele yani. Classification (NCBI taxonomy): domain Eukaryota; kingdom Metazoa; phylum Arthropoda; class Arachnida; order Araneae; family Macrothelidae; genus Macrothele; species Macrothele yani. The sequence continues at coordinate 87,289,254 of CM076999.1, forward strand.
GAATAATGTGAAAAAGTCGTAAAAGAGTAGTTTGAAATCGAAGCTCGACATCTGAGTTGACCATCTGGAGGGTTTTTTTTTACGTAACAAAGGGATATAAAAATGTTGAAGAATTAATTAAACAATTAACATTAAGGATAATGTCTAATAAATGCTGAAGCTGGGCGTGATCTAAACACTGTGCCTAAAATTAGAAACCATGAAGAAACAAGGCACCAAGAGCCAGAGCAGTTTTTTAGCTTCTATATTATCAGTGGAGGTTTCAGAGTTCTTGACGTCCGATGCGACAATATTTCTTGACGCTCTCCACAAACCTTTTTTTTCTTGTGTGTGTGTGTGTGTGTGTGTGTTTGTGTGTGTTGGATTGTATAGTTTTTCAGACACGTAAGGGAGTAATACAGTATAAATTAATAGCAACTGAGTTGCTTCCGAGATCAACGCCAAAAAAAAAGCATGCTATCTTTTGAGCTTAAATGTAACATTACTTTATTGTGAAGATTCAGATTATTCCAGTAAGAGTTAGAATTTCCATCCTCTCTCATTTTTTCAGCACCTAGAATTACAATACTCGTAGGGAACTTTGTATATTTTATATATATATACTACCATTGCAAAAAAATAAAAATAAAAATCAACTCGGCTAGTCTTAATGTCGGCCGTTTTGCCGATGAAAGAGCGTTAAGTAAGAAACTACATGTTTGCTCGTCGTACAACAGAAAGCAGGTGCGTTTCTCCCAACTGACGATACTTGATTTCTCTGCGTGTAGTGATACTTTTACCTCCAGACTGTCTGCTTATCTGAGACGAGCACTAAGATTTACTCTATGTACTGCACAACCACGGAGCCTAATCACCTTGTGTTTCACTCGAAGCGCAAACATGGCCAACGTTAATAAAATTAGGACAATGCCTTGTCATAATACCGATTACGTGTTACCGCACAGTAAGCGAATAAAATATTCAACAGGTTTATATTGAATTTAGTATTTTTCAGGAGCATACCCGCTTTCCATAATGGATTGAATTGACGCATAACCGCTTCATACAAAGCAACACATTTATACAGCAATGTACGGAATACAATTTCCTGATTAAGACTCGAACTGGATTTTCTCAAAACACGAAAAGGATTCGATTAACTTATTAAATGTAGTTCGCGCAATTAAATTATTAACGAAACAAAAAGCCTCGTTATTTCCGGATAGGAAGGGCAAGAAAATCTATGAAATTTTTTATGGATCTAATCTCGAATACTGATTGGAAGGGGATTGGGAAGCATCATTTAAAGTTTTAATTTAAATGAGCTTTAAGACTTCCATATAATTTTTTTGAAAAGATTAATTAAGATGTGAACATAATCTGTATATGTGACATTATGATTTTCCCAGGTAAAGAGACAATACCCCATACGAAGTGAGAAAAGGAATGTAACCGGCGACCCAAACACATTGCAATCTTAAATCTAACCGTCCGAAATTAATATCTTTTTAATAAATTCAATACTATATTTGGTAAAGAACTGTAGAATTACCAGATGTAACTTCCTCCGGTCAGAGTCACATAAAGGATGGCAGACATGGTGATCTTGTTACAGAGCTTGAATCTTGTCAAAACATAGATGTTGTGAAGAGAACTGTAAACTACGTAGTTAGCAGAGTCACCTAAATCTTCAATACCTTAAACTTCGACTTCACAGATGTAAAGCTTTTAGATTCTAGCGTGTAATCTAAACAAGCAGGAATGAGGCTTCATCAGTTTTTAATATGTTTCAACAATACGGAACGGAAACTCTGAACAATCTTTCATTGCATTGCAATAAAATATTATTCAGAGCTTCCGTATTGTTCAAAATCTCCGTACACAAAATGCTTTTGTTTTCAGAACTTGTCCACAGAATTCTTTGTCATCTTTCTCGATCCGAATGTTCGGAACTTGATAATATCGACTCCTCTTTTTCCAGAGGAAAAGAATGTGGTCACCTATCGTGGCGAAATTTGTATCTCTTTCCCTGTTTTTTTTTTAGTTTTTTTTACTTTTTTGACGTAGAACTACGTCTTTCTCCCCATTGGATGGGGGGAAATATCAACAGCACAGATGTAAAGAAAACATGTCACACTTTCAATGCTTATATCTTCGAAACTAATAATCGTAGGGTAAGAAATAATACATCACTGGATAAGATCAAATCAGATCATATGTAGAGGATTTTAGGAAGGCACTGTATGACTCCTGGTCTTAAACAATCCTTAGAAATAAGAAACTAGAAGATTTGGGCTAGAGTGCCCGATAAGAAAGTGACACGGAAGCGCGGTAGAAAGTGGGATGAAGCCCTTATTTATTACGGGGGGGAGGTGGGCCTGGGGTTCGATGGCGTAACACGCCCAACATATCGTTAGATAGTTTGAGTCTCTTTTACACTGAAGATTAATTGAATTAGAGACAGCTGGCGTTATGCAAATGTGGCGCTGTGGGCGGCCCTATAAACGGAAACGACATGACGTATGCAGCGATCCGACAATATAAGGAGTGATGCGATGGGAATCAGTAAGAGTCGGACGCAGTATGGGTAAGACGAAGGATCTAAGCGCATTTGATCGTGGGCAAATTGTCGGGGCCCGACGAATGCGTCACTCCATCTCGGAAGTCGGGCAGGCGCTGGGATTTTCACGAGCCACTGTGTCACGGGGGCTCCATGAGTACATCGAATCCGGCAAAACCATCCATGCAAGGGCCAACTGCCGTGGACAACGGCGTGTGGATGAGCGGGGTCCTCGTCGGCTTGCTCGCATTGTAACAGCGGATAGACGTACCACAATGCAAGAAATCACTCAGCAATTTAACGCTGATGCACAAAAACGTGTAAGCAGCCACACCATCCAGATCCATCTCGTCGCTATGGGGTACAGAAGCCATTTTCCCACGAGGGTACCGCTGCTGACCGCACATCACAGGGTGCAAAGATTAGCATGGGCGCGGGAACATCGCCACTGGACCCTAGACATGTGGAAAATTGTTGCCTGGACTGATGAGTTGAGATTCACGTTGGTACATGCGGATGGCAAGAGACGAGTATACGGCGCAAACCACATGAAGCGATGGATCCTTCTTACCAGCAGGGTACCCTTCAAGCTGGTGGATGTGGCATTCTCGTCTGGGGAATGTTTACGTGGACTGAAATGGGACCCGGTACGTGTGGCATCGTCCCTCACAGGTAAACGTTACCGGGATATCCTGGACGACCATTTGCTCCCGTTTGTTCGTCTTCAACATCCCACTGGGGACCTCATCCTGCAACAAGACAATGCAGCTCCCGAATTGTATCCGAATGGTTGGATGAACACGCCACCGACGTGACCTCACTTCCTTGCCCTGCTAGGTCACCTGACCTCAATCCCATCGAGCGCATCTGGGATGCCATCTAGAGAGATGTTGAGGCTCTGACCTCCGTCCATCAAATCTTCGTGAACTCTGGGAGCTTGTTCAGGGTCGTGGACCCGTATGGCTTTCCAACGCTTCCGGTGTCTTATGGAGTCCATGCCGAGACGAATCGCCGCCGTCATCAGGGCGAAAGGTGGTGCTACACGTTACTAGATAGGTATCTTTAATTCAATTGCTGTTCAGTGTATAACAAGACGAGTTTCAACTCTTCACCCCTTAACCCTTCGATACAGTATGGTTAGAAATGTATGCTTGATTTCGCATGATTTTGTTTGGCCGCATGCCGTTTAAAGGTTGATAACTAGTGAATACATAATATTGGCGTTGACCTCAGCTCCACGTTTCGTAGCTGACGGCGAGACCTAACGGACGTGTGTAACCAAGATAAAGTGGATTTAAAAGTTGATTATTTTTCAGGTAAAAGAATTGGGTGACGAAAATTTAGAAAAGCTACGAAAATCCAGGGAAAATTACTATAAGAACAGACGAAAATTGAAGAAACAGCTAGAGGGGAATGAAAAGAATTCAAAAAGTAGTTATCTACCAAAAGGTCACGAGAATGTAGGGAGCGTCAAGAGACCGCGCACCATGATGGGTTTTACCCGAGTTCGACTCTAGAGAAAATACCTTCCACTTCCAGTTCACAAATTGAGCCTGAACAGCAAGAACAGATGGATATTGATGTCATCGATCCAAAATTTTTAAATTTTCTCACCGAGTACCAATGTTCATCGCCAGTCTACACAACTTTGCTGGACAATGGATGTATTACGTCTGAAACCTACACACCGCGGACGCATTTCGAATTTAGACAAGGACAAGAGCAACAACAAAGAAAAGTGTAATACATTAGGCACGAGACGTATCGCCACATTTATAATAAGGCAACTAAGCAGTTTGAAAAATTGTTTCTGAAGAACGATTTCTTCAGAAACAGTTTTAGCAATAACTATTGACAAGTCTTCTACTTCTACTAACATTAGTTTAAAATCAGCATAAGTTACTATGATTGTATATAATACAAGTTGCTTTAAAGTAAATAAAGTAAGACATTTCTTTCGTTTTATTTCTTAAAATGTTTATATCTGAGACACGGTAGCAATTGTGTCGCAACCTACAATGTAGGGCTACGTCAATTGTCCTTCGCTGAATATTTTAAGGACGTAGAACTAGTGAGATAATGCCGTGAAATAGTAACAGTTAAGGTAGTTCTACGTTGTACACCGAAGAGCAATTGAATTAGAGATACCTGTCTAGTAACGTGTAGCTCCACCTTTCGCCCTGATGACGGCGGCAATTCGTCTCGGCATGAACTCGACAAGACACCGGAAGCGTTAGGAAGCCATACAGATTCACGACCCGTGAACAAGCTCCCACAGCTCACGAAGATTTGATGGACGGAGGTTAGAGCCTTGAACAACTCCCTCGATGACATCCCAGATGTGCGCGATAGGATTGATGTTCAGGTGACCTAACTGGCCAAGGAAGCGAGTTCACGTCGATGGAGTGTCCATCCAACCATTCGGATACAATTCGGGAGCTGCATTGTCTTGTTGCAGGAAGTGGTCCCCAGTGGGATGTTGAAGACGAACAAACGGGAGCAAATGATCGTCCAGGATATCCCGGTAACGTTTACCTGTGAGGGACGATGTCACACGTACCGGGTTCCATTTCAATCTACGTAAACAGTCCCCAGACGAGAATGCCACATCCACCAGCTTGAAGAGTACCCTGCTGGCAAGAAGGAACCATCGCTTCATGTGATTTATACCGTACTCGTATCCTGCCATCCGCATGCATCAACGTGAATCTCGACTCATCGGTCCAGGCTACATTTTCCCACATGTCTAGGGTCCAGTGGCGATGTGCCCGCGCCCATGCTAATCTTTGCACCCTGTGATGTGCGGTCAGCAGCGGTACACTCGTGGGACGATGGCTTCTGTACCCCATAGCGAGGAGATGGTTCTGGATGGTGTGGCTGCTTACACGTTTTTGTGCACCAGCGTTAAATAGCCGAGTGATCCGCTGCTACAATGCGAGCTAGCCGTCGATGACCCCGCTCATCCACACGCTGTTGTCCACGGCAGTTGGCCCTTGCAGGGATGCTTTTACCGGATTCGATGTACTCACGGTGCACCCGTGACACAGTGGCTCGTGAAAATCCCAGTGCCTGACCAACTTCCGAGAGGGAGTGACCCTTTCGTCGGACCTCGACAATTTGCTCACGATGAAATGCACTTAGATCGTTCGTCTTACCCATACTGCGTCCGACTCTTACTGATTTCCGTCGCATCACTCCTTATATTGTCTTATCGCTGCATACGTCATGTCGTTTCCGTTTACAGGGCCGCCCACAGCGCCACATTTGCATAACGCCAGCTGTCTCTAAATCAATTGCTCTTCAGTGTAGATTTCGGCAGAGTTGGTACTGTGCCCTTTTGATTTTTTGACCAATAATTTTAGCGTTTTTCGAATTTTCCTTTTTTTATAATTCACAACTATCGGCGTTTTCTCCCCTGTCGGATTTTTTAAGAGATTTTGGTGAGTAATAATTGAAAAACAAGTTGGTAAAACCATGCAATGCTTTGATTCCAACATACCAGAAATTATTACTCAAGTTATGAGGATAATGGCTGTGGAATAAATCTCGTTCCTGTGGCCTGACCTTTGGCCCCATTTCGATTATATTCAACAGAACCGGTTCAGTATACCCCAAGAATAACATACTAAAGTTTTGTCGCAATAGAAGCAGTTTTACGCAAGTTATGAGAATAATGGCTGTCGAAGAAATCTTGCTTTTGTGCAATGACCTTTCACCCCATTTCGTTGATATTCAACAGAACCGGTTAACTATACCTCCGGAACAACATGAAAACGTTTTGTTGCAATCGAAACATTTTTAAGTAAGTTATGATGCACAAGGGCAATTGAATGGATCCCTTTCCAGTGTCCTGACCTTTGTCCCCATTTCGCCGATTTTCAATAGAGTTCGTCCCCAGTAGCTCCCTACCACATACTAAAACTTCATCGAAATCGAACCGTTTTTACGCAAGTTATGACGCATAAGGGCCAAGGAACAAATCCCGCTCTTATGTCCTGCCTGACCTTTGACCCCATTTCGCCCATTTTCAATAGGGTTCGTGCCCAGATGGTTCCCTACCACATACTAAAATTTCATCGAATTCGAACCATATTTACGCGTGTTATGACGCATAAAGGCAATGGAATAGATCCCGCTTACATGCCCTGACCTTTGACCCCATTTCGCCCATTTTCAATAGGGTTCGTCCCCAGTGGCTCCCTACCACATACTAAAATTTCATCGAAATCAAACCATATTTACGCATGTTATGACGCATAAGGGCAATGGAATAAAGCCCGCTCTTATGCCCTGCCTGACCTTTGACCCCATTTCGCCAATTTTCAATAGGGTTCTTGCCCAGGTGGTTCCCTACCACATACTAAAATTTCATCGAAATCGAACCATATTTACGCATGTTATGAAGCATACAGGCACTGAAATGGATCCTGCTTTTATGTCCTGATCTTTGGCCCCATTCCGTCCATTTTCAACAGGGTTCGTCCCCAGGTGATTCTTTACGACATACTAAAATTTCATTGAAATCGAACCATTTTTACGCAAGTTATGATGAATAAATGCAATGGAATGGATCCCGCTCTTATGTCCTGACTTTTGACCCCATTTCATTTATTTTCAATAGGGATCGTCCCCTGGCGGTTCCCTACCACAAACTAAAATTCCATCGATATCGAACCATTTTTGCACAAGTTATGACGCATAAGAGCAATGGGATGGATCCCGCTCCTATGTCCTGACCTTTGACCCTGTTTCGGCCATTTTATATAGGGCTCGTCGCCAGGTGGTTCCCTTTCACATACTAATATTTCATTGAAATCGAACCATTTTTACGTGAGTTATCGTGCGGACAGGCGGACGGACGGACAAATCTGGAGCATATACGCTTCTTCAACCTACCGTTGGAAAGCATAAAACAAGTTAGTAAATTCATGCAATGCATTGATTATAATACGCTTTCGAACATTACAGAAATCATTACTCAAGTTATCACTCAAGTTATGAGAATAATGTATGTGGAATAAATCTCGGTCCTGTGCCCTGACCTTTGATCCCATTTCGATTATATTCAACAGAACCGGCTTGGTATACCTCCGAAATAACATGATAAAGTTTTGTCGCAATCGAAGCATTTTTACGTAAGTTATGGTGCATAAGGGCTGTGGAATAGATCCCGCTCCTGTGTCCTAACCTTTGACCCCATTTCGCCCATTTTCAATAGGGTTTGTCGCCAGGTGGTCCCCTACCACATATTAAAATTTCATCGAAATCGAATTTTTTTTCGTTAGTTATGGCGCATAAAGGCAGTGGAGTGGATCCCTCTCCTATGTACTGACCTTTAACCCCATTTCGTTCAATTCAAATAGGGTTCCTTCCCAGGTGATCCCCTACCAGATACTAAAATTTCATCGAATACCAACGGTTGTTACGCGAGTTATCGTGCTGACGGACATACGCACACAACGCGTGACGTAATCAGGCAGATGGGAATCGCGACCATCTGCCCGCCGCAAGAGTGCGACGTTATAAATCCTTAATAGGATCCACACACAATGCGTGACGTAAAGATACAGATGGCGTGACTGCACGCCAAGATTCTCAAACGCGAGTTGTGACGTCATAAGAGTTCTAAGCATTGGTAACATTAATGGAAAAACGCCATCACTAAAAACGTTATAATTCGGGGTGGTCATTTAACCCACTAAACGAATTCCTCTAAAGTCGAAATCAAGCTAAATCGATTTCTAGTACCAGAAAACGGTAGGTTAACGACTTTCATCAACATTCTAAGAGCCGTTTTCAAAATAAAATGTATATCCATACATACAAGAATTGCTACTTTAAGGTGGACGTCAAGTAATTTTGCTTTCTATACTTCCAATGGAAAAGCTTTTGTACACCATTTCTTCACAATTAATGCGTTGCCAAGGATGAAAATTTGAACATCGATTAAAATATCTTCATTTTATAACTTGCAATACTTAATATTTTCTAAAACATAACCATAATTATGCAATTCAACATTTGTTTGTCTACTGACGTCATGAAAATACAGGTCGCGCCATATTTTTTCTGGATAATTAATGCGTTCACAAGGATGAAAATTTGAACATCGATTAAAATAGCTTCATTTTCATAACTTGGAATACTTAATATTTTCTGAACCATAACCGTAATTATGTAATCCAACATTTTTTGTCCACTGACGTCATCAAAGTATAGGTCGCGCAGTCTTTCCTCTGGTTTCAACACCACCAAAGGAAAAGTTATTGAATTTTAATATAATTATGGTTATGTTTTAGAAAATATTAAGTTTTCCAAGTCATAATATCAAGTTATTTTAATCGATGTTCAAATTTTCGTCCTTGGGAACACATTAATTTTGAAGGAAATGTGTACAAAAGTTTTTCCATTAGAAGTATAGGAAACAAAATTACTTGACGTCCACCTTAATAATATGGGATTAGGAAAATGGAATGGATCGCAATCCTATGTCTTGACCTTTGACCACATTTCGTCATTTTTATTAGGGTTCGTCCCCAGGAGGTCCCCTACTACATACTGAAATTTCATCGAAATCGAAATATTTTTACGCACGTTATGACGCATAAGGGCAATGGAATGCATCCCATCTTATGTCCTGACCTTTGACCCCAATTCACCCATTTTAAATAGGGTTCGTCCCCAGGTGGTCTCCTACCACATAGTCAACTTTCATTGAAATCGAACCATATTTACGCAAGTTATGACGCATAAGGGTAATGGACTGATCCCGCTCTTACGTCGTGACCTTTAACCCCATTTGTCCCATTTTCAATAGCGTTTGTCCCCCGGTGGTCCCCTACCACATACTACAAAAATTTCATCGAAATCGACCCATTTTTACGCCAGTTATCGTGCGGACAGACGGACGGATGGACAAAGCTAAAGCTGGAGCTTATACGCTTCTTCAATCTACAGTTGGAAAGCGTAAAAAGCAAAAACCTTTTGATTATCTTTTCTTTTATGTTTTATCTTGCATCTATTCCAGTCCAGAGCAAGTTAGTAAGCAGTCTATTGAACAGTTCCTATGAGCGGTCGATAAAGTTAGTTATCTGTCAGACTTCCAAAGAAGACAAACCGTAAGATTCCATTTAGCAGCAGCGTTTTTAAACATAAGAGCCAAATTGTTCGGCGTTTCAAGAGCAAAATTCTCCACGGCTATGATTGCTTACACTAAACACAGCAAGACTTGATCGGCACACGGAGTTAGTGGGCGAAAACCAAGATTGGATGAGAGGGAGCGTTGAACACTAACAAAGGATTGTGTCCAATCAACACAGAACTACTGCTGCAAAAGTGACAGTTGTACTAAATACAGACTTGGAAGAACAAGGAACAGCTGCAATTGCTAAGCTTTAATTATAGAAAACAAAGCTACAATTCGAAGCAGTAGGGTTAATGAGCATAAAACCTGGAGAGTTGATAACTGGAAACGTGTTATGTATTCGATAAATCTGTGACGTATTTCTAATTTAACTTCCATTTTTAGTTCCTTTTCCTATGCAAATTTGAGTGTGTTCTCTTTTGCACTTTCCAAACTCAACGTGATATTTTCTCTCTCACATGAATGAGGTTGGCAACATTTTTGAGGTCAGAGAGAGTGACGTATGAATGTGATGAAAAGACGGTACAGCAGTTGCTTACTGTGCGTTAGTGTGTGGAGATGTCCGATCTATGTTAAAGCCATATGATACGGTATTATATGTGGCTATATGAGGATTTCTTCAATTTGATGGTCCAATAAAAGGTTATCGTAAGTTGACTTCTGTTTACGTTTCGTCTGGCAGTAAACTACTGTATCGTATTGTCATTTAGTTCAACTTTTCTTTTGTCATGATTTTAGACATAGCGTAACTCAGAATTCGCCCACGAAAAAAGGGTTACGTTATATACTGAAGAGCAATTGAATTAGAGACAGCTGGCGTTACGCAAATGTGGCGCTGTGGGTGACCCTGTAAACGGAAACGACATGACGTATGCAGCGAACCGACAATATAAGGAGTGATGCAACGGGAATCAGTAAGAGTCGGACGCAGTATGGGTAAGACGAAGGATCTAAGCGCATTTGATCGTGGGCAAATTGTCGGGGTCCGACGAATGGGTCACCCCATCTTGGAAGTCGTGCAGGCACTGGTATTATTACGAGCCACTGTGACACGGGTACACCGTGAATACATCGAATCCGGTAAAGCCATCCCTGTAAGGGCCAACTGCTGTGGACAACAGCATGTGAAAGAGCGGGGTCATCGTCGGCTAGCTCGCATTGTAACAGCGGATAGACGGGCCACATTGCAAGAAATCGCTCTGCTATTTAACGCTGGTGCACAAAAACATGTAAGCAGCCACACCATCCAGAACCATCTCCTCGCTATGGGTTACAGAGGCCATCGTCCCACGATGGTAGGCTGCTGACCGCACATCACAGGGTGCAAAGATGAGCATGGGCGCGGGAACATCGCCACTGGACTCTAGACATGTGGAAAAATGTTGTCTGGACTTATGAGTCTAGATTCACGTTGGTACATGCGGATGGCAGGATACGATGTGCGGCGCAAACCACATGAAGCGATGGATCCTTCTTGCCAGCAGGGTACTCTTCAAGCTGGTGAGGGTGGCATTCTCGTCTGAGGACTGTTTACGTGGACTTAAATGGGACCCCTGGTAAGTGTGACAATTATGAATGTCTAATTTCGACTGTCAAAGTTGAACATGATGATGGAACTGTGATGAATTAGGCAGCCATATCACTGTGTTCGGCTGGCCCCATTGCTCTGCATGGCCGAGTTACGTCCAGCCAGTACTTGGACATTCTATGTGATCAGGGGCTAATAATTTTCATTTTGTGATCAGGGAAATTCTGTGGTCCAAATGTCGTTTCTCTGCAAAGATGCCATTCTTCAAGATGACAATGCGACCTTACACACAGCCAAAGCAGTTCAGTCTTAGTTGGAGAAGAACCAAGATTGAATTCAAAATCTACCCTGGCGGGCTCAGTCATGTGACTTGAATGTCATCGAACCACTGTAAGTAGTTTTGGAGAGCAGAGTGAGAAACAGATTCCTTTCTGCAACATCTCCATAACAATTGGGTGACGTTTCGATCGACGAGTGGTACAACTTTCTTCTGGAGACTATTCAAAAGCTCTGTGAACCTATTCGAAGAAGGTCGGTAGTGGTATTAAAGGCAAATAGTAGTCCAGCTATTTATTAATAAAGAAATATCTCCTATTTACCAGATATTCAGACTATTTGGTCAAATTCATGTATGTGTCTGTTTGGTACTGCTCGTAAAGAATTCTGTGGACATTAGTATATCATTTGTCAAAATATAATTCAAAAAACCAGCCAGTCAATGAAACAGCAAGTGAGCTTACGTTTGTCCACTTGTGTATTTGCTTGTCACTTGCACTTCACAACGTGAAAATAAACCCTGGCGGGAATGAGAACTCGCTGGATTTAATTCAGGGAATATTCTCAATACAGGAGCCTATTCGTTCTAACAGGAACTGTCATACACTGTATACATCAACACTCACATATAAATAACTACAAATCTACGTAAAGTTCGTTCAACAAATCTGCGTAGCAAATCCGCCTCTGCAACTTCTACAAAACATGCAACTACATAACCTTTCCTTATGTAATTTAATGCTTACTCTATACGCTGATCCGACTCACTGGTAGTAATTCGGCTACATTTTAGACTTCGGCCCCTCCCTGTCGTCTGCTTCAGCCAACGCGCCGCTGGAATGACGGGAGAAACGTTCCGCGATAGGTGGCGGTGCAGCTGCATCGGCGTTTTCTCCCGCGCTGTGTGTGTTACGTAATCGCTATTTGCTGAGTGCGTGAGCCGTGAATCCCGTGTACTTACTTCTGTTCGCCCTGTTCTAAGCGATACGTGACTTGTGGATTTTCCAGCGTGCGTTGTATCTCTGTCAGTCGCCATGTGGAACTGGAGGCGTTTCTTCGACGAAGTTGGAAAAGATGAAGGAACATGTATTGCATGGTGTGAGCGGAAAGGATTGCGAAGATGTTCCGCAGGTCATCCAACGAAATGAGTTTGCGAGTGGATATGTATCATCGTTTAGGACATTTCACGTGTAGGAAGAAGAATCACGTTACAGGTAAAAATTAGAAGTATTCTAGTTTACTTGGAACGTGGTTCGAAACTGCTTGTATTCCTCTTGATAAGGTGATGACTCTTTTATATTTTTACGCCAAAGGATTGTCCTACGATGATGCAATTGAGGAATCTTCCCAGGTGGGGTTTCCACATCCTCTGCGACAGTCAGTGACTATTATCAGTCTTGCAGAGAGCTAGTCGAAGAGTTTATGGTAGCCTACGAACAAGACGAAGGACAGCTTGGAGGCAGTGGTGGAATTGTAGAAGTGGATAAGGCGAAGGTTGGGAAGCGGAATTATAATCGTGATCGTCTCGTTGAGTGCACCTGGATCCTTGGCATATTTGAACGAGATTCGAAACGATTCAGGGTTGAGATCTGTCCGGAGAATAACAACTCTGCTCACACATTGCTGCCGCTCATCCGGAAACATGTTCAACCTAGAAGTACTGTAATGAGGGATCAGTGGGCTGCGTACCGCAATCTCCTATCATGTGGTTTCCAACATCTGTCAGTAAACCACTCGCTCAATTTCGTCGATCCGACTACTGGGGCGCATACGCAAGGTGTTGAGGGTAATTGCCGGCACCTCAAATGCACACTAACTAATGGAATTCACAAAGACCGCTTAGCAGACCACATTCTCGATTATTTATTGCGACGAAATTGTCGTCTTTCCTCTGAACACTGTTTTGAGGTGATGATTGCTATCATCAAACACTCCTTCCATAGTACGTAATGTTTTCCACAGGTTCTCAATGACGAGGAAACACTTCTTTTCCGTCGTTATAAATATTTAACAACACCTGAACTACTCACATTCCATAAAGGCCCTTTTCAGGGCCAACCGTATTACAAAATAAACCCATTTATTTCAAAAATACCCCCCGATGCATACTTCGCGTCCTTAACACTCCTCCCACACAACACGCAGCGAAGGAGCAAAGAACGCCGACGCACCTGCAGCGCCACCTATCGCGAAACGTTTCTCCAGGCATTCTAGCGGCGCGTTGGCTGAAGCAGACGACGGGGGTCGAAGATTGAAGTGCATCCGAGTAATTCAAGGGTATCGTTCACTTGATCGAATTATCACTTGAACGAAAATCATTTGATCGAAAGGTATGTGTCACCGAAGGATCACTTGACCGAAAAGTTCATTTCATCGAAAGAACATTTGATCGAAAAGTTCATTTCACCGAAGGATTACTTTACCTAAAAGTTCATTATATCGAAAGATCATTTCACCGATTGGTCAGTTTATCGAAAACTTATAGTTTTGTTGTTAAAGATCTGTGCGACTCTTTGGTGAAATGATCTTTTGATGAAATGAACATTTAGTTAAAGAGACCTTTCGATGAAATGAACTTTTCGATCAAGTGACCCGTCGGTAAAATGTATCTTTTGATCAACTGATTTTTCGGTGAGACAACCTTTTCGGTGAAGTGATTTTTTTGTCAAGTGACCCTTCGGTGAAGTAAACGTCGTGCAAATCAACCAGACCCGTAATTCAAAAGTTAAAAGGCTCTTAGGGGAAAATAATGTTTTGTTCAGTGAGAAAATATTTTACGAGGTGAAAAGTACTTTGCATAAGGAAACAGAAACTCAAAAGGAAGGTCATTTAGTGGCATACCTCATACAGTGTTAATTTTGTATGCGTATAAAACGGTCGATTGTGAGTTATATTTGTCTTGCTGCTCATGTTAAATCTACCATAGAAAACGTCATGCGCATGCGTCTACGCCGCCCCGGTGGCGCAGTGATCTAAGCGATGGCCTCTGATCATTCGTTCGAACGGGGTCCGGGTTCGAATCCCGGTGAGGCATGGATGTTGTGTTTGTCTTACGGCACTAGCTCTCTCTCTTCCCTGGAACCAATGACCCTAAATTAGGGACGGGCGACTGCTTATAGCCCATTGAGTTGTTCACGGCGGTCGTTAATCAATCAATCAAAAAAAAATGCGTCTCCATTTGTTAGAAAGTAGCACTTACCGCAATTCTTCGCAGAATCGCCGCAGATTTGCGACGAAATTTAGTGTGAAAACCCAAGAGGTTACTATTATGTGAATATTAATCTTATAGGAGAAATAAAAGCAGTTACTTTCAGCTTTCAATACGCTGAACAGTTTCTTATTCTTAATCGGAAAGAAATGTTTCATACTTCAGTGTATCCTAGAAGTCTCGGATTGTACAACACAAAGTAAATTACGATTCTACAGTAGAGTATTAGCTTCCACCGTTAGGTGGAAGGCAAAGGGAATGGCGAATTACACGGTGGTCATGCAGTGGAGCAACCAGTGCTCAACGTCAATATGTTTGCTCACATCTCCCACCGGGTGAGAAAAGTCACGCATTGTAGCATTTTAAGATGACGCTATTAAGTGGTGAAGTACGATAAGAGATCCGTCGCACGCCTGATACAGACAGGGTGGTGCACATTAAAACTTCTTTCTCACTATTTGCATCGCAAATGCTGTGTTTGGAGAAGTAGAGAAAACAGCATTTGCGACTCTTTCTTTGAGGACACTAGTTTCGGAACGGTAACACTATCTGTTCATTATCTGACTTATTCCGTTTCCGAGGAGTTGTTCTTATCAGACACACTCGTTTTTGCACCCTAATGCATTAATTCATTATTTGATTTATTCCATTCTCGAGAAGTTTTTATCAGATACACTCGTTTCTGAACCCTCTTGCATTGTTTCAGTTCGTGATTTACTCTGTTTCCCATAAGTTACACTAGTTTCTGAACCCTAATGCATTGGACCAGCAGCTGATTTATTGTATTTTCGAGGAGTTACCCTTATTTGGCACATTCGTTTTTTAACCCTAATACACTGGTTCAGTATCTGATGTATTACGTTATTGAGGAGTTGTTCTTATGTGGCACATTCGTTCCTGAACCTTAAGGCACTGGAAAGAAATGTCAACAGCTCAAGTATCGGATTTATTCCGTTTCGGAGGAACTGTCCTTATGTGACACACTCGTTTCTGAACCCTGATGTTTTGGTTCAGTATCTGATTAATCCCATTTTCGAGGAGCTGTCTTTATCTAGCACACTCGTTTCTGAAACCTAATGCATGGGTTCGGTATTTAATTTATTCTATTTTCGAGGAGTTATTCTGCTGTGATACACTCGTTTCTGAACCTTAATACATTGGTTTAGTATCTGATTTATTTTGTTTTCCAGAATTTGTCATTATGAGACACTTATTTCTGAACCCTAATACACTGACTCAGTATTTGATTTATTCCGTTTTCGATATGTCCTTATGTTACACATTATTTTCTGGAACTTAATGCTTTGGTTCATAATCTGATTTATTCCCTTTCGAGGACTTGTTCTTATATGACACATTTCTGAACCGTGATGCTTTGTTTCAGTATCTGATTTATTTTGTGTTCCAGGAGATGCCATTAGGAGACACTCATTTATGAACCCTAATGCACTATCTTTGTATCTGATTTATTCCGCTTTCGATCTCCAGGAGTGGCCATTATGAGACACACATTTGACACACTTGTTTCTGAACTGTAATGCATTGGATCAATTCCTGATTTATTCTGTTTTTGAGGAGTTGCCCTTATTTGACACACTCGTTTCTGAATCCTAATGAATTGTCTTGTGAGAACACGTAGAGTGATGTGCGTCATTTGAACATGATGCCACCCCACGCGCGTCGTTTGAACATGCCACCCCAGGCACGTCATTTGAACAAGATGCCACCCCACGCGCGTCATTTGAACATGATGCTCCACACGCGCGTCATTTGAACATGATTCCACCGCACATGCGTCATTTGAACATGATGCCACCCCACGCGTGTCATTTGAACATGATGCCCGCACACGCGCGTCATTTAAACATGATGCCACCCCACGCGCGTCATTTTAACATGATGCCACCCCACGCGCGTCATTTTAACATGATGCCACCCCACGCGCGAGGAGTGTCGCCTCCAAAAAATTCTCGTCTTGCTGACGTTTGCCGGATCATTACGGGTTCTTTGATCCCTCCTGCTGAAATTCGGACGAGAATCCTTTTGTAGTCTGAATCACTACACGCGTGTACGAAGAACACCGGCCCACTCCTGTGGTCTCCGATAAAAGATATCGCCTGCACCAGTTGAAGACCAATCATCTGTGAGATACGTTTAGCTGGACATAAATCAAGGATCTGGTGGCATTATAGTCCCAGTGGCGGCAGTGAGCTATGACGCTGTGCGAGTGTGTGGTTAGACGACATAAAGATGACGCTATGCCATTAATCGACATAAAGTTCCTCACGAGGTGTCAGGCGGCTTAGAAAACACCGGGAATGGCCTTCCTGATACCCCACCGGCGCTGTTGGGTCGCTCGCAAAACCATGAAACCACTTAGGGGGGACACTTCAAGTTCCTTGCGACATAGGCTTGGAACTGGCCTGACAGCGCGCTTCTTATGCGCGCAGTCAATGAGAAATGCCACTGCCATTTCTCATTGCCCTTAAGGCTCTACGAGATCCGCCATCTTGTATCGCTGCCTTCTCTTATTGATCAACGGGCAAGCGTATTCCCCAAATTGCTCGGGCAATTTTGCACACTTTGGAACACCGTTTGTGGCTAACGCAAGATATATGATAAATAAAGAGTTTTCTGGTTTCAGAATTTTTATTGACCTTTCCCTTCATTTTTATCTGCAGCGAAAGTCGTACCAAGGCGTCTACCATAGTTTTATTAATTAATAAAAAATACTTAAAGGGTCCAAAATGAAAATCTGAAACCAGGGAACTCTTTATTTATCATATATCTTGCGTTAACCACAAACGGTGTTCCAAAACGTGCAAAATTGCCGAGCAATTTGTGAAATACGCTTGCCCGTTGGTTAATAAGAGAAGGCAGCAATACAAGATGGCGGGTCTCGTAGAGCCTTAAGTGTGCAAATCAATTTACATATCGGACAGCATTTTGTTCACTGATATGCAAACTTCACTGCGGACATTGGTTTCTCGTGTTGTTTTGCATATGTCCTGTGAACATCGTAACATTTCATTGAGGGCTTTATATTGTTTTCACACTATTGCCCCCGGACATTAATTTCGGACACCAGCGTAGAACTGTTTGCAATAATGAGTAAATGTGTATTTGTTACTTCTTGTATTTGCATATATCATTTCAACGTCTGAGACAGTCGCCTAGAGAGTTCAATACAAACCAAACTTTGTAACCGAATAAATATTGCGTACACTATATACCAGAAAAACATTCAACTTTTTCAAAATTTGCTCTTGAGGGGATTGTTTTGTTTATATTTGCTCAGAACGGTTGCTTTGGCACAAAATAAAAACTGGCACAAAAATGACAGGGTGGTTGTGCCTTGAACCCCAGTGTCGTACTGAAAAATTTCAGGATCAACACTGTTTCGCTTGTAGGTAGGACTGACTAGCGTTGGACAATTGAAATACGGGATTGAATATCAAGTGACGGGAAAAGAACTTGAAGAAGAGAACGTGGAAGATGTTTGGATGAAATAAGAAAGTATGCCGGAGTTACTTGGAAGCAAATTTATCATAAAAAAATTGCAGAAGACATTTTGTGAGACGAAAGTCTCCCGAAATGGAAAAAAAATTAAAACGGTTAGTGTTGATAATGATGGTGTAAATGGAAAAACTAAAAATGGTTAGTGGGGATAATGATGGTATAACACTGTTTGCAGCAGATTACTTTGTTCTAAATAATTTCCCCAAAACTAAGGTAGCGCTGTTGAAATGGTAGAGGAAATAAGAAATGTCAACAGCTCAAGAAAGCTCTTAAATCTCAGGGTTACTGCCCTGGTGGCGCAGTGGTGTAAGCGTTCTTCTTATGTCCGTTCGTCCGAGAAGGGTTCGGGTTCGAATCCCGGTGAAGAATCGACGTTGTGTTTGCCTTATAGCACTGGCTTCCTTCCTTCCCTGGAGTCAGTGGCCCTAAATTAGGGAGGGCTATTGCTTATAGCCCATTGAGTTTCTCACCGTGGTCGTTAAACCTCTAGTCAGAAAAAAAAGGCATTAGTCTTACCGCGTTATTGTGGCGATTGGTGGCACGTCTAATTTGTCGTATACGGAGAGACGCGCAATTCGGCACGCTAACTCAATAATGAAATATCCTAAGGTGTTTACCTGAGATAAGACATTTCTTCCGATATTATTTCAGCTCTTAATGACGTGAATATACAACACAAGAAACGTTCACTTTTCGGGAGAAACAAATAAGAGAAAATCAATTTTACCGATGCCATTATTAATTGTATCGGCGACAAATATACCCTTCAAATATAACTTTAATGACAGTACATCGGAAAACAAATATTTTCTTTCACCTTTTATTCGCTCATCGCCATACCTATGAGTTGATACTCTTATGAATTCATATGAGGTTATCGATATTCTCAGTAAATCAACGAACCTAAGTTTTTTTAACTGCGAAAAGATCAGCAATTTACTGTAGAATAGAAACTGCATTTCAATTTGCGATTGCATTTTCACCTGTACCTGCACAGCCGTAAGGGATGATCGCTTCGGCCATACTCAGTAGTCTTCATGAATTGCAATGCATTAATATGAACACCGAATTCAAAGAACTAACTGAGATTTCAAGTTCATTTTCGAATAAAAGTTCTTGTAAAAATGTTGCAACGTCTTGTGATTGAGATTGTCTTCATTAGTGATTCAGTCCGCTGAAGTAACCGTTAGTAAGAGAGTCGGTCATACAAACAGCCTTACTAAATTATTTGTACCATAATATCACTTTATCAAAAGTTTCTATACCACCACGAGGAAAGTAAAAGGTAAATGAACTTAGAAAGTGTCATGAAGCTATCTGCAATTAAGTGAGGTTTTGCGAAATCTCAAACGCGAATGGAAGACGATGGATCTTTAAATCCTGTGCGTTATGACAAACTTTATTTTGAAATGTGTTTCGGCTTTATCATTATATGAAACAAGAATGCATAATCAATAATTCAGCACATGATGAACATTTAAATGTACCTCTGATCTATGGCGACTAAAGTGGGAGCGATGCTTTATCGATGTTAATTCGTAATGGGCTTTCTTTAATTCCAAATGCACTTTTCTGTGTGGGACAAATCTTCGAGTAAATTGTGGAACAGCTGTTGAAGTTAAAGATGTAATTTATGACAACTAAAAAGGGCAGTCTACAAGCAGTCCATTCGACGGCGCAGTGGTCTAAGCGATGCTTTCTGATCATTCGTCTGAGTGGAGTCCGGGTTCCAATCAAGATGATGCATGGATGTTGTATTGGCCTTACGACACTGGCTCTCTCCCTTCCCTGAAACCAGTGGCCCTGAATAAGGGACGGGCGACTGCTTTATAGCTCATTGAGTTGCTCACGGAGGTCGGTAAACATACAAGAAAAAATCAAAAATCAAAAGGGCGGTATTTCTGTTACTTCGATAAGTCACAGCTCAGACTGAAAGGCTCAGCAGTGATTTTAGTTTAAAGACATCTTTGATTTCCAAACCCAAAGCGGTGGAAAACGCTTTGGCAATGATTGCTTTTGACGATTCGCTTTCCCATCGTGCGGGACCAACGTTTCTAATAAAGTTCCTGATGATTTCTGTTGCTCTGGACGATGTCATGGGCAAAGTGTTTGATGAAACCTCAGCAAACAAGACACAGCAATTCAAAAGTTCTTTATGAGATATTTCGTTTCTTACACTTTGCTTCTTTTTTCTACTATTTCGCAAACAAGTGTTATTCGAATAGGTCAAATATAAAGTACGCACTTTCTTTCATTTCTTTAGTTTCTGTTGTGCGTGTAGTTCGTATCACTGGGACTGAACGGAGCACGTTTTGTTCAATTAATGAAAAATTTTGACCACACCGAAAGAAGAATACACCATTTCAGCGGAAACATAATTTCAAAAAGACAGATGACACCGAATTTTCGGGTGTAATAAGCACGTCTTTTGAATCCGTTCTGACGCAAATTAAATTTACCAAAGCTATTCAAAGTCAATGGAACCGGTTTGGAAAACAATAGTATCTGACGGAAGAAAGAAGTTTTTCAATCGGGTTTTTAATCCCTCCGATATTGCTGTAAACGGATCGTGAGCTTACGAACTCTTAGAAACAGAGATATCGACAAAATTAAGATGTGACCTTACGTCCCTTGGTGGGAAAACCATGCATTATTTTAGGAAGAAAGTATTCAGAAAAGGTTTATCCATATGAGCTGTATCGGTCCAAGAAAAAAAAAATTGGTCGAGTTTTCAGGAGCCCACATTTTGCTACAAATACATCAAAAGCAGAAATTAACACTTACGACCCCTGGTGGCCAAACCATATTTCACCAAACATTAAAAATTATGTGAAAAATATTTTACATCAGGCCTTGTATGCGATACAGGAAGACTTTTTCAAATAGGAGTTTTAGGAGCAGAAATAACGCAGAAAACGCAATTTACTTTTGTGTCCCCTAGCTGAAAGTCTATGATTTAGTTTAAAATTTTGAATTTATAGAAGAAACATTTCCCATCGGAAACACTATCCAACAAAGAAGGCATTTTCAAATCAGACTCTTTGAAGTAGAGATATGGACGAAAATAAGATATACATCTACGCCCCCTGGCGTAGAAACCATACACTATTTTAAGAAGAAAATGTTTCTAAAATGTTCGTAAACAGCGGAAGGAACGTGTCTTTAAAAAAAGACACATTTCCTTCCAGGAACGTGAATCCATAGTTTCCTTATGGCATACCACTGCCAATATTAATCCTCTTCAAATGCTTGCGAATAGTTCTCTGAGATATAGGTTGAAAGCCGCCTTCACTGAATGCCTCGGTCAAATGTTACACACATAATGTTCTGTTTGTACGTACAAGCCTTCTCAGACGACGGCGATCTCGTTTCTGACAGATTGTCGTCGCGCCACAGCAATTCCTCTTAAACAAGCAATGTGAGTGATTTTCTCCTTGATTAAGCCACCGGGGATATCACACCTTCGAAGAAACCAGTCACACATCTAATTTTTATCCCTGGACAGTACCGATTTCATGACTGGAAAATTGCTCTGCACCGCCGGTTTTCCGACAAGGTGATTTTTAGACACCAAGTGTATTTACACTGAAGTGGCAGAAAAACTGGTACAGACGAGCTTATGCAAAATGCATAGCAACCTCAGTTATGCGCGTACTCGGTTGCATTCGCCAGTGCGTATGTAAAGCGATAGACATCCTTGCCAGCTGTCAGAGCTGTTTTCGGCATGAGAATGACAAGTAATAACGATTTAAGCGATTTTCAACGCGGTGTCATAGTTGGCGCTCGTGAGATGGGCCATTGTATTTCGGAGGTAGAAACGAAGTTCGGATTTTCAAGTACGATCATTGCAAGGGTTTACCGTGACTACAAGAATTCCGGCAAAACCTCCAACCTACGATACCAGTGTGGCCGTAAAAAGACATTGGGCGAACATGACCATCGTCGGCTGTCAAGAATCGTGTCATGCGACACTGTCGCGGGTATCATCGGAATTCAATGCTGGAGCTTCAACAAGCATCAGCGTTCGGACTGTGCAACGTACCCTGCACGATATGGGCTTTGGGAGCCGAAGCCCAACTCGAGGTCCCTTGATGGGTGTAACGACACAGAGCTATGCGCATGGTTTGGGCACGGCAACACCGCTACTGGACACTTGATGACTGGAAACAAGTAGCCTGGTCTGACGAGTAGCGTTTCCAACTGTATCGGACAGATGGAAGGATTCGCGTGTAGCGCAAATCCCATGAAGCCATGGATCCCGCCTGTCAACAGGGAACTGTAACGGCTGGTGGGGTTCCTTATGGTATGTGGTGTATTTAGCTAGATTTCACTGGGGCCCCTGGTACGTCTACAAACGTTTATGACCGGCCAACACTATGTGCGCATCCTTTCTGACGAGGTACACCCGTTCATGTCATGCGTTCATGCTGATGGGTTCGGCCTGTTCCAACAGGACGATGCACCTCCACAGAAGTGTCGGGACCCCACATTATGGTTAGAGGAGCATTCATCTGAGTTTGGGGTTTTGCCATTCCCACCCAAGTCCCAAATCTCAACGTGATAGATCACATTTGGGATGCCATGCAGCGCGCTATCGAACACAGGAATCCGAGACCTTGGAATACACCCGAATTGTGGAACGTTCTGCAGGAAGTATGGTGTGCATTGCCTACAGCATATTTCCAGAAGCTAGTGGTGTCCATGCCCCGTCGTATTTTTGCAGTCCTGCTCTTCCGTGGGGGACCTACGATGTATTAGACTAGTGTACCAGTTTTTCTGGCACTTCAGTGTATTTTTTTGTACCTGACGAAATAATTTTATATACGTTATCTTATACTTGCGGTATTAAAAAATCGCTCTGCTTTTTTCACGGAGGGAAGTATTACATTTTATAAATTCGACTTTTCCTTCGCGTCCAACTTTTATTTAGTGGCCCAGTTGTTGCTTTTTTAAAAATTAACCCCCATACCTGCTAAGTTGCATTTTTAACTTCTGTATGGGGTAAGGGGGTCGAATCTTTTATGAATGCGAATTGAAAACAATTTAATTTCTCTAGGTTGACAAAGGCAAAAAAGTTTTCGTAATATTCATTGTATTGATAGGACTCTTTGGTCTGAATAAAAATATTCCTTTTTGCACGAAAGTTTAACTTTAAACTATTTTAGAGCTTGTTCATAAATAAAAAAGTAATTGCCTCACAAAGTGTACATCATAGGCCAATTTTCAACTTATTTTTTCAGAATAGAGATGTTAGCCCACCATGAATGTCAAGTTCTAGTTGTTGCGAGTTATAGTTGAGACGTTAAGTAAGCGAAATATCGTATTTTTGCATTCATGAAAACTTAAAATATTGTTCACACAAATATTGTTTTCTATAAAATAAAGATGAGAAACCGTTAATAGAAACAGATAACACATTTTTGGATTTTTTTTTATTTTGTCATCGTCATAATTCTCAATCATTGTAATGTCACAAATCAAAAAAGTTTGTGAAAGATACTGCATTTGAAAAGAAAGCCATTGATGTAATCGCATCCTTTTGCATGCATGTCAATTTACGACCATGATTAATAATATCCCATTGAATGGGAGCATATCTTAAAGAAAATCTGAGAAGATGGTAAACAATACACAATAAAATGTGCGCGAAAAAATATGTAAATACATCACAAATATTATCTCAATACATAGCAAATCATATGCGCATTGTAAAAATATAACAATTGATAATATAAACAAGCAAAAGAACGCTTGTAGCGAATAATAAAATACGCAAAAGAGGGCTCCAAAAGAGAGCAACGAGTAATAAAATTCAAAAGGCTCCAAAAGAGAGCAACGAGTAATAAAATTCTAAAGGCTCCAAAAGAGAGCAATGAGTAATATAATTCAAAAGGCTCCAAAAGAGAGCAGCTAATGAAGAAAAACTCTTAGCACTAAAATGCGCACAAAATTAATATAATCAATTAAGCATTTATATATAAATCAAGAACTAAATATAAATGCTAATAAATATAACAAATACGCGCACTTCTTAAGATAGAAAGATGTAAAACTGCCTTCCTAAAAAGCATAAGTTAATCACTAAACTCACTGTTATCGTAATCCAGTTTCATGGTTTAAATTGAATGCATGCAACATTCCGAAGTTTGTTTGTTTTTTTATTCGGACCTTCTCTTTTACATATCAAGAACTGCAAAGTAAAAATATGTTAAGTTCCGGTTTTAGCATTTCTTGATTCATTTCGGAGAGTGTAATATCTGCATAATGCTATTCCCTGATAAAATTAAGTTAAAAAATGCATTAGGATTCTTTTATTAAAAATAAAACTAGGCATTCCTTATTCATGAAGCATCATTTGCTTTGGAGCAGAGGCATCTATTTATTTTAGAAATGCAAAAAAATGCTTTTCTGTTAATTAGTCAGGTCAGACACCTTATCTGTGTCTTCGTAGCAGCATGGGAAGAATAAGAGAGGAAAAATTAAGAGAGGAAATGTTAGATATACGCACAAGGAAAACAATCACATTAGAGAAACGAATGGTCACTATTTCGAATCTTGTTATCTGGAATTTGTGGGTTATCAATTTTTCAAATCGAATACGAGAAAACCGAGCAGCGGATTTCAGTGTTACTCAGTATAATTCATTATTCAAAAAAGC
This sequence comes from Macrothele yani, assembly GCA_039090855.1. Taxonomy (NCBI): domain Eukaryota; kingdom Metazoa; phylum Arthropoda; class Arachnida; order Araneae; family Macrothelidae; genus Macrothele; species Macrothele yani. The sequence goes on from CM076999.1 coordinate 87,314,126, forward strand.
TGGAGGCAAGGGCAAAACGCATTCATTTCTTATGCCAAAAAGTGTTTAGAAACTTGCATGAAACTCCTCTCACAGCTAACGGCATGTCTCTTTCGAAAAATATCAAGCTACTGCTCCCTCAGCAGGATATACAAGTTGTCATCTAATTTCAGGGTAATATTAATATGAATTAACTGAGAGCTCATTCTACGTTCCCTCTTTTATCGTATGGAACTCACTTCTAGTTTCCGAAATTATTCAAATCTTGGAAAAAATCATGGTACGTTTCTCTATAGAAAATGGATATACACCATTTTTCACTAGTTTTTATGTGAAGCATAAGAAAATAACGCTCACGGTTTTCTACATTTCAAATTCCTTTTGAAAAAGTTGAGTAAAAAGTATTATGATCTTTCTTTCAGCAATAAAACCCTAACTGGTTCCAAGCATAGTTTAAGGAACATTGAGCATTTCGTTAAAATAAATCAATTTGAATGCCAAGAATAATTTTCTTTGCGAGTTGCGTGCGTAATGCTTAGCTTTTTAATATAAATAATTTCCATGAAGATAACGGAATCAAGGATAATTCAATTACCTTCCCTATGTCTTCGTCAAGATAACGACGTAGTTACTTAACTCCTTTAACTATTCATTTCCGTTTCTTGTATAGATGTTTTGCTCGTTCATGTATTTCTGTGTATTTTCCCGTAAATCGTGTTCCTGGTGGATTTCTCACACGGTACCTATGCATTCCGCTTCTTTAAAATAATAGGACTTGTTATTCGCGCTCTTTTTTTCCCGCTTTCCGTCTATTTGGGACTTTGCATTCCCTTCAGTAGCCAAAAGAATGTACAACACGCCTATTGCACACAAAACCATTCCTATGTGGAAAGACTCGCACGAATCACAACACAAACCCATAACATTGCGACTGATTCTTGTGTTAACAGACAGTTTTCAGAAGCCACCATGATGAAATACATAATAAACGCAAAACACACAACTCAGAGAAGAAGTACACACTGAGAAAACTCCAGACAAAAACATTAAGGAGGAATGTCGTGTCAAACGGGTGAAAGGCGTGACTTTGACTGAATATTCAAAGCTTAAACAAAATACTTCCCTGTGGGAGGTACAAGACAAGTGTAGTACATCACACACAGGGTGCAAGATAATGCAAGAAACAAAACGTATACACGGAAGCACAGGACGAAATACGTCACGAGCACATCATCAACACCTGTCGGCCGTAAACAGGGAAAAATACAGCATTCTCCCTTGATAAACCAGTCGGCAAATTTAGACAAGTCATAACTCTTCCACGAAAAAATGCAAGTAGGAAATTTAACAGGCGTAGCCCACATCAACCTTTTGACAATTCGCAATGTTCACTCAATGCCCAAGCACGACACTACATGGTACCTACGGAATGTGTTACACACATGTCATGCACATAACGCAGGAGAGAAAGCAAAGCACATCAATCACACTGGGCGCAAACCTAATCACAGAATCTCATACTTAAGCATAGAACCACTAAGGCGAAAATACAATGCTCATCACGATACTGAACACAAGAGTAATTGATAAGACAAAACTCCCAGTCTAGAGCCACAAACCATGAAGGGACAACCACACAAAACTAGGAAAAAATAAGAACATAACTACAAAACCCAACAGAACCCACAATATGAACATAGGCACCACGTATTCTCCTTATGAGCGCACGACACGCAAACAGGTAACAATACAAGAAATGCATGTTTACGATTAGTGACAGAGTACAAAAATTAACCCTCCTATAAGCACAACACGTGACACAGCATGCACATCATAGAAAACAAAGCTTTAGTAAATATAGCACGACACAAGGAACACAAGACAGAACGGAAGCTATCGCACGTATATTGTATATAAAATACCTTCCAACAACGTCTCATCGAGTTTACACACGAGGCTATTTAAAGATTCGAGAAGACATGCATAAGCAATAGTCAAAAAGGTCTCGATGCAACACAACCGAGGAATAGCACGAACACCGGAGATAATACTTAAACGAGCGAGACTCCACGGATGGGATACAAAACGATCATTACACAGTGGAATTTACGAAACATCATAAAACAAAGGTACTTCCCATGCTACAGTGTGGTTTTGCGCGCAAACCTACTGAACGCTGCAGGCGTGGGTTCTCAACACGTTAAAAACTTTCGTTGCAATTTTTGGAAGTCTAAACCACAGTCGTAATGGAAAGCATAGTCCTACCTGTTTAGTTAATTTCATAAGCAATATAATTTATTTTAAAAAGCAGTTTTAATATTTCAGCATTCATTTTGCTTCTACTCTTCTCTTAGAAAGCGTTGGAAGTATTTCTCCTCAGATTGCCTTTGCTGCAAAATTAGAATCATCACTTTCGATTCTCCAGGCAATGGATCAACACTTTGATGATTCTCTTTTTTAGTAGTTTTTCACTACTCCAATAGGAAGCGACATTTAAAATATCATTTACGGGAATCACCGTGCCATCCAAAGTGGTCAAATTTTTATTTTTTTCTTTGAAAAGATAGCATTCAGGTCGAACAAGGGAGTTATTTGACATAAACTCGCACACTTTTCAGGGAATGAGGACTTAGTAGAGAATCACTGGGGTCTTGGGAGGTAAAAGTATCAGCTGCCGTTCTCTCTATTTCTACAAATCTCTTATCCCACAGCAAAAGAAGGATGCTAAATGAGAAAGTTCGAAAATTTACACAAAAAATTTTTTTAATAATATTCAACAAAACCTAGAGCAAATGATAGATACCGCAATAGAAGATTTTTCTGGGATTTTATCTTTAGGAGTGTTTAAGAACTTAAACAACAGAAAGGAAAATAAAAATACAAATCCTGTAAATGTTTCTGCAAGTTGAATGCTCCAAACAAGTACCGATGATTTCATATACGATCCGGGCGTTTCAATGTCATTTTCTCCTACTTAATTTACTCGCTGAGGCTGCTAAGTGGAACAGAAGTGTAATTCGGTACTGTAACAAAAACAAAAAACATTCTGCAGCAATTGATGAATAAAGAGAGATGATTATCACACTTACAGCAACCACGTTCAAAAAGAATAATTTGGCTGCAATTAAATGATTTCAAGGAGATAATTACCATGTTGGCAGCAATTAATCAGTTCAAAGGTATGATTACCATGTTTGCAGATCTTAAATTCGACACAATAACGCGTCCTTTTCACTCGAACTTCTGCCATTTTTGAGAAGCGCAAAACTTCTTCTCTGTGAAGTGTATCGTTTCTCCTCTGCAAACGGCCAGGTGCAATTAAACTGGAGCTTGCAAAGAATAATGAACCTTCCGGTTGTATCTTCTGTCTCCGGTAGTGTTCTGGGCCCCAGACTATTCAAAGACTCCCACATCGGTCATCGCACACCTGTCGGTACTCAGCAGTATTAGGAAGGTCAATTAACACAATCAGCGGATGCACAAAACCATGACGGACGCCAAATCCCCGAACGAAATTCCTGACGGTAGCTACTGTGTGCACGTGACTCAAATGTCCGGGACAATTCGCATCATGCAATTTGAACACAGACACATGTGGGGAATATCTTTCACATTGGCTCAATAATTGTCAATGCATAAATACAAACTTTTCGTTAAACTCTCCAAAATATTTGGAAGGGGCCACTGCTCAACACAACAATGCGTTGCACATTAGCTGGACACACACATACACACATACACACACACAACTGAGACAGTGAGATACACACATGTACAGAGAAAGTGACAAACACGCACCTACAGAGACAGAGAAAGATGCATACAGGGAAACAGAGAGAGATACAGCAGAAGAGTGAAATACACAGAGACAAAGAGAGAGAAACACACATATAGATAGAGTAGAGAAAGAGAGAGACACGTAGATATTGATACAGATATAAGACATACACACAGACACATACACACACACAAACATAAGATACAAAGAGAGACATATACTGAGAGACTGAGAGAAACAGATAGAAGGAGAGACAGAGACAGAGAGAGATGAAGAGACAGAGTCGTAAAGAAAGAAAAAGGCCGAAGAGGCAGAGATGAAGAGACCGAGTCAAGGAGAGAGAGAGAGAGAGAGAGAGAGAGAGAGAGAGAGAAAGAGAGAGAGAGAGAGAAATAGCTTGCCTTCATATATGCAAACATTTACTGCCAAACAAATTTATGTTCCGACAAATACGACATGGTACCTGCTATTTTGATATGGAAGCCAGCATTTTTTATCCCCATTTTCAAGTTTCATGTGAGCCCTCCAAATTGATTACTTCAATTGATTTATTTGTTCTACCCTAAAAGTTCCGCGGGAGTGACTGTTATCCGAATGAATGCACGTGGACTTCTGTTCCACCTAGTCTCAGTTGCCCAGCACAAAATCTGAGTTTTCTTTGGAATAAAATGAGGATTTACTTTTAAGGCTTCTTCTTCTTCTTGTAGTACGGAATTTGGCTAGTTTAACTTGTAACCTCGTACAAATTGCGTTTTACGGATTTCTTGGAAAAGTCAAAGCATTAAATTAAACCCAGTAATTTCTCTGGAGTACAGACGGAGAGGACTCTTTCAGCGGACGCGTTCCTTCTTTTGGGTGGCTCAGCAAGAGTTCGACGCATTAATATTCTGTATCTCCCTGAGAAACGGCTGCCACTTGTAAATAAAGGAAGAATGCGCGAAAGTATATAAAGGCGTATAATATAGTCCATCTGTTATACTGTACTTCGGAGGGAGAGAGAATAGGGCCAGGCAGACACTTTATGGGGAGACTGAAAATGCAGTGAACTCTGAAAACCAGACTGTACAAGAGAGAACGGTTTTGTCTATCGGCATGTGCGGACCCTTTTTCCCGACGGCTAAGAAAAATTGCGACTCTCCGGAGAAAGCGATTTTGGATTTTGTTATGAGGGACCACGTCTACTCCCCACCCCTGTGTTGTGTTCCCCCCTACAAGAAAGCGGTTTTGTTTTGAGGGACCACCATCTACTCCCCACCCCTGTGTTGTGTGTCTCCCTCGAAGAGCGGGACAGCCGCTAACGGATGGACTCTGCTGACCACTTCACGAGACACTCCAAAGTAAAAGCGAACTCTGTCGTCAATGTTCAGTGTCATCATTAGTGACTTAAAGTGGACCATCTACACGAAAAATGGGAGATTTACTCCAGGACCGTATGCAAGCAAACTTTCTTTTCTCTCCATCCTTGAGCCAGAAAAATTTCACGACTAATGGGAGCACATTTAAAGACCCTCTCATGCATAAATAAGCATATAAATAGCTTTCAACTCTGTAAGTAAATATGCATTTAAATAGCATCCTTTCTGCCTCTTTGGAATTTGCTGCTGAAATCCGTGGAAGTAGACCCGATGATTTAGCCCAGCGATTCGTACACCGCATAGATCTTTGAAACGCCCATGGGCAGAATTAAGTAACTCTGCAATCAGGGAACATGTGTTTAAATAGAATACTGTTTATTTTAGTCGAATTTATTGCTGTAAATGTTGACAGTAAGATGATAGCAAAGTCAACGTTGAAAAGCGAACCTAATTTTCACCAGGAGACGTAAAATTTGGAGTGGCCTAAGGACACAGAAGGCAAAAATCTATTGCAAATTTGAAATTAGAGTTTTAGCAAACGAGTTCTCACTTTGAAATTAGAGTTTTAACAAATGAGTTCCGTCTTTTAACAAACGAGTTCTGACTTTGAAATTAGAGTTTTAACAAATGAGTTCAGTCTTTTAACAAACGAGTTCTGACTTTGAAATTAGAGTTTTAACAAATGAGTTCAGTCTTTTAACAAACGAGTTCTGACTTTGAAATTAGAGTTTTAACAAATGAGTTCAGTCTTTTAACAAACGAGTTCTGACTTTGAAATTAGAGTTTTAACAAATGAGTTCAGTCTTTTAACAAACGAGTTCTGACTTTGAAATAGGAGTTTTAACAAATGAGTTGTCTTTTAACAAACGAGTTCTGACTTTGAAATTAGAGTTTCAACAAATGAGTTCAGTCGCTTAACAAACGAGTTCTGACTTTGAAATTAGAGTTTTAACAAATGAGTTCAGTCGCTTAACAAACGAGTTCTGACTTTGAAATTAGAGTTTCAACAAATGAGTTCAGTCTTTTAACAAACGAAATCTCACTTTGAAATTAGAGTTTTAACAAATGAGTTTAGTCTTTTAACAAACGAGTTCTGACTTTGAAATTAGAGTTTTAACAAATGAGTTGTCTTTTAACAAACGAGTTCTGACTTTGAAATTAGAGTTTTAACAAATGAGTTCGGTCTTTTAAAAAATGAGTTCTGACGTTAGGTAGCTAGTGAGCAGAAAGAAGTGGAGGATTAAAATCCTGTGTCACAATTGTACCTCACAGTGATTTTTTTTATATAAGTCAAAACTGAAACACAAAAAACATTTCAATTACAGAACTGAGCAGATAAAAACAACAGGAAGTTTCATATCTTCTGCCAAATACAATTATTTACTAGGGAAAGAGACGAGTATTTTCAGGAGTCTGAAATTTGAAACAGATAGGCAAATTTCAGATTAATGTTTACTATGCGTTGATGAGGGTTATTAGATTCTCATCAACGCATAGTAAACATTAAAATCTTGTTTATAGTAGCTTAAAATAAGTTATAACTCTATTTAAATTCCTAAATGCATTTTATATTGGTGTGCAAGTTAAACAAGGCAAATTTTATACTACATGGAAAAGCCTTAGGAGAATATTTTTCTTTTAGAGGATGCTCAGATTTTGTTTTTGGTAACGGATATTTTTTTTCGTGTAACAGACACCTGCATTCGTTATGATACTGGCCAATCCCACTGAAATGTTATGGAAGAAGAAACAAATCAAATGAAGCAATAAATTTGAGGTGCTTACGTCGAAATAAAAAACGCTGGCTTCCGTATCAAACATAATAGGTGCAATGTGGTGTTTGTCGGAACATGAAAATTCTTGCCAATAAATGTTTTCATATATTTAGGCAAGATAGACAATATCCAGCTAATTTGCAACGCACTGTTGCTTTCAGCAGTGGCCCCTTCCAAAACATTTGGAGAGGTTAACGAAAAGTTCGCATTTATGCATTGACAATTACAGAGCTCTAGTGAAAGATGTTCCGCATATGTGTCTGTGTTTTAATATTCACGACCAATAATGGTAGTCATACCTGACATTTAGGTCACGCGCCCCATTTCGCTACCATCAGGAAATTCGTACGGGGATTTGCCGTCTACCAAGGTTTCAGGTGTCCGCTCACTGAGGAAACGTTTCAGGGAACCGTGCAGTGTACAGGCTGGTATGCGATGACCTTTGTAAGAGTCTTTTGCAAAAACAGAGCAACAAGGGATGACACACATCACCGGAAGGCTTGCCACTCCTGGTTTCTAGGAAATGAATCTTCTTCTGGCCGTTGCAGATGAGAAATACGAAATTTCACAGGAACAGAGTAACAGGATATGGCACACGTTCTTTCTTTTATTTTATTTTTCTTCGTTTTTTTATTTTTTTTTTCACGTTTTTTTTTTTTTTCGGAGGATGGCACTCCATGTTTTCTGCGTTTGGAAAACACGTCGGCTGACGTTGGCTAGTGGTAGCCAAAACCTTTTAACAAGGTATTTACCGTTTGCAACTCATTAATTGTTATTAATCTCTAAGCCGAATTAACTTTCTGTCTCACTCAGCAGCTACAGCGTAATAAACATATTTTAAGGAGGGCTAACTAGTAGTGGATGGATGAATTCTCTAGTGCCCCATGAACCTGAACTTATATTGGGGAAACGAAGGTTTAAAAAAAGCGGGACTTCTTCCGAAGAGAAGAAGATGGCAGCCAACCATTTCGATTGCAGATATATTCTCAAAATAAATACTACAAGAACATTCGAGGGAAAAAGAACTGAAACAAAAAGTTTATAAATCTGTTCTTAAAATTAATTTGTTTAAACTATTAACATTCTAAAGTTTTTGAGATAATAGTAATGATCTAAAACTTTTATTACGACATATATTGACTTCCAAAAGTTGTAACGGAAGGTGTTTAACGTGTACTCAAGTTCATGAAGATTTTCCTGTTGGTTTGAATATGGGAACTGTATAAACAGAAAACAATATGCTACAGAAAGACTACGTTTCTGCAAGACAAAAAAATACTACGCACTACATCTAATGCGCCCACAGTACACGCTATTCCAGGAAGATATAACAGACACTCAATTTACACACGTTAAAACCGTCAAACGGTTTTAACGTGGGGCACAGACGACGCAGCACCAACCAGTGACAAAAATATCTAATATTGTGCGAAAGGAAATTCGGAGTGGTCGTTGTACAAAAGTTAAGGGAGTAAGGAAAGGGACACAGAGCATAACCCTAAAACTGTGCACACATAACATGCCCACAAATATAGCCCTTACTTGAAGGTGTCCAAGGCTGTTCGAGCACTTATGTAAGGAGTACGCATGCTCGAAAATCTCTCTCTTATTTTAACACAAGGCAAACGGAAACGAAAAGAAAAGGAGTTAATGCGCGTAAACATTTATAGTAACTTCTGGCCTTTGAATTTCAAAGACTGGAATGCTTGAATTCTAATGCAACGGATTTCTTCAAGCAAAACAGGCATACTTCGTCATCGAACGAAGACCAAAACCGGACCTTGCCTAAACATCTTTTTCATTATATAAATTGTTTATCACTCATGAAATTTACTATTATTTCTTTTTTTTAAGGATACAATCTCTTGTTGGTATCAGAATATTCTCAGAAAGAGAGCATTTGGGGTGCAAAGTGGGGCATTTGGAAAAAGTACCATGATTTTTTTTTTCAGAAAATTGAATTCCCTTCTTCTACACACGAATCTTTTGTTTATTATCGCAATTCCTAATCCACCCTTGGTCCTCTTCTATTTAGGGTAATGATTTTCTTTTCAACTTCTGTGAACTGAAGTGAAAGAAAAGGAACTGGACGTTTTGACTGGATCAAAAAAAGAGGGATATATATAGAATTTCTTGCATATTTTCTCACAAAAGTTTGCCTTTAAAACAAGATTAAGAACTGTGCACGTCTTAATCTGTTTTTAAGATTCGAAATAATTTTTCTAAGCAATTACAATATGCCAACAATTGCATATGCCATTACGATCTGACCTGCCAACCTTTACTTAGCTTAAACAATTAAATATATTCTCCTGCTTAGTTTCTATTAATTCCCTATCTGGCCATGATGCACGTTATCTTTATACTATCTACACTGCCCACTCCACTGTTTAACAATTATAAATTATTTGCCCTATTTTTGATATCATGATTGTTTTCGTTCTCTAAATTCGATTGCTGTGCCGCAATGTTTTTTGCAATTTGCCTCCATGTTGTGCCTCCTTCGTGCCTTCGATGCGAATTAAAATTTTGATCACTAAGCTCATAAGATTAGGAGATTTTCAGGATAAATCATGGAATAACAGACAAAGTGAGGAAAAAAATCGACAGCTTAAAAATGAAATGAAAAGCAAACTTCAAAATTTGAAAAAAACATTGAGTTCATCCCGACATAATCAACAGAAAAATCTGCTCAGCTTTTACAATAACAAAGTTAAAAGGATCGGACATCCATATGAGCAGAAAAAAAGAAAAAAAGCTGAAAGCAGAAATTTGGAAAACTAAGGGCAGGGTTTGTATACAAACATAACGAATGCCTAGGAAACCCATAAGGGGTTTTATTTTTAATAATTTTAAGGTTTAAATTAACTAAATTTCTAATTCAGGAAGTTAAGTTTTTCACTAATTGCAAGCGTATTGCACGTTGTAACCAAACTTAAAATTTCTTGCCTGAATTTAAACTACATCTAAATTCCTTAAAGCAAATTCTGGTGGATGCGATTGCCATTCTGTTTCTTTTCTTTTTTTTTTTCTCTGCAGATCTTCACGCGCTTTCTTTTCCCTTCAGCAATTCTGATTATCTCCGTCCTTAGTTCTTCATAATTTCTGAAAAATAAAATGAAGATTTCATGAATATAAATTACATCAATAATTACATATACAGTACATGCGTGTATATGTGAAATGCACAGTAAGATAATTAAAACCTAGAGCACCACAATTAATGAAATATTGCATTCGTGATAAAAAAAAATTAAATATTGCACTATAATTAATGAAATATTGCCCTCAATATTTATATTTGTTTTCTAAATATTGCTCTCATAATGATTTTCACTCACTTATGACCTATAAATTATAATAAGTGGCATATCACCGAATTTGGAAGTTTAATAAAACTTTCATAAAACGAAAGCTTTAGAGAAATATGCAGAATATACTCCAAGTCCATTTTTTATTATCTGAAGTACACAGTCCGTAATTGTATAGCAAAGAAGATTTAAGATTCACGTCGGGAAAATTTTAATTCAAAAATTCAAAAAAGATGCTATTCGTATCAAAAGTTGTGGTTGCGATCGTATCAGATAAAAAAGGATAATTTTCTGATGCAGATTTTTGAAGCGCAGATGTATTTTGAAAGGTAAATAGGTAAAGACTGCATCTGGAGAATCAAGAACCATAGCTTCAATAAATATTTACTGCATTGGGAGCTTGCCCTGTGGAAAGGAGATTCCAGCCTGCCTTTAAGAACCAGAAACATCGCAACACTAAAAATCTAACTTTTTTCCACCAAGCGGAATGTTTTGTATTGAAAAATTGGTAAATGCATAGAAAATTGTGGACACACTTTCAATTATCGGACGAAAAGGGAATTTCTCAAATGAGATTTGATGCCCTGATGTTCTCCAAAAGGCGAAACATGTGACTCTTCGAACGAGAAAATAACACACTTACAATAGCAGACGTTATTTGGATTATCTTGGCCATGTTGATAAGTAGATCATAGGCAAAGAATTATTTTTTTAAAAGCTGCAGTTGACCAACTTTCATCGAACTAGAAGTCCAACTTTGCGCCACATTGCGTTAAATACTTTTCAGAAAAGGATCAAGAACCTTGCTAAAACAAAATTTTTTGTCACTCCTGCAACAGGACTGAAAAGTAACCATTCAAATCAAGTTTTAGAAAGCAGGATATTGTGCCAAGTGAACATTAAGATCACTTTGCACAGTAAAAGTGTAAAAGCAAAACCACATCATGATTTATACACAGAGTGGCCACTTTATTATGACCACCTGACAGTTTTAAGCAAATGAGTTATGGCTGCACGCTGTTGCCGCCAGAGGTAGAGGCTAGTATAAAAAGGGAAAGCTTAGTGCTTGCGACAGTAGTAGAAGTGATTTTTGGGTGACGAGATGGGTAAAAATGCGATTGGACGGACTTTCAATGTGGGATGATTGTAGAAGCTCGGAGCCATGGAAAGAGTATAACCGAAACCGCCCCATTCGTGAAATATTCCAGAGCAGCTGTTGTTAATATATTTAAAGACTGGACTGTTAGCCAAAAAACTGGGTCTCTACGTGCAACGTGTGGTCGTCATTGACTAGTGACTGCTCGGTTGGAACGGAGAGTGTCCAGACTGGTAACAGACAACAGAAGGGCAACAGTGCAGCAAATTACAGACCATCTTAATCAAGGATCCCCTCAAATGATCTCTGCCCGCACTGCTTGATGTATACTGCATCGGATGGGATATGGCAGCCGAAGGCCCATTCGAACACCTTTGCTGTTTGCAGTTAACAAGAGAAAACGTCTCCAGGTCGCACAGGAGCACAAGAATTGGATAGTCGATAATTGGAAACAAATTATGCGGTCCGATGAATCACGTTTTCAGTTGCACCATGCCGATGGCCGAGTGAGAATTTGGCGGAAACAGCACGAAAGCATGGACCCCAAATGCATTGCTACAACCCTTCAAACTGGTGGAGGCAAGGTTATGGTTTGAAGAATGTTTTCCTGGCATGCTTAAGGCTCTTTAATTCATGTTGAACAACGTCTGACTGGCACATCATATCTAAACATCGTTGCGGACCAAGTGCATCCGGTCATTTGGATGGTTTATCCCAATGGCGATGGATACTTTCAACAAGATAATGCGTCCTGCCATAATGCTCATATTGTACAGGATTGGTTTCAGGAACATGCCGGTGAGTTTACTTTGCTTAGGAGGCCCCTCACAATCTTCAGATCTCAACCCCATTGAGAATTTGTGGGAGGAAGTTGAACAAGCCATCAGACAGCTGGATCCACAACCCTGCGATCTCACACTCCTGGAAAGTGCTATTCATCAAACATGGCCTCAGATTCCACAAACCACCTATTAACATCTCGTGGAGTCCATGCAACGAAGAATCGACACAATATTAAAGGCAAAAGGTGGCCCACCGAAGTACTGAGGGGATAGTCATAATAAAGTGGCCACTCAGTGTATACACACAAGTCCGGTTATAGCAAATTTCTTGACTAACATTTGAAACTACAGAGCAAAAAAGAAAAAAGGAATTTATGCCCGACTGCAAAATTGCGTTATAATAATCAAACATAAAGATTTTAAATATCCTGTGCAAACCATAATTCTTGGAATAGGACTAAAAGGTTTATTGTACATATACCGTCTCTAAATAGAAGGGCAAAGTGATACTACAAACAACTCTGATATTTTCAAATACGTGCTCAACATCAAACAAAAGAGATGACACCGAATTTTCGGGAGTAATGTCTTTTGAATCCGTTCTTATGCAAATTAAATTTATCAAAGCTATTCAAACTCAATGGAACCGGTATGGGAAACAATAGTATCTGAAGGAAGAAAGAAGTTTTTCAATCGGGTTTTTAACACCGCAGATATTGCTACAAACGGAATCGTGAACTTACGCCCTCTGGTTGCAAACTTGGGCGTTAAGAAAAATTTGAATTTACACTCACTTCCAAAAGTTAAGCACGGAGCAGTAAGATGTGAAAAAATGGAGAAGTACTGCTCTGATTGACACCAAATGTGGCAGGAACGTAGAAAATATGTTTATTAATGAATCAAAACAAAGAAATACAGACAGAGATGAAAATAATATTGAATTTTCGGAAATTATAAGATGACGTCAAATTGGAGTCATTTACAAAGTGAGTAATAAAGTCACAACAAACAACAAAACCCGTCATTAATAGGGTATGTGAGCACCACTCATCTGCATACAAAGTTTACAACGTCTGACCATGCATTTTATGAGGTGATCAAACACCGCAGAGTCCAGTAATTGCCATTCCTCCTGTAGAGCAGTTTCCAGAGCGGTGAGAGTGGTTGGGGGTGGGATACGTGAACACACAGCACGGCCGAGGGCATCCCAAAGATTTTCAATGGGATTAAGGTCGGGCGAGTACGCCGGCCACTCCTTACGCGCAATCCCCTCACTCTCCAGGTAGTCGTCGACGATGGCAGCTCTATGGGGAGGCGCATTACCGTCCCTTAAAACGAAAGCAGGACCAACTGCTGCAACGTACAATCACACAGTGGGGTCTAGGACTTCATCCCGATACCGTACCGCCGTCACAGAACCCCATCTGTAGTTGTGGAGGTCGGTGCGATATCCCAAAGAAATTCCTGCCCAGATCATGATGCTTCCACCTCGGAATACATGATATTCGGTAATGTTCTGGGGTCGATTGCGTGTGCCTTCTTCCCTCCACACCCATACACGCTTGTCATCGGGTTGCAGGGCAAATCTGGACTCATCCGAGAACATAACGTTGCCCCAAACAGACACAGTCCAATTGACATGTTGGCGACACCATTTTAATCGTGCCTCTATGGATTGGACGGATAGAGGAACACAAACCCGTGGTACCCGGGCGTACAATCCCTTCATGTGTAGCCTTCGACGCAAAGTAGTGGCAGATATCGTCTTACCAATGGCCGCCGTAACCATAGATGTCGCACGTGTGGACGTCACTCTTCGATTCCGCTTGGCTACAACAGCATAATATCGGTCTTCCGCGGGGGTCGAAGCCCTTGAGCGACCGGCCACAGGTCTGCAGACAACTGTTTAGCTGGTTAGAAATTGTTTCCATAAACGTGAAATGACAGAATGATTCACGCCGAAGAAACTAGCAACATCTGTGATTGACTGTCCTGCTTCAATGCGTTCGACGGCACGCCAGCGCTCAGAATCTTCCAATCGTCTTCTGGAAGCCATAAAATCAAGTCTGTCTTCAAAACAAATCCAGCGACAGTTCTCAACACCTTGCAGCAGCACTTGCATGCAACTCCTGTACCCCTTCAGAGTGCTGGCTGCTTATACGACTACCTGTTTTGCATATTTCTCGGCAAGACACCGTGATTCGCTGTTACCTACCACATTTGCATACTTCCATCTACCGTTGCGGCGAATTGCAGCCTCTCCAATTCCGATTGGCTTCCGGAAATTAACTTTTCCCTCTGCGTGCTTAACTTTTGGAAGTGAGTGTATATGAGAAACATTTCGCAGCGGAAACGCTCTCCAGCAAAGAAAGAATTTTTCAAATCGGACTCTTCGAAGCAAAGATATGGACAAATATAGGATATGCATCTACCCCCTAGCGGGAAAACTATGCATTATTTTAGGCAGAAAGTATTTTCAAAAGGTTTTTCGATGTGAGTGCTATCGCTCCAAGAAAAGCAATTAGCAGTCGAGTTTTCAGGAGCTCATATTTTGCTGCACATTACACAGAAGTTGAAATGAACACTTATGCCCCCTGGTGGCCAAACCATTTTTAACCAAAAATTAGAAATTATATATAAAATTTCCGATAGGGAGCTATATACGCTATACAAATAATTTTTCAAATTGGAGTTTTAGAAGAAGAAATATCGGGGAAAACGAAATTTACCTTTGCGCCCCCTAGCGGAAAGTCTATGATTTACTTGAAAATTTCGAATATACACTGCCGGAAAGTGAAAAAAGAACACCGAGAAGGAATTGGCAGACGATCATGAAATTTACATATGTTAATGGGGTCAAGTTTACGTAGGTGTGATGTTAATTTCGGGACCAACCGGTGAGCGCTTACGCCACAGCACGGCATAATATTCAAATTATCGTCGGTGGTATTTAGGGAATACGGCGAAGAGAATGTAATCAGTCGTCGGCGTACGGACACGTGCGAAGACCCTGAAGAAGCTGCAATGCCTGGACATGGAAGACGTGTACGATTTCAGCAGGTATCGGACTTTGAGGAGGTCGTCTAGTCAGACTCCGCGAGGCCGGGCGGCCGTATCGTCATATTACGGAGCGAATTGGACGGGAAGTATCGGTGGTAGTACGATGGTGGCGTAGATGGTCCGAGGAACATTCCCACACGAGAAGATGTGGAACCGGGAGTCACAGACGGACTGATGAGCGGACCGATCGACGCATACGAAGAGTGGCGTTGTCAAGCAGATCATCCACTGCGACGCAAATCCGAGCTGCCGTTGCACCTGAGGTGACTGTGCGAACAATCCGCAACCGTCTACTGGATGCATGAATCCCTGCACGTGTGCCTCTGGCATGTGTACCTCTGACTCCAGCCCACCGTCAGGAACGGTTGCAGTGGTGTCGCCAACGTCTCCACTGGAGAACGCAATGGCGATCTGTCGTGTTCAGCGATGAAAGCAGATTCTGCTTGGGAGCCTCCGAAGGCCATATGCGTGTTCGCAGACGCACAGGGGAGCGTCTCCACCCTTCTTGCATCCGTCAGCGACACACAGTGACTACACCTGGTCTCCTGGTGTGGGGAGCGATTAGCTATCACTCCCGTACAGAACTAGTGTTTGTACCGGGTACGTTAAACAACACCTCCTACATCAACAACATCATTCTGCCCGTTGTTGTGCCATTTGTAAGGTCGGTCCATCGTGGTGTTTTTCGGCAAGATAACGCACCACCACGCACGGCACGTGCAACGCAACATGCACTTCAGGGTGTGAGAAAACTTCCATGGCCTGCACGTTCACCGGATTTGTCCCCCATTGAGCACGTGTGGGATTTTATGGGACAACGACTTATTCGGTCTCCACGGCCAGACACGACCATCCCCGATTTACGCGTCCAGGTTGAGGATGCTTTTAACTCAATACCCCAAACTTACATCCAACATCTGTACGACAGACTCCATGGCAGAATTGCAGAGTGTTACCCAGTTCATGGCGGTTCAACCTCGTACTAACCATGTTACATGGAAATGTTTTTTTTCAGTTTACCAGCAAATACAGCTGTATTTTGCCATAATGTTTTGATCACGTTATCCTCTGTATTCCGTTATTATGCTGTATAAATTTCGTTGGTATCAGACGTCTCCTTCTTGTTGTTCTTTTTTCACTTTCCGCTAGTGTATATGAAAAACATTTCGCATCGCAAACACTATCCAACAAATAAGAACTTTTTCAAATCGGACTACTAGAAGTAGAGATATTGACAAAAGTAAGATATACATCTACTTCTGGCGTAGAAACCATTCAGTATTTAAAAAAAATATTCCTAAAAGTTTTGTCGACCTGAGTAGCATTGGTCCATAAACGAATTATTTTCATCCGAGATTTTAGAAGCTCAGATTTTGCTGCAAATACATCAAAAGCGGAAAATCAAGAATTACGCCCCCTGGTGGCCAAACCGTTTTTTATCATAATTAGAAATTATATGGAAAGGATTTCCCATCAGGAGTTGTATCCGGTACAGAAATAATTTTTGAAATCGGAGTGTTAGAAGAAGAGATATCGGGGAGAACGCCATTTACCTTTACGCTCCTTAGCGGGAAGTCTATGAATTACTTTAAAATTTTGAAATTATATGAAAAACAGGTCGCACCTGAAACTCTATTCAATAAAGAAAGAATTTGTGAAATCGGACCATTAGAAGCAGAGATATTGGCAAAAATAAGATTTACATTTACGCCACCTGGTGGACAAACCATGCAATATTTTAAGAAGAAATTATTCCGAAAAAGTTTATCAACGTGAGTGGCATCTGTTCACGAAATAATTTTGTAAATCGAGGTTTTAGAAGCTCAGATTTTATGGAAAATACATCACAAGCAAAAATGAACAGTTACGCTCCCTGGTGGCCAAAGTATTCTTTACCAAAAATTAGAAATATATGAAAAAATTTTCCATCAGGAGCTGTATCCGCTGAAGAAAAACATTTCAAATCGGAGTTTTAGAAGAAGAGATATCGGAGAAAACGTAATTAAAATTTCGCCCCCCAGCGGAAAATGTATGCGTAACTTGAAAAAGTAACTATACCTAAAATACTCTTGGACACAAATGGAATGGAAAGATGAAATAATTTTTTCAATAGGATGTTTAGCAGCAAATATATGGGATAAAAATGTATTTTGAATTCGACATCATCTGCATTTACGCCCTCTAGCGACCAGTTTGTACATCTTAAAAAAATGAACGAAATAAAGGATCATCATTCGCATATTTCATGCTTTCCAATGCAAAAAGAATTTTTCAAATCGGACTAATAGTTATATAGATATGGTGTCTACAGGCGTACGGACAAACTGACATCATAAGCACGATTTTTTTACAAAAGATGTGCTAAAAAAATGATGAGACATTTGAGGATAAAATTCATAATACACTTGGTCTGAGTCTCGCTCATGTTTTTTGCATCTACGAATCTTTTTAGAACTGTCAGCAGCAGTAACGAAATGAACAACTGTTTGCATCTTCCCAAAAGTAACGGGAAGAATGGCTTTTACACTTCTGTGCGTGTCGTGCACACACATACACAACAGAAAATCATCCATAAAAAGTTAATGGCTTTGATTCCATCAGCAAATTTACTAATAAACATTTCTTTCTAGTTTCAGCTTCCTGATTTTTAATTTACCGATAACTGCTGTCCGCCAAATTAAAGTTTCTTACTTAACATACCGGCAGATATAAAAGAAACTGAAAAACTCATGAGCTGTGATGTCATGCTTTCCTTTCCGTTTCTAAATCAGCGTTGAAACGGCTTTGACTGGACTACAGATGCTCTGAGCAACTGACATAACATAGTCCTGACTGATTACAGATAATCAAACCGCTTTACAACTATACCAAGAAAGATGACACCGAATTTTCGGGTGTAATAAGCACGTCTTTTGAATCCGTTCTGACGCAAATTCAATTTATCAAAGCTATTCAAAGTCAATGGAACCGGTATGGAAAACAATAGTATCTGACGGAAGAAAGAAGTTTTTCAATCGGGTCTTTAATCCCTCAGATATTGCTGTAAATGGAATCGTGAGCTTACGAACTGGTAGAAAAAGGGTTATCGACAAAAATAAGATGTCACTTTACGTCCCTTGGTGGGAAAACCATGCATTATTTTAGGAAGAAAGTATTCTCAAAAGGTTTATCCGTATGAGCGGTATCGGTCCAGGAAAAAAATTTAGTCGAGTTTTCAGGAGTCCAGATTTTGCTACAAATACATCAGAAGCAGAAATTACCACTTATGACCCCTGGTGGCCAAAATATTCTTTACCAAACATTAGAAATTATGTGAAAAATAATTTTCCTGAGGTCTTGTATGCGATACAGGAAGAATTTTCCAAATCGGAGTTTTAGGAGCAGAAAACGCAATTTACCTTTGTGCGCCCTAGGGGAAAGTCAATGATTTACTTAAAAATTTTGAATTTATAGGAAAAACATGTCACACTAGAAACACTATCCAAAAAAAGAAGGAATTTTTTTAAATCGGACTCCTAGAAGTAGAGATATTGACAAAAATAAGATATACATCTACACCCCGTGGCGTAGAAACCATGCATTATTTTAGGAAGAAAATGTTCCTAAAAGGTTTGTCCACATGAGTTGTATCGGTCAACAAGCGAATTTTTTTCAATAGAGACTTTAGAAGCTCATATTTTGCTGCAAATACATCAGAAGCGGAAATTAAGACTTACGCCATCTGGTGACCAAACCATTTTTACAAAAATTAGAAATTATGTGCAAACGATTTCCCATCAAGAACTGTATCCGGTGCAGAAAGAATTTTTCAAATCGGAGATTTAGATGCACAGATATAGGGGGAAACGCAATTTACCTTTACTCCACCTAGCGGAAAGTCTATGAATTACTTGAAAATTCTGAAATTATATGAAACACATGTCACATGGACAACACTATCCAACAAAGAAGGATTATTTCAAATCGGACTCCTAGAAGTAGAGATATCGACAAAAATAAGATATACATCTACGCCACCTGGCGGAGAAACTGTGAAATATTTTAGGAAGAAAATATTCCGAAAAGGTTTATCGATATGAGTGGCATCAGTCCACGAAAGAATTTTTCAATCGTTATTTTAGAAGCTCAGATGTTATGGCAAATACATCATAAGCAAAAATTAATTCTTACGCCTCCTGGTGGCCAAAGTATTCTTTACTAAAATTCGAAATTATATGCAAAAGATTTTCCATCAGGAGATGTATCCGTTAAAAAAAATAAAACAATTTCAAATCGGAGTTTTAGAAGAAGAGTTATCGGGAAAACTGTAGTTTACTTTTACGCCCCCTAGCGGAAAATCTATGCGTACTTTGAAAAAGAAACTACATCTAAAATATTCTTCGACATAAATGGAATCGAAAAACAAAATAATTTTTTCAATCGGATGTTTAGAAGTAAATATGTGGAATAAAACGTAATTTTACAATCGGCATCATCTGCGTTTACGCCCTCTAGCGGCGAAATTGTACATCGTAAAAAAATAAACGAAATGAAGGATCATCATTCGCATATTTCCCGCTTTCGAATGCAAAATGAATTTTTCAAATCGGACTAATAGTTGCAGAGATAGCTTGGGTAGAGACGGACGGACGGACGGACAACCCGATAGCATAAGCACGATCTTTTTTTACAAAAGACGTGCTGAAAATACAGCGTTTGCAACTAAAATTTTAGCATAATTTAAGCTTCAATTGCTGCACCTCGCTCAGAACAACGTTCATCAAGGTCACGTGTCTTCCAGCGTGATGACGTAGGTTGTCATTTGCATATTTGCAAAGGAGGTAACGCAGTGTTTTTTGGGGAGGTCGACTTAGCGTTTCGCCTTGCATATGTCTCTGAAAAATCTTTACAATCTATCCTTCGTTCTGGGCATACACTATATTGACAAAAGTCACTGGAAACCTCTTCAAAAGCAAATAAACAGATCCGCTGCGTTGTTAAGATGCGCTGTACAGCTGCAAACGGTATAAAAACAAGCCTGCAGCTGACCGCGATCATATCGCACTGTAAGCTTGAGTGAAAATGTCGCGGCGGGAGAGAACTGACTCTGAGAATGGAAATATTATTGGGTGTTATATTAGCGGGTTGTCCATAAGATAAACCTAGAGGCGTTTAAATATACCCAAGTCAACTGTTTTGGTTATACTGAATAAGTGGAAGAAACCGGGCGTGACTGAAGCATCAAAACGTAACAGCAGACCAAAGAAAATCAGTTATAGAGAACTTCGAAACCTCAGGAGAGTCGTTACACCTAATCGACGGAGTACTGCACAAGACCTCATTGTACAGGTGAGTAAAAATGCTGGAACCTCGGTACACGTACCATTCTCAGAGAATTTCGTTCCATGGGTTACCGTGGTCGTGCGGCTACTCATAAGCCTTTTTTATCCACTCGGAATGCTACTCATCGTTAAGCATGGTGTAAAGAACATTTATCGTAGACCGTAGACCAATGGAAACGGGTTCTATGGTCTGATGAATCCAGATACACAAGCCATCAGTCTGATGGCCATGTGTGGGTATGGCGGCAGCCGGGGGAACGCTATTTACCACAGTGTACTGTTCCTACGGTCAAGTTTGGAGCTGGCAGTGTACTCATATGGGGGTGTTTTTCGTGGTATGGTCCTGTCCCATTGGTTATCGTGGGCAAACCTGTTGACCAACACGTCTACCTCGATATTCTGGTCAATTATGTCCTACCAACTCTATGGCAATACTATGGAACAGAGCCTTGTTGGTACCAACAGGATAATGCACCGAGCCATGAAGTAAGGACTGTTACGGCGTGGCTTGACGATAATTCCGCATCGTGTGTGGACTGGCCAGCACAGACCCCTGATCTTAATCCCATAGAACACCTATGGGATGAATTAGAGCTCCGCATAAGAAATTTGGAACCAAGGCCTACTATTAAGCAGCAGTTAGCGGCAGCATTATGTACTGAATGGAAGAGCATACCTATCGGTGTGTTCCAAAACCTTGTCGAAAGCATGTCTCAAAGGGTCAGGGCATGCATTAACACCAAAGGCGGACCGACACCGTACTAATGTATGTCAATAAATGCTATGTTGCATTTCTATTCTAGGTGTCCAGTGACTTTTGTCAGTATAGTGTATGTATAAAAATTCTCTTTAGCACTACCTAGTGGGAAAACTATGCATTAGAATTTTTGACAAATCACGAGAAATATTTGCTGTGGCTCACACTACGTTTCCTACTTCTTTGCATTTACAGGTGCTTTAGAGCAAATGCCGGAAAGTGAAAAAAGAACACCAAGAAGGAATTGGCGGACGATCATGAATTTCACATATCTTAATGGGGTCCAGTTTACGTAGGTGTGATGTTAATTTCGGTACCAACCGGTGAGCGCTTACGCCACAGCACGGCATAATATCCAAATTATCGTCGGTGGTATTTAAGGAGTACGGCGAAGTGAATGTAATCAGTCGTCGGCGTACGGACACGTCCGAAAACCCGGAAGAAGCTGCAATGCCTGGACATGGAAGACGTGTTCGATATAAGCAGAAATCGGACTTTGAGCGAGGTCGTCTAGTTGGACTCCGCGAGGCCGGGTGGTCGTATCGTCGTATTGCGGAGCGAATTGGACGGGCAGTATCGGTGGTGGTACGATGGTGGTGTAGATAGTCCGAGGAAAATTTCCACACGAGGAGACGTGGAACCGGAAGTCACAGACGGACTCATGAGCGGACCGATGGACGCATAAGAAGAGCGGCGTTGTCAAGCAGAACATCCACTGCGACGCAAATCCGAGCTCCTGTTGCACCTCAGGTGACTGTGCGAACAATTCGCAACCGTCTACTGGATGCAGGATTACGCGCACATGTGCCTCTGGCATGTGTACCTCTGACTCCAGCCCACCGTTAGGAAACGCTGCAGTGGTGTTGCCAACGTCTGCACTGGAGAACGCGATGGCGATCTGTCGTGTTTAGCAATGAAAGCAGATTCGGCTTGGGAGCCTCCGATGGCCGTATGCGTGTTCGCAGACGCACAGGGGAGCGTCTCCACCCTTCTTGCATCCGTCAGCGACACACAGGGCCTACACCTGGTCTCCTGGTGTGGGGAGCGATCAGCTATCACTCCCGTACCCAACTAGTGTTTGTACCGGGTACGTTGAACAGCACCTCTTACGTCAACAACATCATTCAGCCCGTTGTTGTGCCATTTGTAAGGTCGGTCCATCGTGGTGTTTTTCGGCAAGATAACGCACCACCACGCACGGCACGTGCAACGCAACATGCACTTCAGGGTGTGAGAAAACTTCCATGGCCTGCACGTTCACCGGATTTGTCCCCCATTGAGCACGTGTGGGATTTTATGGGACAACGACTTATTCGGTCTCCACGGCCAGACACGACCATCCCCGATTTACGCGTCCAGGTTGAGGATGCTTTTAACTCAATACCCCAAACTTACATCCAACATCTGTACGACAGACTCCATGGCAGAATTGCAGAGTGTTACCCAGTTCATGGCGGTTCAACCTCGTACTAACCATGTTACATGGAAATGTTTTTTTTCAGTTTACCAGCAAATACAGCTGTATTTTGCCATAATGTTTTGATCACGTTATCCTCTGTATTCCGTTATTATGCTGTATAAATTTCGTTGGTATCAGACGTCTCCTTCTTGTTGTTCTTTTTTCACTTTCCGCTAGTGTATATGAAAAACATTTCGCATCGCAAACACTATCCAACAAATAAGAACTTTTTCAAATCGGACTACTAGAAGTAGAGATATTGACAAAAGTAAGATATACATCTACTTCTGGCGTAGAAACCATTCAGTATTTAAAAAAAAAAAATATTCCTAAAAGTTTTGTCGACCTGAGTAGCATTGGTCCATAAACGAATTATTTTCATCCGAGATTTTAGAAGCTCAGATTTTGCTGCAAATACATCAAAAGCGGAAAATCAAGAATTACGCCCCCTGGTGGCCAAACCGTTTTTTATCATAATTAGAAATTATATGGAAAGGATTTCCCATCAGGAGTTGTATCCGGTACAGAAATAATTTTTGAAATCGGAGTGTTAGAAGAAGAGATATCGGGGAGAACGCCATTTACCTTTACGCTCCTTAGCGGGAAGTCTATGAATTACTTTAAAATTTTGAAATTATATGAAAAACAGGTCGCACCTGAAACTCTATTCAATAAAGAAAGAATTTGTGAAATCGGACCATTAGAAGCAGAGATATTGGCAAAAATAAGATTTACATTTACGCCACCTGGTGGACAAACCATGCAATATTTTAAGAAGAAATTATTCCGAAAAAGTTTATCAACGTGAGTGGCATCTGTTCACGAAATAATTTTGTAAATCGAGGTTTTAGAAGCTCAGATTTTATGGAAAATACATCACAAGCAAAAATGAACAGTTACGCTCCCTGGTGGCCAAAGTATTCTTTACCAAAAATTAGAAATATATGAAAAAATTTTCCATCAGGAGCTGTATCCGCTGAAGAAAAACATTTCAAATCGGAGTTTTAGAAGAAGAGATATCGGAGAAAACGTAATTAAAATTTCGCCCCCCAGCGGAAAATGTATGCGTAACTTGAAAAAGTAACTATACCTAAAATACTCTTGGACACAAATGGAATGGAAAGATGAAATAATTTTTTCAATAGGATGTTTAGCAGCAAATATATGGGATAAAAATGTATTTTGAATTCGACATCATCTGCATTTACGCCCTCTAGCGACCAGTTTGTACATCTTAAAAAAATGAACGAAATAAAGGATCATCATTCGCATATTTCATGCTTTCCAATGCAAAAAGAATTTTTCAAATCGGACTAATAGTTATATAGATATGGTGTCTACAGGCGTACGGACAAACTGACATCATAAGCACGATTTTTTTTTTACAAAAGATGTGCTAAAAAAATGATGAGACATTTGAGGATAAAATTCATAATACACTTGGTCTGAGTCTCGCTCATGTTTTTTGCATCTACGAATCTTTTTAGAACTGTCAGCAGCAGTAACGAAATGAACAACTGTTTGCATCTTCCCAAAAGTAACGGGAAGAATGGCTTTTACACTTCTGTGCGTGTCGTGCACACACATACACAACAGAAAATCATCCATAAAAAGTTAATGGCTTTGATTCCATCAGCAAATTTACTAATAAACATTTCTTTCTAGTTTCAGCTTCCTGATTTTTAATTTACCGATAACTGCTGTCCGCCAAATTAAAGTTTCTTACTTAACATACCGGCAGATATAAAAGAAACTGAAAAACTCATGAGCTGTGATGTCATGCTTTCCTTTCCGTTTCTAAATCAGCGTTGAAACGGCTTTGACTGGACTACAGATGCTCTGAGCAACTGACATAACATAGTCCTGACTGATTACAGATAATCAAACCGCTTTACAACTATACCAAGAAAGATGACACCGAATTTTCGGGTGTAATAAGCACGTCTTTTGAATCCGTTCTGACGCAAATTCAATTTATCAAAGCTATTCAAAGTCAATGGAACCGGTATGGAAAACAATAGTATCTGACGGAAGAAAGAAGTTTTTCAATCGGGTCTTTAATCCCTCAGATATTGCTGTAAATGGAATCGTGAGCTTACGAACTGGTAGAAAAAGGGTTATCGACAAAAATAAGATGTCACTTTACGTCCCTTGGTGGGAAAACCATGCATTATTTTAGGAAGAAAGTATTCTCAAAAGGTTTATCCGTATGAGCGGTATCGGTCCAGGAAAAAAAAATTTAGTCGAGTTTTCAGGAGTCCAGATTTTGCTACAAATACATCAGAAGCAGAAATTACCACTTATGACCCCTGGTGGCCAAAATATTCTTTACCAAACATTAGAAATTATGTGAAAAATAATTTTCCTGAGGTCTTGTATGCGATACAGGAAGAATTTTCCAAATCGGAGTTTTAGGAGCAGAAAACGCAATTTACCTTTGTGCGCCCTAGGGGAAAGTCAATGATTTACTTAAAAATTTTGAATTTATAGGAAAAACATGTCACACTAGAAACACTATCCAAAAAAGAAGGAATTTTTTTAAATCGGACTCCTAGAAGTAGAGATATTGACAAAAATAAGATATACATCTACACCCCGTGGCGTAGAAACCATGCATTATTTTAGGAAGAAAATGTTCCTAAAAGGTTTGTCCACATGAGTTGTATCGGTCAACAAGCAAATTTTTTTTCAATAGAGACTTTAGAAGCTCATATTTTGCTGCAAATACATCAGAAGCGGAAATTAAGACTTACGCCATCTGGTGACCAAACCATTTTTACAAAAATTAGAAATTATGTGCAAACGATTTCCCATCAAGAACTGTATCCGGTGCAGAAAGAATTTTTCAAATCGGAGATTTAGATGCACAGATATAGGGGGAAACGCAATTTACCTTTACTCCACCTAGCGGAAAGTCTATGAATTACTTGAAAATTCTGAAATTATATGAAACACATGTCACATGGACAACACTATCCAACAAAGAAGGATTTTTTCAAATCGGACTCCTAGAAGTAGAGATATCGACAAAAATAAGATATACATCTACGCCACCTGGCGGAGAAACTGTGAAATATTTTAGGAAGAAAATATTCCGAAAAGGTTTATCGATATGAGTGGCATCAGTCCACGAAAGAATTTTTCAATCGTTATTTTAGAAGCTCAGATGTTATGGCAAATACATCATAAGCAAAAATTAATTCTTACGCCTCCTGGTGGCCAAAGTATTCTTTACTAAAATTCGAAATTATATGCAAAAGATTTTCCATCAGGAGATGTATCCGTTAAAAAAAAATAAAACAATTTCAAATCGGAGTTTTAGAAGAAGAGTTATCGGGAAAACTGTAGTTTACTTTTACGCCCCCTAGCGGAAAATCTATGCGTACTTTGAAAAAGAAACTACATCTAAAATATTCTTCGACATAAATGGAATCGAAAAACAAAATAATTTTTTCAATCGGATGTTTAGAAGTAAATATGTGGAATAAAACGTAATTTTACAATCGGCATCATCTGCGTTTACGCCCTCTAGCGGCGAAATTGTACATCGTAAAAAAATAAACGAAATGAAGGATCATCATTCGCATATTTCCCGCTTTCGAATGCAAAATGAATTTTTCAAATCGGACTAATAGTTGCAGAGATAGCTTGGGTAGAGACGGACGGACGGACGGACAACCCGATAGCATAAGCACGATCTTTTTTTACAAAAGACGTGCTGAAAATACAGCGTTTGCAACTAAAATTTTAGCATAATTTAAGCTTCAATTGCTGCACCTCGCTCAGAACAACGTTCATCAAGGTCACGTGTCTTCCAGCGTGATGACGTAGGTTGTCATTTGCATATTTGCAAAGGAGGTAACGCAGTGTTTTTTGGGGAGGTCGACTTAGCGTTTCGCCTTGCATATGTCTCTGAAAAATCTTTACAATCTATCCTTCGTTCTGGGCATACACTATATTGACAAAAGTCACTGGAAACCTCTTCAAAAGCAAATAAACAGATCCGCTGCGTTGTTAAGATGCGCTGTACAGCTGCAAACGGTATAAAAACAAGCCTGCAGCTGACCGCGATCATATCGCACTGTAAGCTTGAGTGAAAATGTCGCGGCGGGAGAGAACTGACTCTGAGAATGGAAATATTATTGGGTGTTATATTAGCGGGTTGTCCATAAGATAAACCTAGAGGCGTTTAAATATACCCAAGTCAACTGTTTTGGTTATACTGAATAAGTGGAAGAAACCGGGCGTGACTGAAGCATCAAAACGTAACAGCAGACCAAAGAAAATCAGTTATAGAGAACTTCGAAACCTCAGGAGAGTCGTTACACCTAATCGACGGAGTACTGCACAAGACCTCATTGTACAGGTGAGTAAAAATGCTGAAACCTCGGTACACGTACCATTCTCAGAGAATTTCGTTCCATGGGTTACCGTGGTCGTGCGGCTACTCATAAGCCTTTTTTATCCACTCGGAATGCTACTCATCGTTAAGCATGGTGTAAAGAACATTTATCGTAGACCGTAGACCAATGGAAACGGGTTCTATGGTCTGATGAATCCAGATACACAAGCCATCAGTCTGATGGCCATGTGTGGGTATGGCGGCAGCCGGGGGAACGCTATTTACCACAGTGTACTGTTCCTACGGTCAAGTTTGGAGCTGGCAGTGTACTCATATGGGGGTGTTTTTCGTGGTATGGTCCTGTCCCATTGGTTATCGTGGGCAAACCTGTTGACCAACACGTCTACCTCGATATTCTGGTCAATTATGTCCTACCAACTCTATGGCAATACTATGGAACAGAGCCTTGTTGGTACCAACAGGATAATGCACCGAGCCATGAAGTAAGGACTGTTACGGCGTGGCTTGACGATAATTCCGCATCGTGTGTGGACTGGCCAGCACAGACCCCTGATCTTAATCCCATAGAACACCTATGGGATGAATTAGAGCTCCGCATAAGAAATTTGGAACCAAGGCCTACTATTAAGCAGCAGTTAGCGGCAGCATTATGTACTGAATGGAAGAGCATACCTATCGGTGTGTTCCAAAACCTTGTCGAAAGCATGTCTCAAAGGGTCAGGGCATGCATTAACACCAAAGGCGGACCGACACCGTACTAATGTATGTCAATAAATGCTATGTTGCATTTCTATTCTAGGTGTCCAGTGACTTTTGTCAGTATAGTGTATGTATAAAAATTCTCTTTAGCACTACCTAGTGGGAAAACTATGCATTAGAATTTTTGACAAATCACGAGAAATATTTGCTGTGGCTCACACTACGTTTCCTACTTCTTTGCATTTACAGGTGCTTTAGAGCAAATGCCGGAAAGTGAAAAAGAACACCAAGAAGGAATTGGCGGACGATCATGAATTTCACATATCTTAATGGGGTCCAGTTTACGTAGGTGTGATGTTAATTTCGGTACCAACCGGTGAGCGCTTACGCCACAGCACGGCATAATATCCAAATTATCGTCGGTGGTATTTAAGGAGTACGGCGAAGTGAATGTAATCAGTCGTCGGCGTACGGACACGTCCGAAAACCCGGAAGAAGCTGCAATGCCTGGACATGGAAGACGTGTTCGATATAAGCAGAAATCGGACTTTGAGCGAGGTCGTCTAGTTGGACTCCGCGAGGCCGGGTGGTCGTATCGTCGTATTGCGGAGCGAATTGGACGGGCAGTATCGGTGGTGGTACGATGGTGGTGTAGATAGTCCGAGGAAAATTTCCACACGAGGAGACGTGGAACCGGAAGTCACAGACGGACTCATGAGCGGACCGATGGACGCATAAGAAGAGCGGCGTTGTCAAGCAGAACATCCACTGCGACGCAAATCCGAGCTCCTGTTGCACCTCAGGTGACTGTGCGAACAATTCGCAACCGTCTACTGGATGCAGGATTACGCGCACATGTGCCTCTGGCATGTGTACCTCTGACTCCAGCCCACCGTTAGGAAACGCTGCAGTGGTGTTGCCAACGTCTGCACTGGAGAACGCGATGGCGATCTGTCGTGTTTAGCAATGAAAGCAGATTCGGCTTGGGAGCCTCCGATGGCCGTATGCGTGTTCGCAGACGCACAGGGGAGCGTCTCCACCCTTCTTGCATCCGTCAGCGACACACAGGGCCTACACCTGGTCTCCTGGTGTGGGGAGCGATCAGCTATCACTCCCGTACCCAACTAGTGTTTGTACCGGGTACGTTGAACAGCACCTCTTACGTCAACAACATCATTCAGCCCGTTGTTGTGCCATTTGTAAGGTCGGTCCATCGTGGTGTTTTCCAGCAAGATAACGCACGGCCGCACACGGCACGTACAACGCAACATGTACTTCAGGGTGTGAGACAACTTCCATGGCCTGCACGTTCCCCGGATTTGTCCTCCATTGAGCACGTGTGGGATTTTATGGGACAAAGACTTATCCGGTCTCCACGGCCAGCCACGACCATCCCCGATTTACGCGTCCAGGTTGAGGATGCTTGGAACTCAATACCCCAAACTTACATCCAACATCTGTACGACAGACTCCATGCCAGAATTGCACAGTGTGACGCAGTTCATGGGGTTTCAACCTCGTACTAACCACGTTACATGGAAATGTTATTTTTCAGTTTACCAGCAAATACAGCTGTATTTTGCAACAATGTTTTGATCACGTTATCCTCTGTATTCCGTTATTATGCTGTATAAATTTCGTTGGTATCAGACGTCTGCTTCTTGGTGTTCTTATTTCACTTTCCGCCAGTGTATTTGCTCCATGAGTGTAATGATACAACAGGTCGGGAGTGTATGCCATGTGAATGACTCTTCTTCGTGAATGATGAATGAACTCCCAAGAACGAATGTTTTACGCCATCTCTAATGGATATGTGTTATTTATTCCTTCGAAGATCCCTAGGACGGCTTTGCGTAAAACGTTTGGGAAACACATCACCTGCCTATATATTAATTGCATCACCTGTCTTTACATTAATTACATTACATGTTTTTACATTAATTACATCACCTATTTTACATTATTTTATGTTGTAAACGAGCATGTAAAATATTTTTGTGGTACTGAAGTACTTGAAGAAAACAAGTATCGTGGAACATTCAAGTGCTTCGTTTTCGGAACGGACCACTGAAAGTTCACTTGCAAAACAAGACTCAGGGCAAAAGTCTTCGCTAAAAAATCGAAATATTCTTTAAAATATCAGCGTAAAAACGTAACAAAAGAAAGACTTCTCATTGGAAGGCGAAATATTTGGAATAATACTTAAGTTTCTTTACGACATATTTCGAATTTGAAGAGAAGTATTTTACCTGTTATTTTCAAAGGCACTCTCCTGGACGTGTAAGTGTCCGTTGTGTCTTTCCCATCGATTTAGCTCTTCCTCTTGCCTTACATACGCTAGGACTGAAGAAAAATCTATCCATAGCGTCACAACTGGTGGAAGTCAAATTAGGTTTAGTGATAGCACCGGTATGACTTGGCACGGCTACCTCTAGCTTGTTGTTTTCAAAAACATCTGAAGAAACGTGGTTTATCTTTTGAGAACTGCCTGGACGTAATACTGTCTTCTTTGTATTTCCCAATGATTTAGCCCTTCCTTTCGGCTTCTGTGCTCCAGGACGGAGGAAGGATCTTGTCATAACGTCACAACTAGTGGAGCCAAAACGAGGTTGTTCAGTCATAGTAGAGGCAAAGCTTGACCTGTCTGCTTCAGTCTTGAAACTAGAAACATCCTCATTTAACGCAATAGCATTTTTGTTTGATCTGGTTATTGGTCCTGGGCGAGGAATTTCCACTTGACCAATGCTGACCTTCTTCATTAATCTCCCTCTTCCTCTAGAATGGTTTCTTAACGAACGTGGCAAAAGTTCTTCATGCAACATTTCGGCCGGCAGAAAACATGATGATGTCTCCTGGTGATTAACAGTCATTCTGGCGGAGACCTATAATATTGAATGTGAAACAGTTTTAGAAAGCATCTATAAAATTTTTACTTTTATTTTCTAGAACATTTATAATCATATGATGGTTATTCAATAAGTCTCTCAAAAGAAAAAAGGGGCTTCTAGTTCAAAATAAAATTTCAAAGAAGCGATAAAATTGAAAGCCAGAAATGTAGCGATTTAAATAAGACTGGCTGATAAAATCAACCGAACAGCAAATATTATGGGGAAACACTAAATAATAAATTCAGTTTCGCGATTTAATAATAACTAGAGCCACTTATACAGACCGAAAAATAGACGTCTTTTTTATTTATTTTCAAATGTCACAGCTTTGTTTAGAGTATTTTAAAGTCGAACTTTATGATTTTTTGTATATAAGAGACATCGAAATTATTTAAATCCTTCAGTATATCATTTTTTAACGTAGAAATCAGCCAGTTCTGGCAGTAGCAGTTAGCATCAGAAGATCAGCAGTAGAAATTTATTCAACACCTGTAGTTCTGTGAATTTGTCCATATATTTCAAATATAACTTCATTATAGTTTTATAATTTCAAGTAATAATTTTATTAATAACAAATATGTAGGAAAATCTAAAAGTAAAGGCTATTTGAAAAGTACGCGGCAGCCGCAACGGATATAAGCTGATGCAATGCAATACATCCGCAAAGGTTTACGGGTAGTCCCAACAAGCACAGCGCAGGGCTCTGCCGTTAGACTAATTGAAGTCAAGGCCAAATAAAAATGGACGCTACGCTGCAAAATTTCACCATTTTTAAACAACGCGCGAGAGTGAGATTTCTATGGGCAGAGGGAATGAAACCTGCTGAAATTCACCGAAGGATACTGGCTCAGTATATTTGTGGAAACAGCATGACAAACGAAAAGTGTATGAATGGGTAGAAATGTTTATAGTGGGAAGAACAAGTTTACTATACTGTGCAAATTAATTGGGACAAAGTAAAAAATCGCTCTTTTTTCCAAAACTATGCCTTTATATCATTCTATGCCTTGATATACACTGATAAATACCTGTATTAGTATGAAGTATGCCCTTCTTTAGCAGAAATGACCTCTCGAATTCGTTTTGGCATTGACTCCACTAATTGAGTCCACATATGTTTGACTTCATAATCGTGGAACCGCACTTTTATAGCATTCGTTATCACGCGTTCTTTGGTTGTACAGTTCATTTTACCTAAACGTCTCTTCAAAATATTCCACAAGTTTTCTATGAGATTTAAGTCTGGGGAATTTCCAGGCCAATCAAGCAACTGAATTTGATTTTCCAGCTTGACCAATTTCGAATTGTGAAAAGGGGCCAAGTCATGTTGAAATGTCCCGGCAAAAGTTTGCATATATGGAACAATCCTATGTTGTAATATTTCTACGTACTTGGCTGAATTTATCATACCTTGAACAGAAACTAAGCTTTCAGTGCCATTTGATGTGAAAAAACCTCAAAACATCTGTTTCAGAGGGTGTTTTACAGTTTGTTTGACATGCTCAGGTCGTAAGGGTTCGCAGTTGCTTCGTCTAACGACATTTGCTTGGTAACCCTGCACAAATAAATGAGGTTCATCACTGAAAATTACCTTTTTCCAGTCGTCAGCAGTCCATGATTTATATTTTTTGGCCCATGCTTAACGTTTTTTCTTTATTTTTGCATTCAAATATTGTTTTTTTTGTAGGTCTTCTTGCCTTCCGGCCAACTTCCAGAAGCCTACGGTGTGCAGTTGAATCACTAATATCCCAACCACTAGCCAATAAATCTCTTTGAAGGTCGGTGCTTTTTTTTGTTTTTTTGTTTTTTGATTCATTTTACTTTTTCTGATTAGATATTTATCGGTTCGTGGAGTTGTTTTTCGTTCTCTTCCACATTTACCTCTCCTTTTTGGAGACGATGATCCAAATGCATTGTATCGCGTAGGCAGTCTTGATACACTTGATTTGCCAACACCAACTGCAGAAGCGATATATCTCACTGTCATAGAAGTGTGACCCTTCAGAGAAATTATTTTTGCACTCTTCCTTGGGGAAATATCCATTTTTCAATACACAAAAGCAGCACGTACTCACAGAGAGCAAAACTAACATCCACCTGTCACACACGAAAGCTCACAACTGAAGCTGAAGTGCCTATTTCCTGTTTTAAACCGGTCAAACCACATTCTTACTATCAAGTTGTAACAGTCATACCACCTCACAGTGATAAAACCGGTTTACGTGGGTTTCCGACATCAACTGGCGATCACATTACAATTCTGAGAATAAAATAGCTTGTCCCAATTAATTTGCACGGTATAGTAACAGACGAAGCACAGCTCGATTTGGTAGGCATCAATATCGCGCATACAAGTCGAAATCAACAGGGCGGATGGCTTGATCAGAGAAAACCGAGGAATTATGCTGTCCGCTATTGTTGCATGTCAGGAATGGATCCGCACAAGCATAGTGCATGAAGACTACGGGTGCAGTAAAGTATACGCAAGATGGGTACACAAACAACTTATTGTATTGTACAAGAAGCTGTGGATCCACACAAGCATAGTGGATGAAAACTTGGGGTACAGTGAAGTTTACGCAGGATTGGTACACAAACAGCGCACTGTCCTGTTCAAGCAACAAACCAAATTCCTAAAACGCTAGGAAGATCTCAGTGTTTTGGAGCGGATTGTCACCGGCGAGGAGACTTTTTCTCATCGCTATGAACCGGAAAGCAAGAGACAAATAATGCAGTAGAAGCACCCGTCTTCTCCAATAAAGAAGAAATTTGAACGACAGCTCACAGCCAAGGAAATCTTGCAGACCTTCTTTTGGGACATGAAGAGTCCTATTCTGGAGCATTTTCAGGAACACGGACAAACAGTGACTAGTGAAACATACTGTGGTGTGTTTAGAGAGAAACTGAAGCCTGAAATTGGCAGCAAAAGAAGAGGAATGCTATTAAAAGCACTTTTGTTGCACCATGACAATGCACATCCCCATGTAGCCGCCGCAACGATGGAAGCAATGTAACAATTGCAGTTTAAACGTCTTCCACATACTCCTTACTTCCCTGATCTGGCGACATGGGATTATTACGTCTTCCGTCAACTTAAAGAGACTGTACGCTGTCACATGTTCACCTGTGATGATGAGGATAAGGAAGCGGTGCAGACCTGCGTTCAAAAGCAGCTGAGCAGCTTCTTCTCCCAAGGAATGAAAAGCTAGTGGAACGATATGTGGTGTAAATATGACAAGGATGGTTTAACGACCACCGTGAGCAACTCAGTGGGCTATAAGCAGTCGCCCGTCCCTAATTTAGGGTGTCTGGTTCCAGGGAAGGGAGAAAGCCAGTGCCGTACGACAAACACAATTTCCATGCCTCACCGGGATTCGAACCCGGACCTCTTTTTGACGAATGATCAGAGGCCATCGCTTAGACCACTGCACCACCGGGGTGGCTATAAGAAGTTCATCGACCTGCAGCGGGACTATGTCGAGAAGTACCATAAACTTTTGTTCACGATTACTCACAGTTACCCGTCTTAAAAGGAATGTTGCCTTTACTTTATGATTCTCCTTGGTATTTACACGGTCGAGTCACACTATTGTGACCACATGCTGAAATCCAGAGTAACCACCGTGTGCAGCGTGAACAGCAGCTAAACGGGCTGGGAGTGACTCAGTAAGGTGCTGGAAGGTGTTTACAGGTATGTGGAGCCATGCTGACTGCAGTGCATCTGACAGCTGCTGTAGAGTGCGTGGTTGAGAAACAATTGAGCGAACAACACGATCGACGTGGACCCACAGAAGCTCGATTGGGTTTAAGTCTGGTGAATTAGGTGGCCAGGGAAGTACTTTGAAGTCTTCATCGTGCTCTTCCAACCATTCTTGGACATTTCTAGCTGTGCAACACGTCGCATTTTGGTGCTGGCAGATCCCATCCGCCCCAGGAAAGACAATCAGCAAGTATGGGTATACGTGGTCTGCAAGGATGGATTCATAACAAATTCGGTCCATAGTGCCTTCCACAGGTATGAGTGGTCCCAAGAGAATGCCACGAAACCATTCCCCAGACCATGACGCTGCCCCCACTAGCTCGTCGTCTTCCAGCAATGGTTGAAGAGTGTTTGTTCTCCGATACAAATTTAGAAGATGACAATCCGTTTTTTTGTGGTGTAAATACGACAAGGATGGTAAGTCGGATAATATCCAAAAACTTGAAAATTTCGTCGTCCTGGAACGGGAATCGAGCCCGTGTCTCTCTAATAGCGCCCGGGTATGTTAACCACTACACCACCCAGAACATCCAGGTCTCAAGTTTCCGATTAATTTCAATAAAACCACCCCAGGGTTCGCTAGTCGCAGCAACCGGGATTCATGTTTAGCGAATCTGGAGGTTAAGAATCCTATCCTTTGATTGCCCGGAGGAGCAGATAAATCATGAATGAAAAACGGAATTACACCATACAATACAAATTTTGAAGATGACAATCCCTTTTTTTGGTGTAAATATGACAAGGATGTCAGATAATATCCGAAAACTTTGAAAATTTTGTCGTCCTTATTGTTATTTTCTTGTCCTTATCTATTGTATTGTATATATGAATTACACCATACATTCAAGATTTGTATTGCATGGTGTAATCCCGTATTCCTTTCATGTTCTCCGATGTTTCTCGCCTTATACGCCAACGTCCATCCGTTCAATGAAGCAGAAATCGTGATTCATCGGAGAAGGCAATATTTTGCCAATCAGCGAAGGTCAAATTCCGATACTGCATTGCAAACGTAAGCCTTTTCTGCCGATGCACCTTCGTTAGCATATGTGCAGGGACCATCCGTCTGCAGCGGAGCTCCATACGCAACAAGGGTCTCGGAACTGTCTTTTTAGACACGCTTCAGGTGGCCCCTGGTTCATTCGGCCAATGAGTTGCTCCACTGTAGCGTGTCGATCGGCCCTCATGCACCTTCGAAGCCGACGTTCACCTCTCACATCAATGGCACGCGGTGTTCCACAGTTTCGACGTCGCTTATTCCCAGTGGTGTTATTTCTCCAAACACGATACACTTTAACCACAGCTGCACGCGAGCAGTTTACAAACTGCGCTGTTTTAGAAATACTGCCACTATTGTCCGAAAGCCGATAATCATCCTCTATTGTAAATCTGATAAATCGCTCTTTTAACCGTGACCGCAGCGAGTGTTGTGTTTTTAGATTACCTACAGCACACCTTATATATACCCCTCTCCCCGAGCCAGGTCACGACACGTGCCATCTTTCATTAGCTGCGCGCTGTTGACGTCAAAAGTAGAAGGTGGTCAAAATAATGTGACTCGACGCTTCATGTATATCAATGCCTCATTATATATATATGTCTTTCGATCACTGAACTGGGAAAACAAAGGGATAAAGATTAATGGAGATTATCTAACTCACCTTCGTTTTTCTGACGACGTAGTCATTTTTGCAACTACCCCATCAGAGCTGCGGAGTATGATCCAAGAACTTGCTGACAAGATTAAAGAAGTGGGATTAAAAATTAACTTTCAGAAGACAAAAGTGATGTTCAATGCTTTTACAAGGAATGAAGATTTATCGATTGATGGAGAAAAGCGGGAGATAACAGACACACACGTTTATCTTGGACAGCAGATATCAAGTGAGGATCACATTGATGAAGAAATTAATCGGAGTATAAAACTTGCCTGGAGAGCGTTTGGAAGAAACAGCATAATTTTCAAGAGCAATATGCCATTATGTCTTAAAAGAAAAGTGTTTGACCAATGCATCCTTCCAGTGCTTACGCATGGTGCAGAGACGTGGACCTTAACTAAAAGAGACATACAAAGGCTGCATACAACTCAAAGTAGCATGGAGAGGTGCATGCTTGGTGTAACCAGGAGAGATAAGAAGAGGAACTCGTGGATCCGAAAAATGACAAGAGTGGAAGACATCGTGATCAGAGTTAAATCCCTGAAACGGCAATGGGCTGGACATACTGCCAAAAGGACAGACCATCGATGGACAGCCGAAATTTTAAATTGGATTCCAAGGGACAGGAAAAGACCCAGAACAAGACCACATGGAAGATGGGTGGATGCAATTCGAAAGTATGCGGTAGTAACATGGAGGAGACTGGCACAAGACATACCGTTGTGGAAGAGGCTTGGAGCGACCTTCGTCCAGCAGGGGATTGATAATGGTTTACAATGATGATGATGATTTTACAGGGTGATTCCTAAAGTCCTACGTCACCTCAATTAACTTGGGAACAAAGACAGCTAGAGCTATGGAAGTAAGATATGGTATAGTAAAACAACCATGCGCTATCCGATGAGTGTGACTGCAGCGCCCCTAGTGGCAAAATGTGGATGTTAGCATTCCCATCTCGGAAACCATTAGAGGTACGGGAAAGAGATCAATTAGTATCTTGTAGAGCATCAACGAATTAGTAGGAAATGACATATGGTAGAAACGGCTGGGGTACTTAATTAGAAGGCTGGAAACGTGTTGGAAACACAAGGTTTGTTATAGTCAGGCATGAATACAAATGGAGTACATTAGTCGTATTTAATGCAACAGCGGTACTTACATAACGTTGCGTTTAACGTGAATAGAGTTCAATATGGCCACCATCTGCCACAATACACATTTGAATGCGAGGCAGTACTTCCCGTTGTACGTTTGCCAGCATAACAGGTGTCACGCTCTCACACGCAGCAACGATACGCAGTCAGAGATCGTGGAGACTCGTCGGTTCCACCCTGTACACGTGATTCTTTAGGTAACCCCGGAGGAAGAAATCGATGGGAGTTAGATCCGGGGATCGTGGAGGCCATGCTACGGAAGCACCATAACTGATGATCTGTTGCCCGAAAGTGTCGGACAGGAAGTGCTGTACCGCTGTTGGTTGATGTGCCGACACTCACAGGCGTGCGGTCGCATACGTCATACATTTCTCCCTGCTAGACGACGCGAACCGGCTTCGCGCAAGTTCGCGTTTCCAGCCATCTGTTTACCCCAGCCAGTTCTACCATATGTCATTTCCTACTAATTCGTTTATGCTCTACAAGTTTCTAATTGATCTCTTTCTCGTATCTCTCATGGATTCCGAGATAATACTGCTAACTTCCACATTTTGCCACTAAGGGCGCTGCAGCTGCAGTCACTCTCATCCCATAGCGCATGGTTAATTTACTATACCATACCTGACTTGCATAGCTCTAGCTGCCTTTGTTCATAAGTTATTGAGGTGACTTAGGACTTTAGGATCACCCTGTATATATCTAAGAACCCTAAAATGGCAACTGGCTGGGCCTATTTTTAGAAGGGCTGACCACCGTTGGACAACTGAGCTTCAACAATTTTTATTTGGAGCAAGCATGGACAGGAAGATACAGATGGCCTGTGCTTAACAGTTACCAAAAGATAAACAAGTAGATGACCTATTTACAATGACAATGAGATATTTACATTATGTGGATGCACTATATACAATGTAAGCAAATTCATAACACTGACAATACTGGACTGAAGGGTTGACTTACTCTATGTACATCATATGTTCTCAATGTGCATCAGCATAGTGCCATCTCTAACAGGTGAACACCAGTACAAGGTAGAACTATAAATTTTACAGTGCAAAAACAAACATGTATATTTTGAGCAATCTTGAAAAAAAAAGAAGAAAAGAGCAGAAGGTTTATACTTTTCAGTATCTGAAAGATAAGCGAATAAGTGATCTATCCACAATTATGGTGTGAACTCTATACAAATTGAATGCAATATCTCTCTTGTGAAACGCTGTCAAATTACAAAAAGAACTATTACTTAGGCTTAAACAAGTGCCTCAATCACAGTGCTATAGATTAACTTGTAATGAACAACAACATATGTACACAACATGCAACGGCATAGGGAAGACACTAATCAGAAGTTACAATTCCCTGGTACAACTGTAAGTTTCACAGTGCAAAGAGTAAAGTATATTAGTACAAACAGAACTTGCGTTTTACAGAAAATTTTTACTTCGGGTACAATACAAATAATGAAAATATGAAACTGACTCTTTGTACAGCAAATATGCAACACAGCGCAGAATATTATCTAATAGACTGATTATTTCCTGTTAGGCGCATGTGACATGAGAAAAACCACACTGTGTAATATTAACATATAATTGAAATACTATCAAAGCGTTTGCTCCGCACCATGAGCATAAAACTTAAGACATGTAATCGTGACCCAACACGCAAAATGTGCCAAACATAAATTTATAGTGCAATTAGGAAAGTACATTAGTATATACAAAACTGAGCTTTGGGCATAGCAACTATACTTCAGGTACAGTACAAATAACCGAATGATGAACAATTACCCCCTGCACTACAAAAGTGCTAAACCTTGCAGAACATGGTGTAATCGACTGATCATATCCCTTTATGTACATGTAACATGATCAAAAACCACACTGTGCAAAATCAATAATACAATTTAAACACTATCAAACAGTTGCTTAGCACCGTGAGCAAAAACCATATATTATAAAGCCCGGCAGACATAAGGAAAGTGCCGAAAAAGAAAACAAAAACTTTAAACTTATTCTAAGTGCCTGTGGTATAACAAGAAACTCACCTACAGGACCTTGTTGGTGAGAAACATGCAAACGTGCAGTAACATTAAGAAGCAAGGATGACAAGGGCACCTAAGAGCACGATAATCACAAAACTATACTTCAATGAGTCCAAACAATTTCACAGAAGTCAGAACAAAAGTCTAAGGTCTTCTGATGGACCAGAAAACCATTGACGAAAAGGTGACCACACTGACATAAAGTGTGGGATTCGATTCGCTGCCTTAGCAACAGTGAAAGCAAGCCTCAAGCGTGAAATCAGTCTGTTCCGGAACTGACTGCACATCGCAGCTCCCGCCTGAAAGATGGTAGGCTGTATAGGGGTAGAACGTAGCTGTTGATAGTAGCAAAAAATCACATGTTTTGCTAATATGAATACATAAGCACATGACTCTGATATAGGAATAGGCGGAGTACTTGAACTGAGTAGCGTACTATAGGCTGAGAAGGAGAGATCATTAGTACTAAGGCACTGTGCAGTAGTGAAGGTCAGATGTAGCAAGGGAAGAAGCACTGCGCAATGTTGATACACATGATCTACATCCGCAATCGCAGAGCAAAACATGCAGTTAGGCGAATCAACAAGCGTCATCCTGAATAATTTGGTAGGTACTGGTAACCGCCGATGAAGAAACAACCATTGGATGTTTCTTTCTGCTGGAATAGATAGTGGCGAATTAGACATGGACCACACTTGTGAAAGGGCGACATTCGGAACATCTGGAATCATCAATGGTGTAGCATATAGTGGATCAATGAGACAACGGTAAAGAGACGAGATAGAAAAACTGGAGAGAGGAAGTGATAAGCCCCGAACGGAAAGGAAAAAGGGAAGAGGAAGAGAGGCAGAGGGAACAAGAGTTAACCCAGCTTGAGAGGCAAGGTTAGGGAAGAGGGTAATGATTGAAGAACGGAAGGAATCATACAGCAAAAGAGAGGAAGAGGTAGGGGGGAGGAGGGGGAACTGAAATACTGTACGAGACTGGATACCAAGGGACAGGAAAAGACTCAGAAGAAGACCATGTGGAAGATTAGTGAATGAAATGCAAAAGCAAATCGGAGTAACACAGATGTGTCAAGACAGAAAGTTGTGGAAGAAACTTAGGGAGACCTTTTGTAAGATATTTAGTTTTATTTGTTATATTTGTTGCCAATAGATGGAAACACCGCGCTGCGTCTCGGTTTTTGCTTTCGTGCTGTAGATATTATTAGTATTGTATCAGCGGTTGTTGTGATCGGTTGTGATGTTCTTTTTCTTTCGGTTTTTCGAGTGAGAGTTGCTTACGGCAATCTGTTTATGTTTGCAAAATATGAGGTGAGTGATTGATGTAATGTGTTGATATTAAAGGAGCTCAATTAGAGTTAAAAATTCATATAGTACTTTAATAGTGTGTTGAATATTCCACACCTTTATCCAGCAGTGGATCGATAATGATTGATGATATATACACTATCTGCCAACAAGTAATTGGACACCCCTGCAATCAACGATATCTGCGGTCCTGATACACGTCACGGCCACCGCCGTTAAATATCGTGTGGGAAACAACAACGCAACCAGTCGCATGCAAGATGCCACGCAGTTCGGAGCTCTCTGATTTCGAGAAAGGTGTAATCGTCGGGTATCACAGAAATGGCCGATTAATACGTGACATATCCAGCAAGTTGAAGTACCCAAATCGACAGTGGAAGACTAGAGGTGACTGTCGGAATGTGCCCCGACCCGGCAGACCCACAAAACTGGTAGTTAGAGACCGACGGGTGCTGGCCGGAGAAATTCGGAATAACCGCACCAAATCGATGGGCCACTTCCGCGAGGAATTTCAACAGGCATCCGGGAGTATTCCTTCGATGAATACCATGCGTAAGGAAGCCCATCTGCTCGGCTGTCATGGACGTGCTGCCGCCCACAAGCCTTTTGAACACCAAGTCCAATAGCGCTGCTCGGCTAACGTGGTGCAAAGAACGTCGACAGTGGACCGCTGAACAGTGGAAACAGGTTCTCTGGGACGACGAGTCAAGGTTCACCCTCTACCGTTCGGATGGCAGGGTCTGGGTTTTGCGTCTGTCTGGAGAACGCCTCCTGCATGAATGTATTGTGCCAACTGTGAAGTTCGGTGGCGGTGGAATTATGCTATGGGGGTGTTTCTCCTGGTACGGCACGGGACCCTTGGTCGCAATTCCTGGTACACTCAACGCCGAGACCTACAGCACTATTTTGGATGACCGTGCGCCTCCTACGTTGTGGCAGTTTTACGGGGTGGACCCATGTTTCTTTCAGAATGACAATGCCACCTGTCATGTGGCGAGGTCCACCATGGCTTGGTATGGTGACAATGGGGTTAATCGAATGGACTGGCCTGTGCAGAGTTCGGACCTTAACCCTATCGAGCACCTCTGGAAAGAGTTGGAGCGTCGACTTAAGTGGTGCCCCCACCGTCCGAAATTGGTGAAGGAACTGACATGTCTTCTCCAAGCCGAGTGGAAGAAAATACCGCTAGCCGTCATACAACGCCTGGTTGAGAGTATGCCCCGGAGGGTCGCAGCTGTAATCGCCGCTCGTGGAGGCTCCACCAACTATTGGAGGTGAATAAACTTCGTTTTCCTTTGCTATCACAGGTGTCCAATTACTTGTTGGTAGATAGTGTATATAAGAAATATAAAAGTTACATACCTTGAATTACTGAGTTAAATCTTGAACTCCTGCTTTCTGACTTATTTAAATCCATATTTAAATTTCTGTTATTTGCATTTTAATGTACATGTGTGAAAGCGTGTGTAGGCATATATGCATGGCCGTAAAACGATAATTTTTTTGGGAATGATTTTCAGAAAGAATTATAGAAAATCACTTCATTTGAAGTGAACTACTTTTATCGAAAAATAATTTTTCTATAAAGCGCTTGTTTTTAAATGCTATAACTATTGATGTAATTACTTTTGAAAAGTAGTTTTGCAGCACTGATAAAGTTCCAAATGCTATGGAATCTGCAATAACCTTGAGAATGAATTAATTCAGAACCACATAAAGTCGTTCTTTTTTTGAGGTGATCATTACTATTAAAACAAAACTTAGGATTTTGGAATCCCTAAATCTTTAACACAAACTTTAGAATGGCCTTTCTCGTGCATATTTATCAGAGTTTCTGACCTCAAGGTTATGTTTTTCGAAGCACATGATTTTTGTACTGAATACAGGTAATTAAAAGAAATAACGAATTATTATTAGAAGAACTGAGATATGTAAGTAACAAATGCTATGACTGAAAATTTACACAGAAGAGTTTTTTTGTTGGGTCAGTAAACAAGCAGAAATGAAGCTCCGCGTACATACTGTATAATATACAGTATAGTTCAGACGCTGGCATGTGTGCAACATTTCGACAGCACGATTTGAAATCTGTCATTATGAATGGTATCCGCGCGCATGCGCGCATGAGACTTCTTGTGTGATTCGCGGGTGTCATTATGGGGACAGATTAGCAGCCAGATTCTTCTCGGAGATCGAGATGATAACGGCTC
Source organism: Macrothele yani (assembly GCA_039090855.1). Classification (NCBI taxonomy): domain Eukaryota; kingdom Metazoa; phylum Arthropoda; class Arachnida; order Araneae; family Macrothelidae; genus Macrothele; species Macrothele yani. The sequence goes on from CM076999.1 coordinate 87,356,888, forward strand.
CCAGGAATACCTAACGGCATGCGGAGTCGTTTGTCCCTAATTTGTAGTCCCCAACACCAGAGAGAGGGCGAAACTAGCACTGTACAACAAGCAAACTAACCATGACTCATTCGGAACTCGGGCCTAGAATTATCTCGGATGATTAGACAGAGACTTATACCCCTAACCGCTCAGCCAATGGGACGTCCAACCGAGAGTTCAATGTGTTTGACGAGAGTCCAAGGTATCTGTGTTTGGCTATAATTTAGACGCATTCGTCAGAATAAACTCTCTGATGTCAAATGTCTCAAGCCGAGGCGCAATCAACTTACAGATACAACTACTCATGTCTGCTGTACTGTTGACAAATGTTCGAGACTATACTAACCGCAAGTGCTGCAGAAAACCTTCTGCTATATTGTTTTATGAAAATTATCGACGTGTTACACATCTATTTCTAAATTTTAATGTACTAGGGGCTGCGCCTCTAGGCTTGATACGCTCGTTTCCAGATTAGCGCTCGGGCCCTGCAGCCCAATCTTCAAGTACATCACATGAAATAAAAACTGGAAAATTCAGATAAATTTCAATTTTTATTGCCTGTCTAAGCAAATAAGTATGGAAAAACTGATAGAAACAGCGATTCCAAGATAGCGGCTTGTTTATAGTTTTTGCTTCGCTCCTGGTGAACTCCCTGTTAGATTTTTGCAGAACTCTCTTCAATTTCCTTCTATTTTTATTAAAGGACTTTTCTCTGCCGCCATTCCGAAGTTTCCGAGTTTTTTACTGTCGTTATTTTTTTGAAGGGCGGATTTTAGTCTTTTGAACTTATACGTCAGACTTTTAGACAAATGTTTTCGACTCTCTTTCCAGTGATGCCATCTGACGAAATGAAAATGTTCTCCCAATTGTTCAATACCTTTTGTGCTGTATCGATTCCAAGATGGCGGATTGTTTACAGTTTTTGTTTCGCTCGCAGTGAACTCCTTGTTAGATTTTTGCAGAACATTTTTCAATTTCCTTTTATTTCCATTGAAGGACTTGCTCCGCCACCATTACGAAGTTTCCGAGTTTTTTTACTGTCGTTATGTTTTGGAAGGGGAAACTTTTGTCGTTTGAACTTATAGCACTTACTAAATATACCACCAAGGAAAACAAAAGCGGTCCAAAAAGCATTTTGGCCTTTAAGACCTACCAGCATGCCAATTTTTAGATATATAGGTTATTTAGAAGTGGTCTAACAATTCGCGAAAAGTGAAAGCAGACAATGTATGGGAGAGTTTATGAAGCATTGTAAATGCTACATATTACACAGTGAGATAATCGCCAACTAAAAGACATGATTGAGTAGTTAAACCTATTTTTTATTATCACTAAAAACCATAAGAAGTTGTAAACATTTAAAATAATAGAATACAGTAATGACTGCTGACTTCAACTTTATGCCTCGAAGGCAAGAACAGCTCTGAAGATACATTTTGCCGTTACAACGCGTACATTAATAGTGCTTGTCACGAGAACAATGCGTGACGTGATATATACACATCTCACTTGACTTGAGTTAAGAAACATAATAACCTATGAACAATTACGTCATTGCATGAGATTAAACAGCAAAATAAGGATTAATTTCCTACACAATGTTCCAAAGCCACCATTTTGATTTTGTGTTTGGTTTCGTGCTTTTCTAGGTATACGGAACTTAAGACCTATCAGCGTGCCAATTTTCAGATCTCTAGGTAATTTAGAAGTGGTCAAACAATTCGCGGACGAACACACACGCATTTTTCCTCTTTGCTTTTCATATACCAGGCAAAAGCCGATATTTACATAGGTATTCACGTATGCAAGAAGAAAACGACGAACTTTAATAAATGCGTCCTTACGTCACTAAGTATTGCGTTATTACCAGTTTGATATTGTTGCCTGTTCTTTCACCTAATGAGAAGAGAGTGCTAAAAATAGCTTCGTCACCATGGCAGCAGGTCACGGGACCAGAACGTTCCTCAGTGGTTATCGTGAAGACCTTATGAAGACAAGCCGTTCGTTTCTTTCCTTTGCGTCTTTTAAAAGTGCTTAAAAATCAGAAAATGACTTTTTCTTAAATTTTGTTTTTGTAAAAAGGGGATGATAGTTGCAAATTTATGCTGTAAAAATTGCAATGCCTTATGATTTATAGTTGGCCATATATCCGTTTTTTTAAATGGATCCCATCGCGAAATAGAGAATTTTGTGATATTTAAAAATTTCATTTATCGTAAACTAAACCGAAATTCAAAGACAGGGCGACGAGGCGCAAAAATTCAATCATAGCACTACATGCCTACAAAGTTTCGTGGTTCTGTTGCTGCTAGTGTGTCCGGAACGCGACCTAATAGCATTTGTTCGCTTATCTTAAATTTGAAATACAAATGCTTTTGAAGTATCGCCAGAATCGAAAAACGGTTAATTTCAGTGTGTTCTCCAAACAATTCTCTACAAATGATGAACATTTCGTATTTTTGTGTTCAATACGTTTTGCGCTGCGAGCTAAGAAAGCAAGAGTGTCGCGAAATTTCTAAAACAGCGGCAGCAGCAGAGAAGGCAGTTACTTTTTTTTTTTAGAATAGAGAGATACTATCACATATCCACTCTTGGTCGTGACAATCTTGATTTTAGGGCTAGTTTTTAAAGAAACGTTTGCTGCACTTTAGGTTATTTTTTTCGTCTGTGAACAACTCAGTGAGCTATAAGTAGTCGTCTGTCTCTAATTTAGGGCCACTGGCTCCAGATAGGGAGAGAGAGCCAGTGCCGTGAGACAGGCACACAATCCATGCCTCATCAAGGACTAGGGCCTGGAACCCTCTGGCGTAAGTGGTCAGAGGCCGGCGTTTAGATAAATGCGCCACCGGGGCGGTTGCCGATGAATTTAATGAATATAGCTAAATATTTTCGGTTTCATTTAAAATCGGCATCTAAAGTTGGATTTCTTTTTTTTTTTTTATTGGAGGTTTAACGACCACCGTGAGCAACTCAATGGGCTATAAGCAGTCGCCCGTCCCTAATTTAGGGTCACTGGTTCCAGGGAAGGGAGAGAGCCAGTGCCGTAAGACAAACACAACATCCATGCCTCACCGGGATTCGAACCCGGACCCTGTTCGGACGAACGATCACAGGCCATCGCCTTAGACCACTGCGCCACCGGGGCGGCAAAGTTGGATTTCGCACTGCCAGATAGATAAAATAGGTAAAAGAAGGTAAAAGAAAGTTTTACACGGAAATATATCTTTGACCACTACATTGGCTTTGCATCGGCAACAACATCTTGTGTAGTAGGAATGAGTCAATCTGTGGTGATGCCATTCGGAAACTTTTTTTTTTTTTTTGATTGGAGGTTTAAGAAACACCGTGAGCAACTCAATGGGCTATAAGCAGTCGCTCGTCCCTAATTTATGGCCACGAGTTCCAGGCAAGGAGAGAGCCAGTGTCGTAAGACAAACACAACATCCATGCCTCACCGGGATTCGAACCCGGACCCCGTTCGGACGAACGATCACAGGCCACCGCCTTAGACCACTGCGCCACCGGGGCGGCAAAGTTGGATTTCGCACTGCCAGATAGATAAAATAGGTAAAAGAAGGTAAAAGAAAGTTTTACACGGGAATATATCTTTGACCACTACATTGGCTTTGCATCGGCAACAACATGTTGTGTAGTAGGAATGAGTCAATCTGTGGTGATGCCATTCGGAAACTTTTTTTTGATTGGAGGTTTAAGAAACACCGTGAGCAACTCAATGGGCTATAAGCAGTCGCTCGTCCCTAATTTATGGCCACGAGTTCCAGGCAAGGAGAGAGCCAGTGTCGTAAGACAAACACAACATCCATGCCTCCTCGGGATTCAAACCTGGACCGCTTTCGGGCGAATGATCAGAAGCCATCACTTAGACCACTGCGCCACCAGGGTGGTGACCTTTTGGAGAATCCATTAGTCCTATGAAATCCTGCTAAGGCAAGACTTTCAAAGACGAATTCACTCGCCTAATAATTTCAACCTTTATTCTGTTTTATCTGTGAAACATATTTTCAAAATACACACACCTATTCATCTGGTGTAACAGTTTGCCATGTAGACTGAGTTTTGCTTTCAATACTAATAGTTTGTCGCTCAAATACTGCAATCTTGGTTTTTCGATTTTTCATGTTCAGTTTGAATTTCATACGAACTTGGTTCATTCGTGACAACACACTGATGTATCATGAATAGTTTCTATGTTTCATTATACATATTATTTCTTAATGAAACCACAATTTGTGGTAATAATACCAATTTAAGCGATGGATTATCCAACTTGCGGAAAGAAATAAGGTCAATGTTTACAACATACATACACCTGATGTGCTATTGTCGTATCTGCAACTGCGCAGCTGGTGTATTGTTACTCACTTTATTAAGGAAATTTACACATAATATGTGAAATGTTGAGCGCAAGAAACTTTCACTGATTTATGAGAAAGTTCAATATTGCTGAAGAATAAAACGCTTTAAAAATGCAATGTCTCTTTTAGCTTTCGTGTAATTTAGTAGCTCATTAAAATATTAATAGATCAGTTGCGGTCACGTGATTCAACTCAAGGTACTAAATTTTTTTCTATCATTCTGTGCTCTACCTGTTTTCCAAATCAATATCCCCCACTGATTATCAGTGACAGTATATTGACAGACGACAATAAAATATTTACATAACTGACCTGGTAGCCACGGGCACTGGTATGCTGACAGGATGTTTTTGCCCTACCTCTGGAAGACTTGACTTTGTTGTCGACAGCTCCAGGACGAGACAGATGAGATATGCTACCAGAATTAGCCTGAGCGCTACGTGCTCTTCCTCGACCAAGTTTCTTTGCAATTGGCTGGAATGCCGGTTGTTTGCTGGCCCAGACATTCGACGAAGTAAATGCAGCAGCTGGAATTAACTTGCTGGCGACTTGACCTGGACGAGCAAGCGTAGACCTGTCAGCCACGTCAGTCTGGATATTTCGGGCACGACCTCTTCCCAGCTTTTTTGGGATGGCTTGATTGCTGCTTGCGGTGAGGTAATGGCAATCGTTCGAATTTTGCTCTGTGAATGAGGGCAGGAGAAAAGTTAAGAGACATGAACGAATTCTCAAATATAAAACTATTTCAACTAGCAAAATCTCAGTAAAGAACAAAATAGGATTAAACAAGAAAGATGACACCGAATTTTCGAGTGTAGTAAGCACGTCTTCTGAATCCGTTCTGACGCAAATTAAATTTATCAAAGCTATTCAAAGTCAACGGAACCGGTATGGAAAACAGTAGTATCCGACGGAAGAAAGAACTTTTTCAATCGGGTTTTTAATTCCTCAGATATTTCTGTAAACGGAATCGTGAGCTTACGCCCTCTTGTTGCAGACTTTTGCGTTAAGAAAAGCATGAATTTATATGAGAAACATTTTTCAAATCGGACTCTTAGAAACAGAGATATCGAAAAAAATAAGATGCTACTTTACGTCCCTTGGTGCAAAAACCATGCATTATTTTAGGAAGAAAGTATTCCCAAAAAGCTTTTCCACATGAGCGGTATCGGTACAAGAAAAAAAAAATTAGTCGAGTTTTCAGGAGCCCAGATTTTGCTACAAATACATCAGAAGCAGAAATTAACGCTTATGACCTCTGGTGGCCAAACCATTCTTTACCAAACATTATAAATTATGTGAAAAATATTTTCCGTCAGGTCTTGTATGCGATACAGAAAGAAGTTTTCAAATAAGAGTTTTAGAAGCAGAAATAACGCAGAAAACGCAATTTACCTTTGTGCCCCCTAGCGGAAAGTCTATGATTTACTTGAAAATGTTTAATTTATAGGAAAAACATTCCGAATCGGAAACACTATCCAACAAAGAAGGAATTTTTAAAATTGGACTCCTTGAGGTAGAGATATTGACAAAACTAAGGTACACATGTACGCCCCCTGTCGTAGAAGCTATGTATTATTTCAAGAAGAAAATGCTCCTAAAAGGTTTGTCGACATGAGTAGCATCGGTCAACAAGCCACTTTTTTTGCAATCGAGATTTTATAAGCTCATATTTTGCTGCAAACGCATCAGAAGCGGAAGTTAAGACTTACGCCACTTGGCGGCAAAATTTTTTTTTGCAAAAATTAGAAATTACGAGCAAAGGGTTTCCCCTCAGAAGCTGTATCCAGTGCAGAAAGAATATTTCAAATCCGAGATTTAGAAGCAGAGATATAGGGGGAAAGCAGTTTACCATTCCGCCCCCTAGCGGAAAGTCTACGATTTACCTGAAAATTTTGAAATTATATGAAAAACATGTCATACTGGAAACACTATCCTACAAAGAAGGAATTTTTCAAATCGGACTACTAGAAGTAGAGATATTGACAAAAATAAGATATACATCTACGCCCTGTGGAGTAGAAACCATGCATTATTTTAAAAAGAAAATGTTTCTAAAAGGTTTGTCGACATGAGAAGTATCTTTCTACAAACGGCGTTTTTTGCAATCCAGAATTTAGAAGCTCATATTTTGCTGCAAATACATCAGAAGCGGAAATTAAGATTTACGTCTCCTGGTGGCCAAACCATTTTTTTTACAAAAATTAGAAATTATATGCAAACGATTTCCCAGCAGGAGCTGTATCCAGTGCAGAAAGAATTTTTCAAATCGGAGATTTAGAAACAGAGATATAGGGGGAAAAGCAGTTTACCTCTACGCCCCCTAGCGGAAAGCCTATGAATTACTTGAAAATTTTAAAATTATATGGAAAACATGTCACACTGGGGATTGGGATTGGAGGTTTAACGACCACCGTGAGCAACTCAAATGGGCTATAAGCAGTCGCCCGTCCCTAATTTAGGGTCACTGGTTCCAGGGAAGGGAGAGAGCCAGTGCCGTAAGACAAAAACAACATCCATGCCTCACCGGGATTCGAACCCGGACCCCTTACTGACGAATGATCAGAGGCCAACGCCTTAGACCACTGCGCCACCGGGGCGGCCATGTCACACTGAAAACACTATCCAACAAAGAAGGAATTTTTCAAATCGGACTCTTAGAAGTAGAGATATTGACAAAAAGAAGGTATACATCTACGCCCCTGGCGGAGAAACTGTGAAATATTTTAGGAAGAAAATATTCCGAAAAAGTTTATCGATGTGAGTGGAGTGGCATCAGTCCACAAAAGAATTTTTTCAATCGATATTTTAGAAGCTTAGATTTTATGGCAATTACACCACAAGCAAAAATTTACACTTATGCCCCCTGGTGGCCAAAGGGTTCTTTACCAAATATTTAAAATTATATGCAAAATATTTTTCATCAGGAGCTGAATCTGCAGAAGAAAAAAATTCAAATCGGAGTTTTAGAAGAAGAGTTATCGGGAAAAATGTAACTTACTTTTACGCACTCTAGCGGGAAATCTATGCGTAATTTGAAAAAGTAACTATATTTAAAATACTCTTCGACATAAATGAAATCGAAAGATAAAATAATTTTTTCAATCGGATGTCGAATTCAAAAATAAAACGTATGTTTGAATTCGACATCATCTGCATTTACGCCCTCTAGCGGCGAAATTGTACATCGTAAAACAAAAGAAATGAAGGATCATCATTCGTATATTTCAAGCTTCCTAATGCAAAAAGAATTTTTCAAATCGGACTAATAGTTGCAGATATATCGTGGGTACAGACGGACGGACTGACAGAAAAACCGATTACATAAGCACGATCTTTTTTACAAAAGGCGTGCTAAAAACCGGAAGTTTAAAATGTTTTAACTGTGGAGTCTCCGAAAGAGTCGTCAGTAAAAATCAGTTACAAAAACCCAATTGAAATTATGAAATAAATGAAGTAAATATGTGAATAATTTTCATGCATCTCCGAAGCAGTTAAAATTGTTTTTTCCAAATGTAATCTAAATGTTGGTACACAAACTAACCATTATAAGGGAGATTATTTGCAGTTTTCATGAGAATTCTCTTGTCTAGTTAAGATCTGATGCATGCAAGAACATTATAGAAAAAGAAAAGAAAAATAATTTAATACTTCATCGACCTCAGAAACGTCATCTAAAAACCAGAATGAACGAATATAAGAAAAGGCAGAACTTGAAATTGAAAAAAAAAGAAATCGCTTTGATTTATGATTATATTTCAATTCAAGTCCGTAAGATTGCGTATCATGGTGAACAACGTTACAAGAATTCCGCACACGGATAATATACAGCTACAGAGCAAATATTGAACAAACATTATAACAACAATAATCCATTTCTTATGATTGGGAAGTGTTATGCATACGTAAAGTGCAATACAGATAACTAGTTAAACTAATATATATAACTAGTTATATTTATGTAATTTTTATCAGGAAATAAAAAGAGTGCTCTTTTAGAGAGTAATGTCACCATGCCAAAATGTAAAAAAATATAAAATAAAGTACAGGATATGAAGAAAAGGAAGAAAATCGCACTGTCTTGAAATATAAAAAAATGAATACATTGTCTTTCTTAATGGTGGTTAAGTTGCAGTTCCCTTACCGCTGGATGCAAAACAACACCTCACTAATATATACACTACTGACCATTAAAACTGCAACACCAGGAAGATCGCTTCCCAGGGGCTCGAATGTTTTGAGAAGGGCAGAGCACGGGTGTACATGTAAATGATTAACTGGCGAACACATATGGAAATTATGTGGGACAGTAACGCTCCCTGGAGTCGTATATTACAATTACAATTATTTTATTGCACACATTCAAAACTTACAGTTATATGAAAATGCAATACACCAGGAGGAATCTGAACACATTGGCTGCAAGGCGATTCCCCTTATTAGATGTAAGAAAAGGAATAAAACGTATGGCATATATGAAAGCAAGTAAGATGGTTATAACAGAAGCACCACTGTTAGCAGCATGCTTGGAACTACAATTTATTATGGAGATTTTTTTTTGGATTGGAGGTTTAACGACCACCGTGAGCAACTCAATGGGCTATAAGCAGTCGCCCGTCCCTAATTTATGGTCACTGGTTCCAGGGAAGGGAGAGAGCCAGTGCCGTAAGACAAACACAACATCCATGCCTCACCGGGATTCGAACCCGGACCCCTTACGGACGAATGATCAGAGGCCAGTGCCTTAGACCAGTGCGCCACCGGGGCGGCTATTATGGATATCAGGGTGATTTACAATCTACTTTCGCAGACACAAGGAAAACGTTTTGATATTTTCTAGAGATCTGATGTTCTCTGGGAGAGTATTCCATAAGATATAGGCTTTATACAGTATGCTATTTAAACCATAATTAAATCCAACACACGGCTGACATAATTTGTTGTTAGCAACAGATTTGGTGAAGATAGAATAATCCAGATATTTGATGTCAGATTGAAAAATTGGCATTTGAAGATGCATTATTTAAAGAAACAACAACATAATACCTAGTTTCAAGGTAAACATTTCATTAATTTTTGGAATATTTAGTTTTAGCAATAATGGTTTTGAATGAGACATGTAATCTGTGTTCAGCATATAAGGAACAGATTTTTTCTGTAATTTGAGCAAGCATAACTTATTGTTTGCAGTTATATTTGAATACCAGGATTCCAGACAATAGGAGAGATAGGTAGAAATAGAAGCATAGTAAAATATTTTTAGGACATTGATAGGGAAGAGATGCTTAATTTTACCAAGCAGGCCAACCTGTTAGGAAACTTTTTTTAAAACATATTGAACATGCGTATTCCAGTTAAAGAATTCATCAAACCAAACAACAAGATACTAAACTTTGTCCACAATTTTAAGGGAGAGATCATTAATCCTGACTGGAAAGTTATTTATGTCCTCTCTTTTATGAACATTTCGGAAATATACGGAGTTTTAAGAGGGGTGAACAAGGAGCCGCTGTTAAGCACTCGAAATGTGTTTGCTCGCCGTTTCTAGCCGTGATCCGTCAAAGATAACGACAGCCCTACCAGCAAGTTTCCGCCTTCGATCGCAGAAGAATTGTGGCATATGGAGATAGCGCATTATCACTCCGAGACATCGGTGCTCGTGTGGAACGACGTGCAGCCACGGTGGGTAGAATATGGCGTTTGTTGGTTGCTGAGGAACGAACACAGCGATGTGCGGGATCCCAACGGCCCCGTCACACCACCGAACGAGAGAACCGACATCTAGTGCGCATGGCTCTGATGGATCGCATACCCACATCGTCCACCGTAGATCAAAAGTTCGGGTGTCTGCCACAACACACAGGCTCAGCATGGACCGTTAGACATCGCCTGCAGCAGCGGGCATTTTTGCACGGCGCCCATTGCTTCGGCTACCTTTGAATATACAACACCGGAGTCTGTGACTGCAATGATTCCAAGAACGTAGCTCTATGAAGAGCAAATAGCAAGGTATCGTGTTTTCCGACGAATCCCGCTTCGGTTTGCCGCACCATGATGGACGCCCGGTACCGCGGCGAACGGCTGAGTGAGTCCTGCATTGTGCTCCGCTATGCTGGCCAGGTACCCGGCGTTATGGTATGGGGTGCCATTGGATTGCTCTCCCGCACGCATTTCGTCCGCATTACCGGTACCTTAAACAGCCATCCTTTCATCATTGAGGTTTTGGAGCCTGTTGTTATCTCATATCTTCTGGGACAGCCTGGTGCTAATGCGTGACCGCATGTGGTACGCGATGTCCATGACTTCCTGGATCACCACCATATGCCACGTCTTCATTGGCCCACGCGGTCCCCTTATATGTCGCCTATTGAACACGTGTGGCTATGATCGCCGGACGACTGGCACACCAACGACCACTCCCGGCTACAACGGAGGAACTGTGACATTGTATCGAAGCTGCGGGGAAGGATATTTCGCAAACACACATCCAGTGTCTCTTCCTCTCGATGCTGAGCCGTTGTAGCAGCTGTAATTGCAGCACTACTGATACTGATTTTTATGTGTCCATCTTGTCTAAGCGTGCTGTATTTGTAATCAATTCATCCTTGTATCGTCTGCTTTCTGTACAATAAATATAGCCTTGATATATCTTCTCTTTCGTGGTGTTGCACTGCCAGCAGTGTAGATAAACTCATTTTTTTTGTTTTCTATTCTGGTCCCTTTCCATGGATTAACACAATGGCATCGACGCATGTTTTTTGTCTTAACTGATCTTTTCCGTTTCCAGTTTTCTCCAGTTTTAATCATAGTTTTTCTTCGCTGGTGCTGGGAAGTAGCTTATTCTTACAGAGGCAGACAGCCTAACTCTATCCTCCTTCGTTAAAAGCTAAGGCCGCTGAAATTCTCGCCAACAAACCTATTTCCTCCCACACGAAGAACGTCTTAAACCACTCCAACAGGTCGCAAAGCAAGGAACAGGAAGAAAGCGAACGTTTTTCTATCTCTATTGTGCAATGATTTCCTTATAATACTGTTTTCCAACAATTCCTAATGGGTTACATTTAGTTAAAACGTTCTCATGACACTTCTTTTTAGGCAATTAATTCCGTTCACTTCCTTACCTGCAGCTTAGCATCTCATACTCACTCACCAAGTGACCAACAGTGTTTTATTTTTAGGCAATTGACTCCGCTCACTTCTTTAACTGCAGCTTAGCATCTCATAATCACTCACTAAGTGACCAACAGTGTCTTAATTTTAGGAAATTGACTCCGTTCACTTCCTCAACTGCAGCTTAGCATCTCATACTCACTCACCAAGTGACCAACAGTGTTTTATTTTTAGGCAATTGACTCCGCTCACTTCTTCAACTGCAGCTTAGCATCTCATAATCACTCACTAAGTGACCAACAGTGTCTTAATTTTAGGAAATTGACTCCGTTCACTTCCTCAACTGCAGCTTAGCATCTCATACTCACTCACCAAGTGACCAACAGTGTTTTATTTTTAGGCAATTGACTCCGCTCACTTCTTCAACTGCAGCTTAGCATCTCATAATCACTCACTAAGTGACCAACAGTGTCTTAATTTTAGGAAATTGACTCCGTTCACTTCCTCAACTGCAGCTTAGCATCTCATACTCACTCACCAAGTGACCAACAGTGTTTTATTTTTAGGCAATTGACTCCGCTCACTTCTTCAACTGCAGCTTAGCATCTCATAATCACTCACTAAGTGACCAACAGTGTCTTAATTTTAGGAAATTGACTCCGTTCACTTCCTCAACTGCAGCTTAGCATCTCATACTCACTCACCAAGTGACCAACAGTGTTTTATTTTTAGGCAATTGACTCCGCTCACTTCTTCAACTGCAGCTTAGCATCTCATAATCACTCACTAAGTGACCAACAGTGTCTTAATTTTAGGAAATTGACTCCGTTCACTTCCTCAACTGCAGCTTAGCATCTCATACTCACTCACCAAGTGACCAACAGTGTTTTATTTTTAGGCAATTGACTCCGCTCACTTCTTCAACTGCAGCTTAGCATCTCATAATCACTCACTAAGTGACCAACAGTGTCTTAATTTTAGGAAATTGACTCCGTTCACTTCCTCAACTGCAGCTTAGCATCTCATACTCACTCACCAAGTGACCAACAGTGTTTTATTTTTAGGCAATTGACTCCGCTCACTTCTTCAACTGCAGCTTAGCATCTCATAATCACTCACTAAGTGACCAACAGTGTCTTAATTTTAGGAAATTGACTCCGTTCACTTCCTCAACTGCAGCTTAGCATCTCATACTCACTCACCAAGTGACCAACAGTGTTTTATTTTTAGGCAATTGACTCCGCTCACTTCTTTAACTGCAGCTTAGCATCTCATAATCACTCACTAAGTGACCAACAGTGTCTTAATTTTAGGAAATTGACTCCGTTCACTTCCTCAACTGCAGCTTAGCATCTCATACTCACTCACCAAGTGACCAACAGTGTTTTATTTTTAGGCAATTGACTCCGCTCACTTCTTTAACTGCAGCTTAGCATCTCATAATCACTCACTAAGTGACCAACAGTGTCTTAATTTTAGGAAATTGACTCCGTTCACTTCCTCAACTGCAGCTTAGCATCTCATACTCACTCACCAAGTGACCAACAATGTTTTATTTTTCATCGCAGCTGCGTCTTCACTTTTCTCTTATCTTTGTTTGGTAATGTTCTTCGAAATTTCACACTTCTCCGCAAAAAGAAAAAAAAATTCGCTCTTTCCTGAGATTTGACAAAAATCAGCTCTGTGCCTGGGTGACAGAGAATCATTGAAGCAACTAATTCACCTCAAGAAGTCATTTCATTTCAACTGTCCATTGTTCATGCTGTATTATTTCGCTTTTTTCTTTTTAAAATATGCGCAATGCACGAATGATTAAGGTAAAGTACACTAACTGTCATAAAAACCGCGCACCAAGAAGGAGGCGTCGATTTCAGTAGTGAGATGGTACATACCAAGGACAGAAGTGATTACAATATCACAACAGCAAGACGATTTCCCGCGAACACACGGGTACACATCCCGTTCAGTCAAAGAGACGCCGTATGTTATCCTGGGACAGATTGGCCCACACGTCTTGCAACTGACGCTGTAAATCGCGAACCCTGGGGCATGGAGAAAGCTGGCGCCACATTCGGTCCTGCACGTGCTCGATGGGCGACCATCTGGTAGGCCACGCAACTGCCGAAGCATGGTGTAGGAAAACGGCTCCGGGCCGCCCCGCTAGGGAAAGCAGCACATGGGGTCGCAGGATCTCCTGTACGTAGCGCTGGGCTGTCAACATCCCTTGGATCACTGAGAGGGAAGTCCGGCTGTCATACGCGATGGCTCCCTAGACAATCACGTCTGCAGTTCGGGACGTGTGCTGCTGTACAGTGAAGTTGGGACTGCGGACCTCCACAGTCTGACGTGGTGGTCGTCTGTTCCCATGCAGAAGCGGGATTTGTCGCTGAACACCATACGTAGCCAGTCCGTATCATTTCACGTTGCTCGCTGCTGACACCACTGCAATCGACGCCAACAATGGTCAGGTGTTAATGACAGAAAACGTAAGGGTTGTTGAGAGTGCAGATTCGCCTCTACCAGGGTCTGGAAATGGTTCTGGCGGACACAAGAGTCGCTTGTACAGCAGCCACATGTCTTTGGATGTTAGACAAGAACGTCGTTGCATATGTGCGTGCCGCTCTCACGATCGCACGGTCCTCTCTGCTGGTGGTGTGTCTGGGTCGTCCGGAGCCAGTCCGCGGTGTCTTGGTGCTTTCCCGTGTGCATTGCTCCCAACATTATCGCACCGTATTGTCCGACCGGACCAAATGGAGGCCAATTTGGCGCGCCTGCCACGCTGGCTCTCTCATACCGACGATACGGCCTCCTTCAAACTCCGTCAGTTGCACGTACGCACATCTATGGCATCTCTTCGGCATGTCAATCTCTGAGGTATCTCACCTGACTCTTACCGTGCACTTCGGCACGCATGTGGAGTTCCCTGCGTGGCGCTTTATAAGTCCCGAAGATTGCAATTGTAGCGCCGGTCTTGGATGCTCGGGCATGCGGAATCGCAGGAAACTTTAATCACTTCCATATCGGCCCTCCCCGTAGCTATTCGCCAAGTTTCGTGTTAATCGCATGGTTTTTTTCTTGGTAAGCGGATTTTTATGACAATGAGTCTATTTACACTTTTAAGAAAATGAAAAAGTAATTTTTATAAACCATAGGAAATAAAGGTTTGGAGTATTTACAACAACAATAGGGGTCTGAACTCCTCTTATCTATCTTCGTCCCTGGACGTCTGCAGCATCCGATACTTCGAATTCGAAAAGTGTGGAATTTGAATTTGAGGTTTGTTCCTAGAATGATTCCAATTATGCTGCTGAATTAAATTCACAACCTATTTCCAAGGATGGGAAAGCCATTTATAAACATTAAATCTGTGCACGAAATTGAAGCATTTGATCCCATACTTTACAGAGGAACTTTGTCATCTGATGACAACTTGGGCTTTTTGCTTGAGCATGGTTAAGAGGTTTTTGGTGAAAGTGCATTTGCAGCTCTTGAACTGATTGTTTTTCAGGCGAGATGCATAAGGTGCGTATTGTGACGTAGCCAGAAGAAAAGCGACAAGTTGCATAGGAAAGAACGAAAAAGTCGAAAAGTAAATCGCAGGTTGCTATGAAAATCCCAAAACGGGAAATGACTAACCATCAGTTTCTGAGGCGCTTCGCTGGCCTTGTTGCTATGCGATCTTCGGGAAACTGACCAATGAGGAGAGATTACGAAATGAATAAAGAATCAGCAAACGCTGAAGAACCAATACTTACGGAAGTGTAATGTCAGTGGATAATGTAGTGATAGTGAAAAGTAAATATGTTTAATTTTGTCTGGTTTGAGAAAGAGTGAAAAAGAAAGGGCTTCGTAATCGAGAGTGTTAATCATTATTTAGTTGCATACGTCGCAGCTGAATGTGCATTAGGGTTTCTTTTTACTTTCTTACATCGATTCTCATTGGCCAGTTTTCTTCAGGGCGATGGCATAGCAACAAAGAAGGAAAAGTGCTCTGAAAGTCATGCTTGGTGAGTCTTGGTATTTGTACCATCATCAATGTCAACCATTATCTATCCACTGCTGGACGAAGGTCTCTCCAAGCCTCTTCCACAACGGTCTGCCTTGTGACAGTCTCCTCCATGCTACTCACGTATACTTTCGAATTTCATCCACCCATCTCCCAGGTGGTCTTCTTCTGGGTCTTTTCCTGTCCCTTGGAATCCAATCTAAAATGTCGGCTGTCCATCGATGGTCTGACCTTCTGGCAGTATGTCCAGCCCATTGCTCGTTCGTGACAGACGTAGTGTTGGTGGCTCCAATATTTTATACATTTTAGTGTGGAATACCACGTCCTTCACTCACCTGTTGCGTGGCCAGGCTGTCTAAAGGTACTGTGTACGTTTTGAGCTACTTATCTAACGTTCTCGTCCTCGCATTAGTTCATATTCATCCGTTTTCTTATCGTTTGCTCGGTTGTTTACGTTTGGAAGCTGCCAATATGGCGGCTTCCGGTATTTCCTTATCATCTCTGTGCGTGGCGGATGCACGTCACGTCACACTTCCTACGTCCACGGAAGTAAACACACTCTCGTCCTCAGATGTGTCTACTAAGATGCCTTTCCAGCTTTCTAGTACTCCTGCTCCGGTGCCTTCACTGGACTTGGCTGCGCTTTCTTCTTCAGCTTCTGCATCTACCTCGGTGCTCTCCTGGGTACTACTGATTCTTTTTTTTTTTTTTTTTGATTGGAGGTTTATCGACCACCGTGCTAGTGATTCTACTGCCTTGCCTTCGGCCTGTGCTTCTCTTCCCTCACAGCCTTCTGTGCCTGCCGGAGCCGAACAGACTTCTCTTCCGAGAATGTCATTTGCCTCTACAGTGCAACGAAGCGCTACTTCTACGTCCGATTCCTCTCAATCTGATGGTCTTTTGCAATCAACACCTATTATACAGGTATCCAACCACAAGGTGACGGTAACGATAGATGACAATTCGCAGATTGGCCGTGAGTTCCGTAACCTCCTGGATAGACGTGTGCTCTTTCATGCCTTACCAAATACTCTATTGCCACGCTATATGGAAGCCCCCTCTGGACATGTGTCGTCTGCGTCCATTGCGGGAATTTCCCGTACTGCTCGGGGTATCTCGGTTCAGTTCAATCACAAGGAGGATGCTGACTTTTTTCTTGCACGCGGACTTTCGATTGGGGTTTAAACATCTTATCCCTTCGTCGCTTTCCAAGCGACCGGTGAACATCACGTTCTATCCTGTTCCACAGGAAGTGCCTGATACTGCAGTTCCTTTCCTTGTCAGTCATGTATGTAAAATTGTTGGCAAGGTTCGTCGCCTCTCTGACGCTCCCCGCAGAACTCGATTTACACATGCTACAGGACCTCGCCGTCAGTTATTGGTCGTCTTTCCCACTGAGAAAGCCTTAGCAGATTGCCGTACAGAAGCTACTGCTGAAATTGGGGTACGAACGTACAGTTTCAAGGTTTTGACCACTGTACACACTGTTTAACACAGGATCATACCACTGCCTCCTGCGAACGCTTTAGACGTAGACGTTCATCAAGTTCGCAACCCACTGCTGACCACATTGGTCTTTCTACTATCCCCTCTACCGGTAGTTGGCCTGACGCGACCTCTTCGGTTCTCCGTCAGACGAACATTTCAGTCACGGATAATGCTGCCCTTCCTCCTCTCCTGACCCGTACGATTGTGCATCCACCTTCAGGATTGGCGGAGATGACTTCTACTACAGATGTGTCTACAGCGGAGTGTTCCGATCCGGATGTGTTGAGTGGTGGTTTGGCAGATCGGCCGTCTGGCTCTTCTCCTAGCATCTCGGATATCGTATCTCCAATTACAACCTTGTCTACAATACTCTTGTTGCCACGTCTTCCTGCAGCCTCGGCTGTTGTACCAGTCTTCACTAAGGCTGATCTGCTACGTATTGCTTTTTTTGCGACGTTGGTTTCCTCGTCTCCTGACTCGGGAGGTGAGCCTGATCCACTAATGGATACATTCGCCTCAGCATCTTCTTCGAAGCATATTGGAACTCCCAAAGGTGCTGTAAAACAGAAAAAGTTAAAACAACTTTCTGTGCCTCTTTCTGAGGATTCATCTAGTGTCCCCGGTGTTTCTAGTTCCGGTGTTTCTCCACCTGATGATTCTTCAAACAGAATGCTTCTCCGCTCAGGTCCTGGTAATCCTCTCTCTGATGCTGAGGTTCTACAGGCCATTGATACGTTTCCTCCAGTTCCTGGACCACTGTCCAGACAGAAACTTTTACGTTTTTTTCAACCTGCACGTACGATTGTTTGTTCTGAAGAATTCCTCCACTCACCTGATCTGGACCTGTTTGCAGCAGTAACGCAATTCGAAGCTTATGTGTCATTTTTTAAATCTCTGAGTGCCACCGATCCTCGGTATCAGGCGTTTCTGAGACGTTACACGCGCCGTCTCGCCTCCTTGAAGGAGCTCGCTGAGAAGCATATATGTGATACTGTATTTCCTCTTGCCGATGACTTATAGCTCACTACCCCAAACCGATCACTTTTTGCTCTCTTAATGCTAGGGGATTTGCGAACCTGTTCGCAGATTCTCTGGTGTTGGTAGACTTAGTGCCTGTTGATTCTGATGTTTTCCATGTATTTTAAATTTGCTATATTTGTGTGTTTTTACGGTGTTTCATAAGTAATGTATTTTCAATTTGCTATAATTGTGTGTTTTTGCTGTGTTTTCACGAATAATAGGTCTCGTTACATGTGTGAGCTCCTCAGTATCTCTTTCTCATTATTTTATCTGTTGTTTCCTGAATTTGTGGCTTGTTTTTAAAATTTCCTATACTTGTGAGTTTTTGCTGTGTTAGTGCTTTCCTCGATCGCTGATTACTATAGTGGTACATTTGGTACCTTTGTTGTTTTTATAAAGTTGATGAGTTACTCAATAATGTTTTGCGCTCTAACCACATTTAAGTTCCTTTCGGATGATTTATGATGGCACAGTACATTCCATATACTTGTGCACATGTGTTACTCATATCGTTTGACATGCCGATATGCCAATTATTGTTCGTGTGCATATTCATTTCCTTTCTGTGTAACGTTGTGCTGCATCGTGGATATACATAAATTGCCGCACTTTTGTTTTCTGTGCTGCAACTTTCAATGAATCTCCTATGATTGTATTTCGTTATAGCAATAAACTGGGTACCACTATGGTACCCACAGTTACCAATACCAATACCATTGCCATTTCAGGGATTTAATTCTGATCATGATGTCTTCCACTCTTGTCATTTTTGGTATCCACGAGTTTCTCTTCTTATCTCTCCCGGTTACACCAAGCATGCACCTCTCCATGCTACTTTGAGTTGTCTGTAGCCTTTGTATGTCTCTTTCAGTTAAGGTCTACGTCTCTGCACCATACGTAAGCACTGGAAGGATGCATTGATCGAACATTTTTCTTTTAAGACATAATGGCATATTGCTCTTGAAAATTATACTGTTTCTTCCAAAAGCTCTGCAGGCATGTTTTATACGCCGATTAATTTCTTCATCAATGTGACCTTCACTTGATATCTGCTGTCCAAGATAAACGTGCACATCTGTTATCTCCAGCTTTTCTACATCAATCGGTAAATATTCATTTCTTGTAAAAGCATTGTACATCACTTTTGTCTTCTGAAAGCACATTTTTAATCCCACTTCTTTACTCTTGATTTGTATAGCAAATGTGAAGTACTACAGAAATGAAAAACATGTGTCAAGACGACACATCTGCAGCGAGACATTCTGTCCGCGTATTTCAGTTGGGAGAGCGACTTACTCCGGAGTGAGAGGACACGCACAAACTTGTGTTTTCAATCAATGCCCAATATGTTTAACGTCTGTTTCGCCTGCTGTTTACGCTACGTTCTCCTGTTATTATAGTGACGTCACAATGTATATTTTATATGATTTAGCGAATGCACTTGCAAAGGGTAGTTATTAATATTTCCTTGGGAACTTTAACGCCTTGATAAACGTAAATCGAAAGTTATCCTACGAATTTTCATAGGTTTCTTACAAATGAAGTTGTATGATTTTCGAATTAAATTCTCAGTTCTTCCATTTAATTTTTAACCACCTGTCTCACAAACGTCCTCAAACATTTCGTCACGTTTCTGTCACTTGTGAAAACACCTATAATTTTTACATGCCAGAAAAATTGAAACGCTTCGGCTTATACTTGCACGGTGGTCGCAAAGCATTTACAACGTAATTGTTTCTTTAATATGGAGAAAAGGTAAAAGTGTGGCATACTTATACCCGAATATGAAGGAGAGCTTCGAGAAGTTCCTGTGATATGTAACTTTCCTTGAGAACTCCATAGCTTTTTGTGTAGATTTGTGTTGTGCTGCGTCTTTATGAATGATATTCACAGTCTAAAGTTTGAACTGTGCAAAGTGAATATTTTCGGTGATATTTGAAGATAGATGCCTCCATAAACACTCATAGTTGGCAAAATAATTACTCTGCGAAAGTGTTCACGCCTAAAACTTTACATATTACAATACCACGTTTATGACGTTTGTTTATACACTTAAGAGCAAATGAATTAAAGACAGCTGGCGTTATGCAAACGTGGCGCTGTAGGCGGCCCTGTAAACGGAAACGACATGACGTATGCAGCGATCCGACAATATAAGGAGTGATGCGACGGAAATCAGGAGGAGTTGGACGCAGTATGGGTAAGACGAAGAATCTAAGCGCATTTGATCGTGGGCAAATTGTCAGTGCCCGACGAATGCGTCACTCCATCTCGGAAGTCGTGCAGGCACTGGGATTTTCACGAGCCACTGTGTCACGGGTGCACCGTGAGTACATCGAATCCGGTAAAACCATCCCTGCAAGGGCCAACTGCCGTGGACAACAGCGTGTGGATGAGCAGGGTCATCGTCGGCTAGCTCGCATTATAACAGCGGATGGACGGGCCACAGTGCAAGAAATCACTCGACAATTTAACGCTTGTGCACAAAAACGTGTAAGCAGCCACACCATCCAGAACCATCTCCTCGCTATGGGGTACAGAAGCCATCGTCCCACGAGCGTACCGCTGCTGACCGCATATGCCAGGGTGCAAAGATTAGCATGGGCACTGGAACATCGCCACTTGACCCTAGACATGTGAACAAATGTTGCCTGGACTGATGAGTCAAGATTCACGTTGGTACATGCGGATGGAAGGATACGAGTACGGGGCAAACCACATGAAGCGATGGATCCTTCTTGCCAGCAGGGTACTCTTCAAGCTGGTGGAGGTGGCATTCTTGTCTGGTGACTGTGGACGTGGACTGCAATGAGACCCCGGGTACGTGTGACATCGTCCCTCACAGGTCAACGTTACCGGGATATCCTGGACGACCATTTGCTCTTGTTTGTGCGTCTTCAACATCCCACTGGGGACCTCATCCTGCAACAAGACAACAATGCAGCTCCCGAATTGTATCCGAATGGTTGGATGAACACTCCACCGACGTGACCTTGCTTCCTTGGCCAGCTAGGTCACCTGACCTCAATCCCATCGAGCACATCTGGGATGCCATCGAGAGAGATGTTCTAAGCTTCGGCCCCCTCCATCAAATCTTCGTGAATTGTGGGAGCTTGTTCAGGGGTCGTGGATCCGTATGGCTTCCCAACGCTTCCGTTGTCTTGTCGAGTCCATGCCGAGACGAATCGCTGCCGTCTTCAGGGCGAAAAGTGGTGCTACACGTTACTAGACAGATATCTTTAATTCAATTGCTTCTCAGTGTACTTAGTGGTGATATATTTAAATTAATAATATATTTTGTGTCTATATTAACATAATTAATAATGTTTGTGTGTGTGTGTGTATGTCTGCCGATCTGCATTAGATCGCGCGAGCTGATTAGTCGTATCCAGTCCAACCCAGGAAATAAATATTCTTAGGTGGTTTGGCCATGTTCAAGGAATGAGTGATGAGGTTTTTTGAGAATTTTTTCAGCCCACGTGGCAGGAAAAAAAGGTTGAGAAAGGACAAGGAAATCATGGGAGCACCGGATTAAGGACTGTCGTCTTGAGAAAAGGTTGTCAGTATGAAGAACAAAGGATCTTGTGTGCGACGTGTGGTGGATGTCAATGAAGCTCAAGCTGTGTGCAAGATCGTTGTAAATGGAGACATTTGATTCACCAGCAGTAAGCAAATTCCAGTTACTCACTATATAATTTAGTTAGTTAGTAGTAAATTCAGTAAATAAATTCTAGTTACTCAGTATAGAATGTAATTAGTTAGTAGTAAATTCAGTAAGTAAATTCCAGTTACTCAGTATAGAATTTAGTTAGTTAATAGTAAATTCAGTAAGCAAATTCTAGTTACTCAGTATAGAATTTAGTTAGTTGGTAGTAAATTCAGTAAGTAAATTCTAGTTACTCAGTATAGAATTTAGTTAGTTAGTAGTAAATTCAGGAAGTAAATTCTAGTCACTCAGTATAAGAAATTAGTTAGTTAGTAGTAAATTCAGTAAGTAAATTCCAGTTACTCAGTATGGAATTTAGTTAGTTAGTAGTAAATCCAGTAAGTAAATTCTAGTTACTCAGTATAGAATTTAGTCAGTTAGTAGTAAATTCAGTAAGTAAATTCTAGTTACTCAGTATAGAATTTAGTTAGTTAGTAGTAAATTCAGTAAATAAATTCTAGTTACTCAGTATAGAATTTAATTAGTTAGTAGTAAATTCAGTAAGTAAATTCCAGTTACTCAGTATAGAATTTAGTTAGTTAGTAGTAAATTCAGTAAGTAAATTCTAGTTACTCAGTATGAATTTAGTTAGTTAGTAGTAAATCCAGTAAGTAAATTCTAGTTACTCAGTATATAATTTAGTTAGTTAGTAGTAAATTCAGTAAATAAATTCTAGTTACTCAGTATGGAATTTAGTTAGTTAGTAGTAAATCCAGTAAGTAAATTCTAGTTACTCAGTATAGAATTTAGTTAGTTAGTAGTAAATTCAGTAAGTAAATTCTAGTTACACACTATAGAATTTAGTTAGTTAGAAGTAAATTCAGTAAGTAAATTCTAGTTACTCAGTATGGAATTTAGTTAGTTAGTAGTAAATCCAGTAAGTAAATTCTAGTTACTCAGTATAGAATTTAGTTAGTTAGTAGTAAATTCAGTAAGTAAATTCTAGTTACTCAGTATAAGAAATTAGTTAGTTAGTAGTAAATTCAGTAAGTAAATTCTAGTTACTCAGTATGGAATTTAGTTAGTTAGTAGTAAATCCAGTAAGTAAATTCTAGTTACTCAGTATATAATTTAGTTAGTTAGTAGTAAATTCAGTAAGTAAATTCTAGTTACTCAGTATAGAATTTAGTTAGTTAGTAGTAAACTCAGTAAATAAATTCTAGTTACTCAGTATAGAATTTAATTAGTTAGTAGTAAATTCAGTAAGTAAATTCCAGTTACTCAGTATAGAATTTAGTTAGTTAGTAGTAAATTCTAGTTACTCAGTATGGAATTTAGTTAGTTAGTAGTAAATCCAGTAAGTAAATTCTAGTTACTCAGTATAGAATTTAGTTAGTTAGAAGTAAATTCAGAAAGTAAATTCTAGTCACTCAGTATAAGAAATTAGTTAGTTAGTAGTAAATTCAGTAAGTAAATTCTAGTTACTCAGTATAGAATTTAGTTAGTTAGAAGTAAATTCAGGAAGTATATTCTAGTCACTCAGTATAAGAAATTAGTTAGTTAGTAGTAAATTCAGTAAGTAAATTCTAGTTACTCAGTATGGAATTTAGTTAGTTAGTAGTAAATCCAGTAAGTAAATTCTAGTTACTCAGTATATAATTTAGGTAGTTAGTAGTAAATTCAGTAAATAAATTCTAGTTACTCAGTATGGAATTTAGTTAGTTAGTAGTAAATCCAGTAAGTAAATTCTAGTTACTCAGTATAGAATTTAGTTAGTTAGTAGTAAATTCAGTATGTAAATTCTAGTTACTCAGTATAGAATTTAGTTAGTTAGTAGTAAATTCAGTAAATAAATTCTAGATACTCTAAAATCAGTAAATAAATTCTAGATAATTTAGTTAGTTAGAAGTAAATTCATCAAGTAAATTCTAGTCACTCAGTATAAGAAATTAGTTAGTTAGTAGTAAATTCAGTAAGTAAATTCTAGTTACTCAGTATAGAATTTAGTTAGTTAGAAGTAAATTCATCAAGTAAATTCTAGTCACTCAGTATAAGAAATTAGTTAGTTAGTAGTAAATTCAGTAAGTAAATTCTAGTTACTCAGTTTAGAATTTAGTTAGTTAGTAGTAAATTCAGTAATTAAATTCTAGTTACTCAGTATAGAATTTAGTTAGTTAGTAGTGAATTCAGTAAGTAAATTCTAGTTACTCAGTATAGAATTTAGTTAGTTAGAAGTAAATTCATCAAGTAAATTCTAGTCACTCAGTATAAGAAATTAGTTAGTTAGTAGTAAATTCAGTAAGTAAATTCTAGTTACTCAGTTTAGAATTTAGTTAGTTAGTAGTAAATTCAGTAATTAAATTCTAGTTACTCAGTATAGAATTTAGTTAGTTAGTAGTGAATTCAGTAAGTAAATTCTAGTT
Organism: Macrothele yani; assembly: GCA_039090855.1. Lineage (NCBI taxonomy): Eukaryota > Metazoa > Arthropoda > Arachnida > Araneae > Macrothelidae > Macrothele > Macrothele yani. The sequence goes on from CM076999.1 coordinate 87,380,978, forward strand.
ACTCAGTATAGAATTTAGTTAGTAGTAAATTCTAGTTACTCAGTATAGAATTTAGTTAGTCAGTAGTAACTTCAGTAAGTAAATTCTAGTTACTCAGTATAGAATTTAGTTAGTTAGTAGTAAATTCAGGAAGTAAATTATAGTTACTCAGTATGGAATTTAGTTAGTTAGTAGTAAATTAAATTCAGAAAGTAAATTTTAGTTTTTAATCAGTTAAACGTTTACTTGGCGTCAGATGATCTTTTATTGAGAAGCTAACCTCTGAATCTCAGAGAACAGCTTCATGGTATGTATGTATGTATGTATGACATTGGTACATTTCGAAATAACATTAACTGTTACACGTAACTCAGTTTGTACCAGTGATAGCGTAAGTCATTCATTCTTGGGCGTTCATTCATACAAAAAACTTATTCCCGAATGATCATTCAAATGATTGGTCATTCAATTTCTATCATATAGGGTTGTCCTACTACACTCATGAAGTTAATGATTCGTTGCAAGCATCCCGTCTTTTTGGACCAGAGCGAAAATTTACAAACTGCCTATAGGAGCCCTAGCTGAATTGGAACACATTCAACGTTCAGGAATGAATCTCCACTCGTGGGGAACACACCATTCAGATGAATGAGATTAGCGTTTTATTCCCATTCTTATGTTTAATCATATTTCCTATCTGACTTCTGATTTCTCACTCACATTACGGCTGTCACTTATTGATTCCAGACGTTACTTTTTTATTGGGAATTCGTTTCTGAACTCCGGCTGGCGGAACAAACTTAAACGTACTGCTTCTTCAGAGTGTGTAGACTAATGGCAGATTCAATGATCATTTTCAGCGCTGAGAAAGAACCATTTAACATTCACGGTGAACAGTTTCTCGTTGTCAGTGAACAGTTCATGAATGGTTTATCAGTGCTTAGTACGGAATAATTATTTATTAAATTCATTTGAAATTTCATTGTTTTTAAAATCATATTGTGTTGTAACTATTATTAAACATAACACATTAAAATGATTCAATAACAGAATTAACCATTTCGAACTATTTTTCAGATAACTGACATGCTACAGAAATTAATATAAGAGTGACAAATTTTCTTTTTACCTTCTGTTCCTTTTGGCAAAACTGCTGAATATTAATTCTGATCAAGCTGAAGTCAAGTATGTCAGTGGGAAGAGTCAGCAGTCGTAATATCAGTCCAGAATTTTGTGATGGTGAGGCCTCCATGGTCAGAAAATTTTGTGGAGCAAGACGCATGTTAGATTGTCTTATGTAAGCCATGATGTGCAAAACGCACAGCTGAAAAGAGAAATATTATGCAGAATGATCATTTTATGCCTAGGAAAAGTGTTTCTCTTCCTCTTCAATTTCTAACTGACCTCTGTGGTTAACTGTGGGTTGGGCTAAATAATACGCTGGTGTTCATAAGAAACAGAACACAAAAACAGTCGAGCTAAGACAGATTTTTACAGGATTTGTTCATTGGGCAATGCAGAACAAATGATTAGCAACTCGTGTATGTACCAGGTGCGTCGATGTAACAAAAAATAGGTGTGCCCACCTCTGGCTTGTATCACCTGTTGTTCATTAGGCTAATACAGGACATCTCGGTGTCATACGTACCAGATGCATCGATGTAACTAATAATAGGTGTGGCCACCTCTAGCTTGTACCACTTACTGTACGCACTCGGAGGCTTCGAATGAAGTAATGTGTGAATCGTGTCCTGTGAAATAGCCATCCAGGCTGTATTAACCCGCGTCCAAAATTCGTCAGGAATTGCTGGTGGACGGTCCTTTGTCTGCAATTGCCGTTTGAGCATGTCCGGACGATCTAACCGGCCCTGGCAGAAGTGGAAATGTTTTGTTCCTGAAGAAGGCACGCGCTGTTCTTGTAATATGCGTTGTGTCCTTCGGAAATTAGGCCCCGAAGAACGTCCTGCAGGTACGGAAAGGCAACCGGCAGTAAAATGTGACTGACGTAACGGGGTCTCGTTATGGTGGCTTGGACTTTCGCGAGAGATTTTCTCATTTTGTAACCCATAGCATCCCAGGCCTAATGCACCGTGTTGGTGTGGTATGCATGGTGCGAATACATTATTCCTGGTGCATCTCTTCCTGTCTTCGTCTGACACAGATGCGATCATAATTTTCGCCTACACAGAAGCGGGTTTTTCGAGAACATGATATTGTGACATCCGTAACGCCACTTTCTTCGTTCGATGCATCATTGCAGTCTGGCAGTCCGTTGCTGCGGTGTCAGAGGTAGTCTGAGGAGGGACAGACGAGCCTGCTGTCTAAACTGTAACAACCGACGACGTTCTGTTACAGCTGACATGGGATAATGCGTCACAGCTTGCCACTGCTGCGCCAACGCCGTTGATGATGCATAACAATATTTCAAATACATCCTCATGAGATGACGGTTGTCCTTCGGCGTTTTTTGTGTACCACGCACAAATCCTCATCTTCGTGTCCTACGCCTTTCTTCGTATCCTTCCACTCTTGCCACGAGGGACACACCGTGCTCCACACGACCAGCAATCACCCAGGATGTGTCGAACTCGTTGATGTGACTGTACGATTGCCTCACACGACGACAAGGCATCCTTACCTTCTGCTGACAAAGCACTGACATGCCGACCGAGCCACAATCAGGATTTGACCCTAGTCCATTTGTCTCTATTCTAGACAAATGGGACATCACAGACAGGTGCGTTGTATTAGAATAATGATCACGAAAATAAGTGCGATTCTGTTGAGGAGTTGGTTTATTGTTGTTTAGTATATATCGGTATGGTTGGGAGTTCTTCCATATGGTTCGGAGTTCGATTCCAACCCGACTGCCCAATTACCAAATATCCGCTAAGGTCTCGGAGGACACATTAATGGGTGTTGGCTCCCCTGTTAGGAACAACAACATCTATTCTACTTTCTTTCTTCTACCTTGCTTCCATATGAAGATTCTATCGGGCAATCTAATCCAAATCACGAGGCTTCCTTCTTCTAAGGGTTGTTTAAGACCAGGGACGTCCTAAAATCTTCTACCTCACTTACTCCTACTGGATTGTCATTATGCAGAGAAGTCATATGGCGGTGGCGCATTGGTCTAAGGCACTGGCCTCTGATCATTTGTCCGTAAGGGGTCCAGGTTCGAATCCCAGTCTGGTATGGATGTTGTGATTGTCTTACGGCACTGGCTCTCTCCCTTCCCTGGATACAGTGGCTCTAAATTAGGGACGGGCGACTGCTTATAGCCCATTGAGTTGCTCACGGTGGTCGTTAAACCTCCAACAAAAAAAACAAAAAAAAAAAGTCATATGGACACTGTCGTCACCTGTGTGGATTTGAAAGAATTAATCATGACGTATCTTGTGGCTTAGCAACAATAGCCGCAGAACTAACTAGAAGTGGGAAAAATGTGATTGATAATGAGCATGCGCGGGAAAACTTTCACCGGAACAGGGACAGCAACCCCGGGGGCGCACGGGTCTAAACTTTGGATTGGACCCGGGTTCGAGTCATGGATGAGACATGGGTGTTGTGTTTGCCTTACGGCTCTGGCTCTCTCCAGTGGCCCTAAACTAGGAATATGTGAACCCTCATATCCTGTAGAGATAGTCACGATGTTCGTTACTCATCCTAAAAAACGGCACCATGACGTCAGCGGAATTTCTACTTCTAGACAAGTTGAGAGTCATGCTTAAACTGTTTGTAATATTATTTTCAAATATTGGAAAAGAAAAAAATATATCGCCGTTGTATTTTTTTTTTTTTTTGATTGGAGGTTTAACGTCCACCGTGAGCAACTCAATGGGCTATAAGCAGTCGCCCGTCCCTAATTTAGGGTTACTGGTTCCAGGGAAGGGAGAGAGCCAGTGCCGTAAGACAAACACAACATCCATGCCTGACTGGGATTCGAACCCGGACCCCTTACGGACGAATGATCAGAGGTCAGCGCCTTAGACCACTGCGCCACCGGGGCCGCGTTGTATTTGCAATTGTTTGTGCGGCAGAAAAGAATATTATCAGGAAGAAAGTGCACAAAGCTTATAAGAACTTCTCAGAACATTTCCCAAATGAATGAAAGCAAACGATCTTTAGAACGGCGGGAAGTAAATCTTCTTTAGAATGTTCTTTAGAACGGCGGGAAGTAAATCTTCTTTAGAACGACGGGAAGTAAATCTTCTTTAGAATGTTCTATTGAACGGCGTGAAGTAAATCTTCTTTTGAATGTTCTTTGGAACCGCGGGAAGTAAATCTTCTTTAGAACGGCGGGAAGTAACTCTTCTTTAAAACGGCGGGAAGAAAACCTTCTTTGGAATGTTTTCTAGAACGGCGGGAAGTAAAACTTCTTTAGAATGTTTTTTAGAACGGCGGGAAATAAACCTTCTTTAGAATGTTCTTTAGAACGGCGTGAAGTAATTCTTCTTTAGAACGGCGGGAAGTAAATTTTCTTTAGAATGTTCTTTAGAACAGCGGAAAGTAAATCTTCTTTAGAATGGTCTTTAGATCGGAGGGAAGTGAATCTTCTTTAGAATGTTTTTTAGAACGGCGGGAAGTAAATCTCCTTTAGAATGGTCTTTACATCGGAGGGAAGTAAATCTCCTTCAGAATGTTCTCGATAACGGCGAGAAGTAAATCTGTTTTAGAATGCTCTTTAGAACGACGGGAAGTAAATATTCTTCAGAATGTTCTTTAGAACGACGGGAAGTAAATATTCTTTAGAATCTTTTTTAGAACGGCGGGAAGTAAATATTCTTTAGAATGTTCTTCAGAACGACGGGATGTAAATCTTCTTTAGAACGGCGGGAAGTAAATTTTCTTTAGAATGCTCTTTAGAATGGCGGGAAGTAAATCTTCTTTAGAATGGTGTTTAGATCGGAGGGAAGTAAATCTTTAAAACAGCGGAAAGTAAATCTTCTTTAGAATGGTCTTTAGATCGGAGGGAAGTAAATCTTTAAAACAGCGGAAAGTAAATCTTCTTTAGAATGGTCTTTAGATCGGAGGGAAGTAAATCTTCTTTAGAATGTTTTTTAGAACGGCGGGAAGTAAATCTCCTTCAGAATGGTCTTTACATCGGAGGGAAGTAAATATTCTTTAGAATGTTCTTTAGAACGACGGGAAGTAAATATTCTTCAGAATCTTTTTTAGAACGACGGGAAGTAAATATTCTTTAGAATCTTTTTTAGAACGACGGGAAGTAAATATTCTTCAGAATGTTCTTTAGAACGACGAGAAGTAAATATTCTTTAGAATGTTCTTTAGAACGGCGGGAAGTAAATATTCTTTAGAATGTTCTTCAGAACGACGGGATGTAAATCTTCTTTAGAACGGCGGGAAGTAAATCTTCTTTAGAATGCTCTTTAGAATGGCGGGAAGTAAATCTTCTTTAGAATGGTCTTTAGATCGGAGGGAAGTAAATCTTCTTTAAAATGGTCTTTAGATCGGAGGGAAGTAAATCTTGTTTAGAATGTTTTTTTAGAACGGCGGGAAGTAAATCTCCTTTAGAATGTTCTTTAGAACGGCGTGAAGTAATTCTTCTTTAGAACTGCAGGAAGTAAATTTTCTTTAGAATGTTCTTTAGAACAGCGGGAAGTAAATCTTTAGAACAGCGGAAAGTAAATATTTAGAACAGCGGAAATAAATCTTCTTTAGAATGGTCTTTAGATCGGAGGGAAGTGAATCTTCTTTAGAATGTTTTTTAGAACGGCGGGAAGTAAATCTCCTTCAGAATGGTCTTTACATCGGAGGGAAGTAAATATTCTTTAGAATGTTCTTTAGAACGACGGGAAGTAAATATTCTTCAGAATCTTTTTTAGAACGACGGGAAGTAAATATTCTTTAGAATCTTTTTTAGAACGACGGGAAGTAAATATTCTTCAGAATGTTCTTTAGAACGACGAGAAGTAAATATTCTTTAGAATGTTCTTTAGAACGGCGGGGAGTAAATAATTTTTAGAATGTTCTTCAGAACGACGGGATGTAAATTTTCTTTAGAACGGCGGGAAGTAAATCTTCTTTAGAATGCTCTTTAGAATGGCGGGAAGTAAATCTTCTTTAGAATGGTCTTTAGATCGGAGGGAAGTAAATCTTCTTTAGAATGTTCTTTAGAACGGCGTGAAGTAATTCTTCTTTAGAACTGCAGGAAGTAAATTTTCTTTAGAATGTTCTTTAGAACAGCGGGAAGTAAATCTTTAGAACAGCGGAAAGTAAATATTTAGAACAGCGGAAATAAATCTTCTTTAGAATGGTCTTTAGATCGGAGGGAAGTAAATCTTCTTTAGAATGTTCTTTAGAACGGCGTGAAGTAATTCTTCTTTAGAACTGCAGGAAGTAAATTTTCTTTAGAATGTTCTTTAGAACAGCGGGAAGTAAATCTTTAGAACAGCGGAAAGTAAATATTTAGAACAGCGGAAATAAATCTTCTTTAGAATGGTCTTTAGATCGGAGGGAAGTAAATCTCCTTTAGAATGTTCTTTAGAACGGCGGGAAGTAAATTTTGTTTAGAATGTTCTTTAGAACGACGGGAAGTAAATATTCTTCAGAATGTTCTTTAGAACGACGGGAAGTAAATATTCTTCAGAATGTTCTTTAGAACGACGGGAAGTAAATCTTCTTTAGAACAGCGGGAAGTAAATCTTCTTTAGAATGTTCTTTAGATCGGCGGGAAGTAAATCTTTTTAGAATGTTCTTTAGAACGGCGGAAAGTAAATCTTCTTCAGAATGTGTTTTAGAACGGCGGGAAGTAAATCCTTTTTTAAAACATCCCTGAACGATGATTTTAAACACCGCTATGACCATTTTGAAGCGCATATTAACAGTTTGTGACGAATCCAGTTGTTTCTGATTAAAATGACTTGATCACCACGGTGGCAGAGTGGTCTGAGGCTGAGGCTTCTGTTTAATCGTTCGAGATGATCCCGTAACGGAATTCCCCGAACCCCTGATGAGGTATGGATGACACACCTGTCCAATGGCGTCGACATCGCCACCCTGGAATAAGTTTCCCTAAATTAGGAGTGGAAGGCTATATTTCCCTAGATTTGCTCATGGGAGTAGTTAATTTCCTAAAACAAAAAGATAAACAATTTTAGAAATACACTAAAAATTTAGTTGCAAATTATTAGTAGCAGGCTTTAAGGCATATAAGGTTTCAGGAAACATTATGTTGCACTGATTAAGAAACAAAACAAAACGAACAAAACGAAATGTGGAGAAAGAAAGATGACACTGAATTAGAAGGCAGACACATTGCATTATCAAGTGAGCAGAGGATGGAGGCCGATAAACGTGCTGTTCGGGTGCTCCCACGCCATTATTGTAAAAAACAGGTTAAATGCGCGAGCAACAGCGAGATAAATTCCTGCAGTTGAAAGCCAGGAAACGGTGAATTGCAGTACTGTACGGAAATGATTCCCCCTTTTCAATGATCGGGGCACCAGTCTCGAAGACAAGCGAGGTTAAGACTTCCAACACTGACAGCTCCAATTGAAGCTGTGACAGCGAACACAGGTACCAGTGCACAACAACCGGCAGATGAAGTGGAGCTTTCCGAATTTACCATCGTTCGTCACCTGCAGCATCTTGGTTTCTCTTCCACGAGACATCGAATGGTTCCACAAAGATTGCCTCCCTTGCAGGAGGTAAAATAGGTCCTTCTCTGCTGCAGAGTGCTGTCAAATCCATAGTACGATAAGGTTTGGCGTCGTATTTTCATAGGTCATGAAAAGTAAATATTCCTACGCTATCCCACCACAGGAGCAAATAGCTGAGGCTCCTCCAGAAAGTACACAGAGAGATCTGAAAGAAAAGTCGTGCTGTGCATTAGGTGCAACTGTGAGAGCACTATGCACCGGGAACTCGAGCCAGATGGTCAGACTGTTGATGGAAAACTCTGTGCCAAACAATTGCAGCGGGTTCATGATGTTCTGGGACAAGGCTACTCGGCACTCATCAATAAGAAGCGGGCGCTGCTGCAAGTAAATAATGCCCCAAGTCACAACCCAGTGTGGTAGCAGAAAACTACAGGGATTGGGAGGGCTTGAGATTTTACTCCATCCTCCATACAGTCCGGAACTCACCCCATCGGACTACCACATGTTTCATCCACGGCCCATTTCCTCCTACAAATACGTCAGTTTGCTTAAGTGGTGGACGTGGAATCTGGCATCAGGGAGATTTTTCCTCGAAATCAGCCGAGTGGTTCCCAAAGTATCTTTGAACATGTCTCCAAAGGACCGTACAACAAATCCACCAGTTGAAATTCTTCCTCGTGCTTCATATTCGCCAGACTCTGCTCGCACAGATTCAGCGTTGTAAGGGAAGATATTGGATTGGAATGTATGATGACGAGGTGCCCGAAGTCGAAGCTACGGATACGGCGCACATTGAACACTGTGATTGCCCAGCACGCCGGCTTGACATCATCTGGTATGGAACTTAAGTCAGGGGCAGTTAGCCGTCAGAAAGCGAAGACTGCATACGCCAGATAACATGGAATTGGACAAAGAGCACATCCGCCACTGCATGCTGAATGAGTTTCGTTGCTTTAGCACTCCCGCAATTGCTGTAAGGAACATTTCTACCAGTGTGTAACATAAAGCTTCATCACATTGATAGTGCTGTCGTTGGTACAACCGGTTTCCAGAGGGAAATTATGACCTGTCAGACCGTCCCGAAGTCCGGAGAACACCAAAAGTGTATATGGACATGCTGAACATCTTAGTTGAAACCCACCCGCGTGTAACCACGCAGGAATTTGTCGAACAACTGGGAACTACACAAACGAGCATTATCACGCACCTGAGTCAACATGCGAACGCTGACAAGAGGGTTATTTTAGTACCCATCAACTCACAGTTGAGCAGAAAGCAAATCGCATGCCTCCATGCTTTTCATTGCTTGCATGAGACCAAGCTGAACCGTTCGTGTGACCGCATTGTGACAGGTGATGAGAAATAGGTTATGTACGAGAATGTCAGTGCACGGAAACAGTGGTTGGATTCAAATTAGAACCGATGCTAACCCTCAAAACTGGCTTACATCCTCATAAGGTCCTGCTGTCTGTTTGGTGGGATTGCGGGGTGTCCTGTTTTTGAGCTGCTGCAGACAACACCACTATCACCGCCGATGGGCACTACCGTCAGCTTTTTGATCTGCACGCATCGCTGATCAAAAAGCTGACGTTCGTGTGACCGCATTACGACAGGTGATGAGAAATAGGTTATGTATGAGAATGTCAGTGCACGGAAACAGTGGTTGGACTCAAATTAGAACCCATGCTGACCCTCAAAACCGGCTGACGTCCTCATAAGGTCCTGCTGTCTGTTAGGTGGGATTGCGAGGTGTCCTGTTTTTTGAGCTGTTGCCGACACCACCACTATCACCGCCGATGTGTACTACCGTCCGCGTTTGGATCTGCACGCATAGCTCACGTCGAAACGACAAACACTGCTGAATCGCAAGTGCGTCCTCTTACAGCAGAATGGAGCGGCACCTCACACATCACGAGTGACCTGTCTCAAGATCAGAGATCTGACCTGGAAGCTGTTGCCGCACTCAAAGGATTTCCCTGTCATTGCTCCAAGCGATTATCTCCATTTCCGGTAGTTGCAGCATTTCCTGGACGGACAGCGGTTCACCAACAGGAACGATGTCGAACGCGCATTTACACGCTTCTTTGCGTCTAGGCCGTCAGAGTTGTGCAGGGACAGTATCCAACAGCTCCCCAGATGATGGGAGCAGGCCATGCCAAACGACAATGACCTATTTTGGACTGATTGGTACTTCCATATACGGTAATCAGCCATTTTCTCTTGCCTTGCGTTTGCAGACATCCCTTCTTTTCCAACCCAATACAATCTTAAGATCTCTACATACCACTTTTCAGCTTCCCACTTACATTCGTTATTTTTTGAAAGTCCCAGAAAGTGACAAAGTGAATCAAGGAAGAAAAACATGGTAGGAGCAGTGTGGTAAGGTGTCTACATTAGACGGATTGGAAGAAAATGACATCCATGGGGGCAACACTAGAGTAGGATGCAGCTTCAGTCGGTACTACTTAAGGAGTAGTACGCTGAACCTATAGAGAGCGGGTGTGGAACATGACACTCACTCTGGTATACCCTCTGAGAGCATGACTGAAAAACATATTGATAGGGGCCCGAAACACTTCAGAAAGCGACAATTTAATGGCCAGGCAGACTTGTGAGACATTACACATGTCAAAAGCAATAGTTGATCGCATTCTGGAAGATCATCTGACAATTACAAAGATTGTGAACCATTGTGTTCCCAAAAGTTCTGACACCTGAACAAAAGCTTATCAGATAGAACATGGCACAAGACAATCTTTCACGGTTTCAAGGTAATCTAGAAGATTTTCTGTAAGGTTTGTGAAAGCGGATGAAATGTGGGCTCACCATTATATTCCTAAGTCTAATCAACATCAGTCGTGGTTCAGCGCAGTACATCATCCATGATATGCTCCAGTTCAACAACGTGTCCGCACTTCAGCTGACTCCAGAATTGAAAAAAAAACGACGTGTTGATGCATATCAAGAACTTTTGCGGTGCTTTGATGCAGAAGTTGAACAGAGAATTGTTACTGGAGATAAAACCTGGGTTCATTATTATCAGCCACAAACAAAGAGAGCAAGCAAGGAATGACACCATAAATTCTCACCAAAACCGAAGCAGTTCCGCACGCAGCCAACTGCAGGAAAGGCTATGCTGATTATCTTTTGGGATGAACAACGCGTAATTTTGGAACACTACATGCCCAGGGTGAACACTGAAACCAGTGACACCTATACAGATCTTATCAGAAATCATCTTCGAACTGCCATCAAATTCAACCGAAGTGGACTTTTGAGTACTGGCGTCTTGTTGCAACATGAAAACGTTCGGCACCATACTGCCCGTGCAACGGTTGCAGCCATACAAGATCTACATTTCCAGTGCCTCCAACATCCGCCGTATTCCCCAGACCTTCCCCAAGTGATTAACACATCGTTGGACCACTCAAAGATGCAACGGGAAGAAAGACTTTCAGGGCCAATGAAGAGGTGCATCACGTGGTGCATGAGTGGCTGCACACGCGACCGAAAGAATTAATTTTTTTCTAGAGATATCCATGCACTTTGTAAGCGCTGGAGGACGTGTATTGCACAAAATGGAGATTACGTTGAAAAATGATACAGACTTGTACCACGTTTGTTTAATTAATTGTGAGAAAAAAATATTTAAGGTTTTCAGTTGGCTCTCCTTAGTAGATCTAATGATAGAATTCAGTGGCAACATGATAATAATCTCACCTCAAAATTTTGTTCACTGAGTCCCGAAAAGTCTGTGCAAATTGTGTCCATAGTAGTTTCTTTGACAAGCCCAGTGGCGGTCAGAACCTCACGCTTCAGGCGAAATGTGAAACGGAAATGCGGCATTCGATTTTGAGTCCAGATCCTCACCAATGAAATCAAAATTTCTTGACGAATCAAGAGGTTGTTCTGTTGAACACAGGAGGTCAGCGCCTGAGGAAGTTAATAGCACCCATATTTATTAATGAAGGTAAATAACGACATTCGAAACACACACAGACACAACTATCATTTTAAGTTGATAACTCTTAAAATAATGTATTCACAAAATCAAACTTTTTTCACAGACACGTTCGAAAAAGCAAGAGATGAAGTTGCTGCTGTAATCGCTGAAGATGTTGCACGTGCTAGTGTGTAAACTCAGTGGACAATAACATTAGAGATACCTATCTAGCGTGTTGATCAACCTCTAGAGCCAATAACAGCCTTTACACATTGAGGCATCGAATCCACGAGATGCTGGAGTGTTTCCGGAGGTAATGCAGAACATGCCTGTTACAGCATTGTCCACAACTCCGCCCGAGACGTTGGTCCAAGATCCATGGATCTGGTGTTCCGCTACAGGGCATTCCGGAGAGCTACCACAGGGTTTAAATCTGGGGACCTTGGAGGCCACTGGATGGTCCCAAACTCAGATTACTCCTCCTCGAACCATGCCTTGGAGGTTGTGTCCTAGTGCATTGTCCTTGTGAAGCAGACCATCGGCAGTAAGATGCGCAAAGGCCGAGAAAGCGTGTTGGTGATCATCCAGAAGATACTGGTCGCGTGCAGCCATTAAAAACCTCTCCAGGCACACTAAGGAACCTAATGTGTCCCATGAGAAGGCTACCCAAACCACCACAGAGTCACACCCACCTTGAACAGAGCCTACCTATGACGACGAGGCTATGGGAAAATGCTGTCGACGCCACATTCATACCCTCCACTGAGCTTGGCACAGCTCAAAAGGGATTCATAAGACCACACGGCACGATGCCACTCTAAAGTGGTCAAGTTTTGATGTTCCCGACACCAGGCGAGGCGTAATGTTTGGTGACGAGCAGTAAAAAGTGGCACGCGAGTAGGGCGTCGGCTCCCGTAGCCCACAGTATGCAGCGAACCGGTCCCGGACGATTCGTCCAACGACGATTGGTTCAATGCCAATTCGTCCAACGACGATTGGTCCAATGCCGATTCGTGCACAGGGACGATTGGTCCAATGCCGATTGGTCTAATGTGCGATTCGTCCAATGGTACGATTGGTCCAATATCCGATTCGTCCAATGGCACGATTGGTCCAATGCCGATTCATCCAATGCCGATTCGTCCAAAGGGACGATTGGTCCAATGCTGATTGGTCCAGTGTCCGATTCGTCCAATGGTACAATTGGTCTAATGCCGATTCGTCCGATTGTACGATTGGTCCAATACCGATTCGTCCACAGGGCCGATTGGTCCAATGCCGATTGGTCTAATGTCCGATTCGTCCAATGGTACGATTGGTCCAAAGCCGATTCGTCCAAAGGGACGATTGTTCCAATGGTTCGATTTGTACAATGCAGATTCGTCCAATGCCGATTCATCCAAAGGGACGATTGGTCCAATGCCCGATTCGTCCAATGGTTCGATTCGCCCAAAGCCAATTCGTCCAATGGTATGATTGGTCCAGTGCCGGTTTATCCAAATAGACGATTGGTACAATGCCGATTGGTCCAATGTCCGATTCGTCCAATGCCGATTCGTCCAATGGTACGATTGGTCCAATGCCGATTCGTCGTCCAATGGTATGATTAGTCCAATGCCGATTCATCCAATGGTACGATTGGTCCAATACCGATTCGTCCAATGGTAGGATTGGTCCAATGCCGATTCGTCCAATTGTAGGATTGGTCCAATGCCGATTCGTCCAATGGTACGATTAGTCTAATGCCGATTCGTCCAATGGTAGGATTGGTCCAATGCCGATTCGTCCAATGGTACGATTGGTTCAATGCCGATTCGTCCAATGGTACGATTGGTCCAATGCCGATTCGTCCAATGGTACGATTGGTTCAATGCCGATTCGTCCAATGATACGATTGGTCCAATGCCGATTCGTCCACTGGTACGATTGGTCCAATGCCGATTCGTTCAAAGGTACGATTGGTCCAATATCCGATTCGTCCAAAGTGACGATTCGTCCAATACCGATTGGTCCAATGTCCGATTTGTTGAATGGTACGATTGGTCCAACGCCGATTTGTCCAATGGTATCATCTTACCGACGGTAAACTTTTTTATTTTCCAGAAAGGAATAATAATTTAAATTATTTTCCTCTTTATATCCTTTAGAAAGATAATGTCCGTATATTTGGTAATTGTCAACATTTTACATAAACCTGGTAAAAGGCAGTCAACGGAGCATTTCTCAGCTGTTTGCAAAGCACCTAAGCCGCGGGCACTTTTTGAAGATTTTAATTTACAACCTAGATATTTAGTATTTGTAAAAATGATATAAAACCTAATAAAAAGCGTACATCCAATCATTTCTCAGGTCTTTACGAAGCAGCTAGGTCCTGGGCCTTTTTAGAAGATGTTGAGTTACAACCTAGATATTTGGTATTTGTAAACATTCTGTAAAACCTTATAAAAGGCACTCATCGTATCATTACTCAGGTCTTTACGAGGCACCTAGGCCCCGGGCTTTTAGAAGATTTTAAGTTACAACCTAGAGATTTGGTATTTGTAAACATTTCATAAAACCTAATAACAGGCACTCATAGTATCATTTCTCAGGTCTTTACAAGGAACCTAGGCCGCGAGCCATTTTAAAAGATTTTAAGCCACAACCTAGATATTTGGTATTTGTAAACATTTTATAAAACCTTATAAAAGGCACTCAACGAATCATTTCTCAGCTATCTACCAGGCACCTAAGTCGCGGGCCTCTTCAGAAGATTTTAACTTACAACCTAGATATTTGGTATTTGTAAAACTTTTATAAAACTTTATAAAAGGCATTCATCGTATCATTTCTGAGGTCTTTGCAAGGCCCCTAGGCCGCAGGCTTATGAATTAATATTTCGTGCTTAAGTGAAAGCGCAATATTATTAACTTGATTTAATATGTAAACGTTATGAATATGACATCGGTAGAATAAAAAGTCCTAAAAAGGTGTAGGCCTACAGCCTATGAATTAATATTTCGTGCCTAAGTAAAAGCTCAATATTATTAACTTGATTTGATATGTAAACGTTATGAATCTGACATCGGTAGAATATAAATTGTTAAAAAGGCCTAGGCCTATGGCCTATGAATTAATATTTCGTGTTTAAGTAAAAGCGCAAAATTATTAACTTGATTTAATATATAAACGTTATGAATATGACATCGCTAAAATGAAAACTGTTGAAAAAACCTCTGCCCAAATCCCGAACAGTTGTTTCCATTGGGCAGTTGGCGGAAAACCCCACTGCAATCTACAAACAGAAACGGAACACTAGTATTTCATATTATTTTATGCCAAAGAGAAGCATTGAAGTTGATAGAACGGCTCGTACATCCGTAAGTTCATACGGCATAAAGGACAGTATAACAAGAAAACGCGATTCAAAAAAAAAAAAAAAAAAAAAAAAAGAGATCTGTAACCACAATATTACGCATGAAATGTAACATTATTTTACATTCTATGGACTACCGGTACTTTCGTATAACATCGGAGATAGAATCAGAACAGATGAGACTTTTATAGCACGAGTAGCACTTCAGACAGATAGGACGGAATTGGACCAACCGTCATATTGGACAAATCGGCATTGGACCAATCGTACCATTGGACGAATCGTACCTTTGGACCAATTGTCCATCGGACTAATCGGCATTGGACCAATCGTCGTTGGACGAATCGTACCAAACCCGCAGCGAACGCCATACTGTTCTCTCCCTGACGCTGCTTGGACTCCCGAAATTTAACTTGGGTAAGATCGGCTTGTACGAACCCGGAAAATCTACGTCGATCCCGGTCATCAATGGTATGTGGTCCGCAACCGCTTTGCTCTCTGGGCGCTGGTACGTCCGTCGATGATATACTCGTGGAACACTTTTGATACGGCCACCCTCGGGAACTGTAGCGTTCTTACCACTCGCGCGATTGAAAGAACCATCTGTCTTGCGCCGACAATGCCTCCAGAATCAAAGTTGATACAGTGTATGTGGAGAGCAGCTCCGCATATTTATCTCCTGCGTTAGGTTTGGGTGTGTTCCACTCTGCGCGGGGGATGCCTATGTCAACCGCCCACCACCCATGTCTCTAATGTTTTATCTACTGAGTGTAAATCTGTACATATAACACTGAAAGCCCTCACTGACTCATCACCGAATCTCAGAAACTACTGAACTTAGAACTTTCCTATTTGGCAGGAATATTCCTTTTAAAACATAGAGGCGCACTAAGAAAATGTTTTTTCCTACTATAACTTTAAGGCTGTCTTTGAATGAGTGTTAGGCTTCATCTTCTGCGATAGATGGCGCAAAATATCCCTCCTCGGGCGTGGCTTTTACGTCTTAAGGGATTCTCCCAGAAGTTGGCGTCAGCGAATGACTGAAGACCTTACCATTTTCACAATGGAAGCAGTCTCTCGTTAGTTCCACAATGAAAAGACAAAATACGCGCTGTTACGTTTTAACCAATGACATCATTCGGGGGTGGAGCTTGATATGCGTAGTTTCTGTCTCAAATTCAAGTGTTTTCTGGTAATGTACCAATTTTCTCTTCAAAAAATAAACGCACAGTAGAATTTAAGATGATCTATAGAAGACAAGATTCCAATCTCACTTCAGTGCCCATTCCTTCATTTCTATTTGACCTAGATAACTAAAAAAATCAGACAGAAATGAGTGATTTCATTTCTTCCACACAGAAACACTGCCAAGCTAACTTCTGGCGCCTAAATTGGAATACTTTCGAGTCAGATAAATGGAATTTTAAAAATAATTCTCACAAATTTTTCGGGAATTTTATTTGTGCCTAAAATTTCAAACTCTACAAAGTAATAGTTTTCGAGAAAATGTGTGCAAAAGAATTTGCATTACAGATATAGGACAGAATTTCCGTTACACTCGTTCAAAGACAGCCTTAAGTGGGTCGAAAAGGGTTTTCTAAATAACACTATGACGTTTTGCAATGATCGAGCCATTGTTGCCTAGCAACTGAAACCCCGCCCTAAATTTTGAATGACTTGAGTTGTCCTGCTCAGAGTATATGTTGTTTTAAATCTATTTGTTCTGAATTTATTTAACACAAAACCTTAAAAAGCACGTAAAAACCGCTATATCATAATATGCTTTGCATTTAAACATTTATTATCGTTTGACATACCGAATGTCAAGGTTTTTGATTTGGTTTAAATTTATTTAACAAAAAAAAAAAAAAAACGTACTAAAATATCACGTAAAAAGCGCTATATCATAAAATGCTTTGCATTTACACATTTATATTATTGTTTGACATATCGAATGTCAAGTTTTTTTGAGTCAAAATCAAATTACCAACATTCGTTTTCACCGAAGCAACGGTGACGTCCTGTAAGAGGTAAGGTGACTGCAATAAATATAAATATGCGAGTAGATTTTCATAATAACTGAAATTTGAAGAAAAAAAAAGCTTCCCCTTTGAGATATTAGCGATGGCAACAGAATTTTGCTCACGCTTCCAAAAACATCTGACTTGCTAGCTTTTAAACATAGAGTTTCGAACGAAATTGTTTCTAAGCAAGGTTCTTTTTACATTTATGCTGAAAGTAACAATGCGTTTTGTTCGGTTTTCTATTATTTTTTTGTTCTGCTTACTAATATTTTAACGGTGAAAGTGAAGAGTAACGACGTACTTTGAGTTGTTTCATGTAAGATTGAAGTTTTAAATTTACAGTTTTGAACGAAATTGCTTATGTGTCGTCTGGAAGACGTGTATCCCAAAAGAGCGAAGAAATGTGCATTGTAAGTCCATTTCAGCTATCGCAATTTGTTAAGGTGTAGTATCTCAAAGGAGAAACTTTTTTCCCCTCAAATTTCAATTATAATGAAAACTTACCCGCATAGACTTCAAATCAATGTTCTGCATCGCAATGTCATTGAGGCTTCCATATTTACTGGTTGCGCACACGGGGAATCTGTATTTATTCCACGTTTACCTCTTATTCCATCTGATTACCCATTCGAATTCCAGAGATTTACAGTTTCCTTTGAAGGTCTGCTTTGCTATGACGATCATTAAATCACAAGGACAGTCCATAAAAATATTTGGTATCGACTTGAGAGAAAACTGTTGCTCTTATGACCAGTTTTACGTAGCGTGCTCAAGAGTTAGTTCTCCTAGCAGTTTGGTAATACTGGCGGATGATTCCAGAACAGAGCCAATGAACATAAGTCAATATATTATTTTTATTTTTCCATCCGTTCATCGCTATAAAAATGTTTAGTTACAAATGACAACATTCCGCATCTTATAAGGATACAGAAAATCATGCTATAAACATTATGCATTTGAATCCATTTCATTACCGATATGATATAATAAATTTATAGAACAAACCTATCAAGTGTATTATTAGTATATTAATTTATGGTACACATTATATTATGGTATGGTATGAAATCCTGTATTATAGAAATATTTTTTAGTATCATCACGTTCGAAGAACGGGTATTTAGCTAGTCAAACTATAAGATCCGTTAGCTTGTCTTTGTGTTTGTACATCAGGATATGTTTAGCTGTAGATCCTCAAGGGTAAGGCTATTCAGCAAAACTAAACACATTAACCGCTTCTCCTCCCAATGGAAAAGCAAACCACGTGACCCATGTGGGACATGACGTCAGAAAGGATACAAACTGAGGTACTCGTCATGAAACCAAGTAAAATATAAACCGCAGTTGTCCTAAATTTTAAGAGGGATCTCAGAGAAGGGGAGCATTTTTAGCACGTTTTTTGTAAAAAAAGATGGTGCTTGTGTTATCAGATTGTCCGTGCATCCGTCTGTAGACTCCATATATCTGAAACTATTTGTCAGATTTGAAAAACTCTTTTTGCATTGGGAAGCTTGATTTATGCAAATGATGATCATTTATTTTGTTTTATTTTTACAATGTACAATTTTGCCGCTAAAGGGCGTAAATGCAGATGATGTCGAATTCACAATACATTTTCTGTACATGATATGCATAACAAAATATGCATTAAGCTACCTCTAGATTTAGGAAGTGCAAAATTCACGACATTATCTGTATTACTAGGTGGTTTTAAGACGCTTCCAGCGTGGAAAGCCATGTAGAGTTTAAGCTTTGGATATCCGTACCTTCAATGATTATTTAATTTGCCAGCTAGTGTCCATAGAGAAATTTGTGGATGTTATATTACACTTTAGATACAAATAAACAAACAGCCAGGTAGAAAGAATCAGCTACTGACTTACGTAATTCCAACAGCTTATCCTCCAAGCACTTTCATTTCGAAACACCAAAGTTATCCACTGACACGAAATAATTCGCTGGTAAGAATACATATTTCAATCGTCTAACAACAATACATTTGCCATGGTCACATATACACTATATGATCAAAAGTATTCGGATACCCGTTCTGATTAGTTGATTTGCCCATATACGTAACAACCATGGCTTATACCGTTATAAAAAAAGACGCAAGTCACATGACAAACATCATAGACAAGCTTGAACAGTAGCAGTATGGCACAACTCAGTGATTTTCAACGTGAAACGGTCATTGCATCTTATCTTAGCAACATGTCAGTTCCAGGAATTTCTATTGTGCTGCAACTGCCCTGATCAACAAGTACAAGGAACTGTGACGTATATTCTAAATTAACTTTCTTTTTTAGTTTCTTTTCCTATGTAAATCTTGTGTTTATTCTCAGTTATACTTCACTCTTAACGTAATATCTTTTCTCTCAAACGAATACTGTTGGCAACATATCGAGTTTGAATGAACATGACGTATGCCTGTTTTGATAAGAACGAGAGATATAAACTACGACTAAACTGTTGCTTGGGGAGAGCGTTGTTAAAGAGAGCGTTGTCAAGTGAGCGTTGTTAAAGAGAGCGTTGTAAAGCGAGCGTTGTTAAAGAGAGCGTTGCTTGTAGAGCGTTGTGTTAAGAGCTGTGTGGAGCTGTGTGGAGCTGAGTGGTGTGTTTAACGCGAAGTCCTATGTGATGTTATGATTTGTTATGGAAGTGCTACATCCTAAATAAAGCATCTTTTCCGTAAGTTTGACTTCTGTTGTTTACATGTTTCGTCTGGCTGTTAAGGTTTAATTTAGGAACTATTTCATCTTATGGTTATGTTTTTAAAATAACGAAGAAGTACGAAAAGACTTCTACGTCATAGGACGTTATTGTGAAGTGAAAACGCCTAAGAACAACTGCAGCGCAATCGTCACCAGACAGGCCACGTCAAATGACAGAGCGGGTCTGTCGAGTGTTGAAGCGGATGATGCCAGAAAATCACGTGTTCCCCCAACTATCGATTTCCGAAATGTCTTTGGAAGCAACGCCGGCGACAAAAAGTTTCGTCGACAGCTAAACGGAATGCGTTTCCTTGTTCGAACAGTGGCGCACAAGCCAAGCGTCAGCAAGATCAACAACAAGATCGATTGGAGTTGTGTAACTCTTGGCGTCAGTGGACTCTGGAGCAGAGAAAACACGTTCTCTGAAGTGGTGGATCACGCTTTACCATCTAACAGTTCGACAGATGAGTTCGGATGTGTGGATACCAGGTGGACATTACTTGCCTCATTGTGCTGTGCCAACTGTGAAATTCGGTGGAGGAGGCATCATGCTTTGAGGCTAGCTTTCACGATTTATGTTCGCGGTCCCCAAGTTCCAGTGCCCAGGAATCTTAAATTTGGTGGAGGTGACATCATGTTCTGGGGCTAGGTTTCATGATTCGAGCTCGGCACATCCCTAGCTCCAGTTCTCGGGAATATTAAATTTGATGGAGGAGGTATCGTGCTCTGGGGCTAGGTTTCATGATTTTAGCTCGGCCCATCCCTAGCTCCAGAGCCCGGGAATCTTAAATTTGGTGGAGATGGCATGATGCTCTGGGGCTAGGTTTCATGATTTTTAGCTCGGCCCATCCCTAGCTCCAGTTGCCGGGAATCTTAAATTTGGTGGAGATGGCATGATGCTCTGGGGCTAGGTTTCATGATTTTAGCTCGGCCCATCCCTAGCTCCAGTTGCCGGGAATCTTAAATTTGGTGGAGATGACATGATGCTCTGGGGCTAGGTTTCATGATTTTTAGCTCGGCCCATCCCTAGCTCCAGTTGCCGGGAATCTTAAATTTGGTGGAGATGGCATGATGCTCTGGGGCTAGGTTTCATTATTTTTAGCTCGGCCCATCCCTAGCTCCAGTTGCCGGGAATCTTAAATTTGGTGGAGATGGCATGATGCTCTGGGGCTAGGTTTCATGATTTTTAGCTCGGCCCATCCCTAGCTCCAGTTGCTGGGAATCTTAAATTTGGTGGAGATGGCATGATGCTCTGGGGCTAGGTTTCATGATTTTTAGCTCGGCCCATCCCTAGCTCCAGTGCCCGGGAATCTTAAATTTGGTGGAGGAGGAATCATTCTCTGTGGCTACGTTTCATGATTTAAGCTCAGGCCCCCTTACCTCTAGTACCTGAGAATCATAAATTTGGTGGAGGAGGCATCATTCTCTTAGGAAATAGGTATCATGACTTAAGCTCCACCCCCCCACCCCCACAGTTCCAGTGCCCGGTAATCGCAATGCTACTGCCTATAATGTCATTCACGAGAATTCTGCGCTTCCAACATTACTACAACAGTTCTGTGAAGGCCCTTTTCTTTGCCAACACAACAAGTTCCCCGTCCCCAAAGCGCGGTCCGTGCAGGAATGGTTTGATGAGATGGGTGTTGAGGAAATTGCCTGGCCGGCAAAGAGCCCGGCCACAACCCCGTGGAATACCTTTGGGGTGAATTGGAACGCCAGCTGTGAGTCATGCTGAACACCCGACATCAGCGACCGACCTCACTGATGCTTTTGTATTAGAATGGAAAGCATTCCGGCTGCAAGGTCCTAATATCTACTGGAGAACTTTTCCGGCAGAACGGAGGCTGTAATAGCAGCAAAGGGTGGATAGACTTAATATGAATTTCTTTCTTATTACAAGGAGTTTGCGGGACTGCAAGTGTCTGCATACGTTTGATCGGATGATGTACCGAGTGATCGTAATCTGTCTAGAGAGACATTTAGCAGTACAAATGCAACCAAATTTGAATGATGACATTTCAGGACGTACGGAAGACATTTCCGTACAAACAAAATAGTCACCGTTATGGTACTTGTCAGCGAAAAAACAGATTCATTTGCATAAACACCCATGTTGCAGCCAAGTTTTGTGTTTTAAAGTGGATACAACTGAATGTCATTCTTAGTGGTCAACGTTTGTGACTGCTACGAAAAAGTCTCAGGTTCGATCCCAATCAGGTACAAACTCTCGAACTACTACATATCCGCCGTGCGTTGGATAGGAATGTTAAGTCGTCGGATCCCGCATACTGGCTCCTCGGTTATAAATAAGTGCGTCTTCAGCCACCTTTCTACCTCGCTTCCGTGTTCCTTTCCCGTCAAGCACCTCTAGCCCAAATCTCTTGGATTCCTATTTCTAGGATTGTTTAAGAACCTGAGATCAGATACTCCCTTCTTTCCCTTCTTAAAATACTCTACATATGATCTGATCTGCTCTGAATGTCATTCTTATCAACTACGATGACCATGAGCATGCCGAAACACGCATTTCTTGTGAAGCTGTTTTATGAAAACAACGGCAATGCTGCGGCTGCACCTCGGTAATTTCGCCATCGTAAGAAATTATGCCGAGAAGCATTGACTCCACAAGCTCTCAGGAGAAGGATCATTCGATTCGAGGAAACCGGACGTCCAGGTGTTAAACTCGGTGGAGGGCGCGAATCTATTATTTTACTGGTCATTAAATATGTTGCCACAACTGTTGCTGAGCATAAAATGAATAATGTTGTGTGATCCAGTAGCACACGTCCAGTGTCGCTGCAGTTAAATTTACCCTATGGAACAGTGCGGCCACCTCGTTCTCCGGAACTTAAACCTTGTGATTTTTGGTTGTAGGGAAACCTAAATGGTGTAGTTTATCAAGCATATGTTGCAAATTTGGCAGCCTCGAAAGACAGTATCGCATTGCTTGTGAGAAGCTTCACAAAGGATCAGTTACGGTCGGCCGTTGAACACAGCGTTCATCGCTTTCAGGTGTTACAACTTCAGAATAGGGACCACTTTGAGCAGTATATCCTTGCGTCGCTCAGGTTAGTATCTCTGTGTGGCATAACTGTCTTGTGCAAGTAAAATATTTATTACTTGCAGCGCCATAAGTGCCATAGTGGTGAGTTTCGGTACTATTTCTTTTTTATTTTTACGGAAATGTAATCGTACCAAACGTGGTTGCATTTGGCTTGCTAAATATCTCTCCAGGCACCATTGAATACGGGTAATTTAATTATAACCCCCCTGAGTATGTGATGTAAATTCATATTCATCTACTATACCGTGCAAATTAATTGGGACAAGCTATTTTATTCTCAGAATTGTAATGTTATCGCCAGTTGTTGTCGGAAACCCACGTAAACCGGTTTTATCAGCTGTGAGGTGGTGTGACTGTTAGAACTTGATAGTAAGAATGTTGTTTGACCGGTTTTAAACAGGAAATAGGCACTTCAGTTTCAGTTGTGAGCTTTCGTGTGTGACAGGTGGATGTTAGTTTTGCTCTCTGTGAGTACGTGTTGCTTTCGTGTATTGAAAAATATATATTTACCCAAGGAAGGGCGCAAAAATAATTTCTCTAAAGGATCACACTTCTATGACACCGATATATATCGCTTCTGTAGTTGGTGTAGGCAAATCAAGTGTATCAAGACTGCTTACGCGATAAAATGCATCTGGATCATCGTCTCCAAAAAGGAGAGGTAAATGTAGAAGAAAACGAAAAACAACTCCCCGAACCGATAAATATCTAATCAGAAATAGTAAAATGAATCAAAAAAATACCAGCACCGACCTTCAAAGAGATTTATTGGCTAGTGGCTGCGATGTAAGTAATTCACCTGTACGCCGTAGGCTTCTGGAAGTTGGCCGGAAGGCAAGAAAACCAACGAAAAAACAATAGTTGAATGCGAAAATGAAGATAAAACGTTTAGCATGGGCCAAAAAATATAAATCATGGACTGCTAACGCCTGGAAAAAGGTAATTTTCAGTGATGAAACTCATTTATTTGTGCAGGGTTACCAAGCAAATGTCGTTAGACGAAGCAACTGTGAACTCTTAAGACCTGAGCATGTCAAACAAACTGTAAAACACCCTCTGAAATAGAGGTTTTGGGTTTTTTTCACATCAAACGGCAGTGGAAGCTCAGTTCCTGTTCAAGGTATGATGAATTCCGCCAAGTACGTAGAAATATTACAACGTAGGATTGTTCCGTTCTTGCAAACTTTTGACGGGACATTTCAACATGACTTGGCCCCATGTCACAATTCGAAATTGGTCAAGAATTTCATGCTTGAAAATCAAATTAATTTGCTTCATTGGCCTGGAAATTCACCAGACTTAAATCCCATAGAAATCTTGTGGAATATTTTGAAGAGACGTTTAGGTAAAATGGACTGATCAACCAAAGAACGCATGATAGCGAATGCTATAAAAGTGTGGTTCCACGATTATGAAGTCAAAAATATGTGCATTCAATTCGTGGAGTCAATGCCAAAACGAATTCAAGAGGTCATTTCTGCTAAAGGAGGACATACTTCATACTAATATAGGTATTTATCAGTGTATATCAAGGCACAGAATGATATAAAGGCATAGTTTTGGAAAAAAGAGTGATTTTTTACTACTATGTCCCAATTCATTTGCACAGTATAGTAAATGAAATGTTTCCTTGCGCAGTGATTCATATGCGTAAAGTCTTTCCTTTGCGCAGCCTCTTCTTAAAAAATGTTACATCCCCGTCTCTTCGTGGTGTATCTTGTTCTCACGGAAGGATCGTGGGAACGAATAATATCAGTATAAGTATACCACCAAGATTAAAATAAATTCTATACCACACTCATAAATCCGCTTGGCCAGCGTAGTAAGTTACAGTGAAACACGACAAATGATTGTACCGGAGCATTTGGAAGAAACAGTGCAATTTTCAAGAGCAATTTTCCAGTATGTTTTAAAAGAAAAGCATTTCATCAATGCATCTTTCTGGTTCTTACGTGCGGAGCAAGGGCATCGACCTTAACTAAAAAAGATATAGAAAGGCTGCAGACAACTGAAAGATGCATGGAGAGATGCATGCTGGGTGTAAACAGGAGAGATAAGAACTCGTGGATCAGAAAAATGACAAGAGTGGAAGACATCAAAGTTAGAGTGAAATCCCTGAAATTGCAATCAATTTTGCCAGAAAAACGGGAATAGTGATGGACAACCGAAAATTTAGATTTTAGATCAAAGACATGGATCTTAATTTGAAAAATGAGTATTTTCAGAAGCGGTAGAAAATAGAAAGAGGCAGAGAGAAATGCGGGCTTGATGGAAACAAGAAAGATAGGAAATTGGCTGGACATATTGGTGGAAGAACTGACCGCTATTGGACAACTGAAATACTACATCGCTTACAAAGGAACAGGAGATGACCCAAAAAGGGAACATGGGAGACGGCTCAAGACTGGGTGGAAGAAGAGACTTTTGAAGATCTTCATTCAGCAGTGGATTCATAATGGTTGATGATAATGGCGATGATATTATTAAAAAGTTTGACATTATTTCATACCTAGTCAAAACGTAATGCAAGTTACATTGTCGGTATCGTGAAATAATTAACAAAGTTGTTACAATATTGGAAACGAACGGCTAATTTCATAACAACAATTCTCAAGTTGTTGCTTACTTGTAATTGCATATTTCTGCAAGCTGCCCCTGAAGCAGTGATCTGTGGTAGAGCGAGGTGGTGGTCAGACGAAGTTCCAGCGCCAAGTACTGCATCTGCTGCTAAAAGAGCAGGGAGGCCTCTTGGAAGGGGCGTGAAATTTTCTTCATTTACAGAAGCTTCTGTTGCATTTCCATCCAAGTCAACTTGAGCAGCTACTGCTGCGTTTCCATCAAATTCAATTCCCGCAATTACTCCTGCTTCATTGTACACCTGGTTACTTGAATGTGTAGTGTTTGTGACCATATGTGCCCTTCCGTCCGAAAACACGCTGTATCTCTTTTGCATTTTTTTCCTGTAATGAATTGAATAAATAAGAGTGAAAAATTTATCAGACGTTTGCTTCTCGAAAATAACCTTCCACATAAACGCAAGGTAAATAAGGTTAATTAGGCAATAGAGCATGGTGGCGTTTTCTGAAATGACACAGCACGATAATCTCTTGTTTTTAAGATATATTATTGGGTATACAAATAAGTTTTGAGGGATTTGAGGTGAACAAAACACATTGTTGGAGAACTGAAGCAATATTTTAATATTATTCTAAGTATGCTCGCTCTGAAGCTACAACTTTACCCCATCTTTCAGGCAGTGAACGTATGCCCCGAAGGAAGAATTCCGGTTCCTTGGAAGAGATCCAGTTGTCCAGCCAATTTCTGATGTCTTCATAAGAACTAAACCGTTCTCCAGAAAGTGCTGACTGCATCGACCGGAACAAATGGTAATCCGATGGCGCAGTATCTGGCGAATATGGCGGGTGGGGTAGAACTTCCCAGTCGGATCCTTCTAAGTACTTTTTCACAGGTCCAGAGACATGTGGTCTTGCGTTGTCGTGCTGCAACATGACTTTATTGTGCCTATTCTCCCATTCCGGCCGTTTTTGCGCGAGAGCTCGTTTTAAATGCATTAATTGGGTTCGATGCCGATCACCAGTAATAGTTTCTGACGGTTTCAGCAGTTCATAGTGGATCACACCCTTCTGGTCTCACCAGATACACAGCATTACCTTTGAACCATGGATATTGCGTTGAAGGACCTGGTTTACCTGGCTTCACCCATGCTTTCTGCCGTATAAGGTTATCGTGCCATATGCATTTCTCGTCGGCAGTAATAATACGATATAAAAAACCCTTTCTTTTTTGCCTCTGAAGCAGCAATTCGCAAATGGTTTTTCAACGTTCAAGGCCTCTTTCCCGCAAAGCATGTGAAACCCAAATTCTTTCTTTTTGCACCATTCCCATGGCAGCTAAACGTTGTGAAATGCATAATTGACTAACATTTAATGCTGCTGCTAGTATTTTTGGGTCTGGCACCGATCCTCGTCGAGTAAACCTTCCAATTCGGCATCAGCAATTTTTTTGGGGGGTGGTCCAGAACGTTCTTTATTACTGACATGGAAATCCTTCCTTTTGAATCGTCAAAACCAATACTCATATGTTTTTATGGATGGGGAATATTCACCATAGATTTCTGACATTAAGCGATAGCTGTCGGCAGCACTTTTCTTGACAATAAACTAATGCACTAACACTTCCCGCAAATGCTGTTTTGTCGGGATTCGATTGTGGTGCGAAGACGTATTGTTTTCCATCGAGTAAAACAATACGTCTTCGCACCTCAATCGAATGTCGTATACTGACTCTGACAGCTGGCGTCTCGCACTGCGATATCGCAGTGTTGCCACCTTAAAACACATGCGAGCAGTAACAAGTACGACACCGAACGGAAATCCCTCAAAATTTATTTATATACCCAATAGCTAATTTTTATTATGTCATCCTCATTGGGAAGGCGATGTACATGATCTGAAAATCAGGGAAATATGAGCACGCATTTACGATATTCGAAATTTAGAAGTGCTACTTAACATTTTCCAAAAATTGATCGAAAATACGTTTTAAGTCATGTGTAAAAGTCTATGTCTATTTAAGCTTAAATTTTACTGATTATTTTAAAAAACCCTTTTAAGATGACTATGACGTTATTTAATGATGACTATTATCATTTCTTTTTTTAAATTTTATTAATGCTAAATTTTACTGACAGGATACTTGTTTCCACATTATTTTGAGAATATAAGAAACGGAGAAAAACACTTTGAAGTTTTTTCAGTTCCCATGGTTCGCAACATTAGAATATATTCATGTTCATCTTAAAGTTTTCAGTCTTGAAGGAACTATTTTCATTCAGCTATCACGAGAAACTCCTTTCTTTTCATTTTTTCTTTGTTTTCCAAAAATAAGGTGAGTAAAATCTCTTTTATACAACACCGGATGTGCTGAGCGCACATTTGGTATAGGCCTACATCAAGTCAATGATGACGATTTATTACTCGTTCTTGGCTAACGTTGTCTGTTTGTCTCATAAGAATGCCGATGATCTAGCAGAACAACGAATAGCCTAAATTTCGTTTCAGTACACTTGAAGATAAATCCCTCCGCTACTTTTACTTCACTTTCAAAACTTCGCATAAGTTCAGGCCCTTCGCAGGGCTCAACACTAAAATGCAAAAAAATAAATGGTGGAAATTCACGTAAAATTCCTGAAAACAACGTACAGAAAAGTTGTCGGAAAAACTTCAAATTTTAAGAAAATTTCCATTTTGAAAAATTTCTGTTGGTAATAATGAGGATTTTGATGGAATTTCCATTGTCACTCACTAGTTCTGTTTTTTCACAGAAACGTCAGTTCTGGATTTTCCCGTTTTTATACATAACTCCCCCGAATTTCGGTAAACTACGATTTTGATTTTTTTAGCCACACATAAGAAACTTCTGTTCCTACATTTTCTCAACTTAAAATAACCAATCAACATGATTCCGTAGTGAGATAATTTTTGCGTAGTCCACGGGGTGGGTAGATTCCGCAATGGTTGGTATTTCAATGAGAAGCGCTACCTACTTAGCTAGAAAGACAATTACTCCAATATCACGTTTAAGATAGATAAAAAGGGAACTGCAGTCGTGCGATGATGAAGTAATTTTCGTTATAAATGCAGGTTTATTAGTAATTTTATTTTCTGGAGGAGCTAGTTATTTTTGCAAATAGTTTTATAATAATTTCCTTTTTTCTGTACGAAACCTCAAGAATTGCATGTTTTCCCATCATGATTCTTCCAAGAAACGGAATGCTTTGGAACTCGAGATATTTGATGCTGTGCATTTTTTTCCCGACAGTAATAAAATAACTCCGATGTAAAAAAATTCGACGTAAACGAAAACCGCCACAAAAGTAGCCAATTAAACATAATTGACAAAAGTCACGGGACACCGCTTCAAAAGCAAATGAACGGATCCGCTGCATTGTTAAGATGCGCGGTACAGCTACAAACGGTATAAAAACAAGCTTGCAGCTGACCGCGATCATATCGCACTGTGAGGTTGGGTGAAAATGTCGCGGCTGGAGAGAACTAACTTTGAGAAAGGAAAGATTGCTGGGTGTTATATTAGTGGGTTATCCATAAGAGAAACCGAGAGGCGTTTAAACATACCCAAGTCGACTGTTTTGAGTGTACTGAGTAAGTGGAAGACATATGGCTTGCATGAAGCTGCAAAACGTACCGGCCGACCAAATAAAATCAGTGATAGAGTACGTCGAAGACTCAGCAGAGTTGTTACAGCTAATCAACGGAGTACTGCACAAGACCACAGTGTACATGTGAGTAAAAATGCTGAAACGTCGGTATGTATACGTACCATTCGCAAAGAACTTCATTCCATGGGTAACCGTGGTGGTACGCCTGCTCATAAGCCTTTCATCTTCACTCGGAATGCTACTCGTCATTTAGCATGGTATGAAGAACATTTATAGCGGACTGTAGATCAATGGAAACGTATCCTACGGACTGATGAATCCAGATACACGATCCATCAGTCTGATGGCCGGGTGTGGGTATGGCGGCAGCCTGGGGAACGCTTTTTTCCAGAGTGTACTGTTCCTACGGTCAAGTTTGGAGCTGGCAGTGTACTAGTGTGGGGATGGTTTTAGTGGTTTGGTCCCGGCCCATTCGTTATCGTCGACAAATCTGCTAACCAACACGTCTACCTAAATATTCTGGACAATTGTACCCTACCAACTCTGTGGCAATACTATGGAACCGAGCTTTGTTGGTACCAGCAGGATAATGCAGCGAGCCGTTAAGGAAGGACTGGTACGGCGTGGTTTGACGATAATTCCGTATCGTGTGTGCACTGGCCAGCACAAAGCCCTGACCTTAATCCCATAGAGCACCTATGAGAGGAAATAGAGCGCCGCACAAGAAGTTTGGAACCAAGCCGTACAACCTACTACGCAACAGTTAAGGGCAGCATTATGTACTGAAAAGAAGCACACACCTATCGCTGTGTTTCAAAACCTTGTGGAAAGCATGTCTCGAAGGGTCAGTGTATGCATTGAGGCCAAATTAAGACCAACACCGTAATAATGTATGTGGATAAATGCTCTTCTGTGTTTTTCTTCTAGGTGTCCGGCGACTTTTGTTAATATAGTGTATTTAGTGAATACTATGTTTTGAGAAACTATTGGCGAACCTATTTTCACAGAAACGTAACAACAACTCATTGCAATCTGCGAAAATTTCCAGCACCTGATGCTAACGCGATAAAAGCCATTACAAAAATGCATTTTAACGGCAATCATTAACAACATAAGCAGTAGCTCGTCCTTAACCTGAGGTCACTAACTATGAGGAAGGGACAGAGCCAGAGCTGTAAACCAACCAAACAACCGGTTCCTCATCTGAGACTCGGACCTGGACCTAGGTTGAACAACTAGACAGAAATCTAAACCCGTAAACCTTCTTAAACTGGGTCGGCACAATACGTTTTTGGGGATAATTAACGAAAACCGAATGCAGACATAGCCGTGAACTACATAGACTACATTATAAAGAATATCCAGACACCACAATGTTTTTGGGACAAATGGCTTTATTATCGTAATTCGTAGTTAGCCGGTCCACATTTTCTTGTAGGAGATGCAACACGTTGTGGCATACTACCAACCAATCTCCAGCAGGTCTTGACCGGAACAGCTTGCAGAGTTGTGCAGGAATGCATTACAAAGTAATGGAAGTGCAGATTACAATTAACGTGTAATGCATTACAAGGTAATGCAGTAATAGATAATACATTACAAAGTAATGGAAGTACAGAATACAATTAACGTGTAATGCATTACAAGGTAATGCAATAACAGATAATGCATTACAAAGTAATGGAAGTACATATTACAATTAACGTTTAATGCATTACAAGGTAATGCAGTAACAGATAATGCATTACAAAGTAATGGAAGTACATATTACAATTAACGTGTAATGCAGTAATAGATAATACATTACAAAGTAATGGAAGGACAGATTACAATTACCGTGTAATGCTTTACAAGGTAATGCAGTAACAGGTAATGCATTACAAAGTAATTGAAGTACAGATTACAATTAACGTTTGATGCATTACAAGGTAATGCAGTAACAGATAATGCATTACAAAGTAATGGAAGTACAGATTACAATTAACGTGTAATGCATTACAAGGTAATGCAGTAATAGATAATACATTACAAAGTAATGGAAGGACAGATTACAATTAACGTGTAATGCATTACAAGGTAATCCCACGTATGATTTGCACAAGGTATTGGAATTAATCTGTAATGCATTACAGTGAAGAGGATATAATTCAATTATTTAATAATGCCATTCAAACGCAATGGAATTATTTGGTAATGAAATTACCCAATTTGCAAATAATAATTACATACTAACAGTTTATAGATATGTACCTGTGCCAAAAGCTATGTCTAGAAATGTCAGCCATGTAACATATCAGCCAAGTGTCGTGTAGAATGTTCTACAAGCGGCAAGAATGGGTTAGACGTTCGTAGAATGTTCCAAAATGATCGCGCAGTGGGAAGTTGGAGAGGTTTATGCAAATCAAGAATATTCCAGAACGTTCAGGTCCTGTGGTGAAGTATATATAAAGGAGTCAGTCGCTCGCTAGTCCAGTGTTCGTATCGGACAAGTAATGGACAACAACACTTGAGAAGTACGGCAAAAATGTCACGAGTTCGAAAATTTCTGTAATATTCGGCAGTGCATCCTAAGTTGCTGACCTGTGAATGTAGTGCCAATATGTGCTTGTGGGTATAGTGGGGTAATTAATGTGGACAGTGAAACGTATGTAATGGACGAGAATACTGTACTGGAGATGGACGAAATGAGTATCTCTAACCGAAATAAACGTCCCATTTGTACTTGCTTCATATGTACTATTTCGTTCAAATCACTTTACTTGCGGCGATGACAGGGCAAGTACTCATGTCATACACGTACGATCTCCAATACCTACATACACGCATTGGAAGTCCGAGGGGTGGAACAATTGTCAAATAGCTTACACAACGTGTAGGGGTGTACTGATCGCTGGTTTATTCACGTGGCATTGTTACCCATAAGTTATTGGTTAATTACCAATATATAGTTAACCATTAACCGTTACGATTATAATGAGTAACTGCTACATCTCATTACAATTACCATGTAATTCTAATGACTAGTTCACCATTACCATGTAATGGTAACTCTAAGTTCTTGTTTCCTACGCTGTAATACATTAACTACTAATTCAATTCAAAGTTTGAAGATGACAATCCGATTTTTGGTGTAAATGTGACAAGGATGGTAAGGCCGATAATATCCGAAAACTTGAAAATTTCATCGTCCTGGAACGGGACTCGAACCCGCGTCTCTCCCAGATAGCGCCCGGGTTTGCTGCCCACTACACTACTGAGAACGACCAAGTCTCACGTTTCCGATTAATTTGAATATAACCATCACAGGATTCGCTAGTCGAAGCAACCGACACTCATGTTTAGCGAATCTGGAGGTTCAGAATCATATTCCGTGATTGAGGAAATCCTGTGATGGTTATATTCAAATTAATCGGAAACTTAATACTTGGGCGTTCTGGGTGGTGTAGTGGTTAGTTAGCATACCCGCGCGCTATCTGGGAGACACGGATTCGAGTCCCGCTCCAGGACGATGACATTTTCAAGAGTTCGGATATTATCTGACTTACCATTCTTGTCATATTTGCACCAAAAATCGGATTGTCATCTTCAAAATTTGTATTATATGGTGTAATCCCGTATTTATTTCATACTAATTCAATTACTATTTTGCCCAACTCTGACGGCTTTGCCATTCATTCTCCAAAGCTGCTGCCAGAGGGGAGAGCGCAGACGGTCGTTGTGGTCGATTTCGTATCCGTCGCTCTAGTTGATCTCAGAGGTGTTGTATGGGATTAAGAAAAGCACTCTGAGTAGGCTAGTCTAACAATTCCACCTCATTTTCAAGAAACTAGTCCGACAGACACCGTGCAGTGTAGCAGGGAACTCTATCGGGCTGGAAGGGACAACAGTCATCTTCATAATAGTGCCACATTGTTGTTAGGGAAGAATTCTCCAGAACGTCGAGGTATACATCAGAGTTCATAGTTTGTGATATAGTGCCCAACGGGCAGAGTCCCATCCACGAGAAACATCTTCATACAATGATGGAGCCTCCTTCGAACTTAACAGTTGAAAGAACACAGTCTGATGAAAATTGTTCGTCGGGCTATCGACAAATCCATAAACGCCCATCAGATTCGAAAGGTGAAATTCATCACTCAAAAGAAAAGGTGAAAAGCATGATTCATCACTCAAAAGAAAAGGTGAAAATCATGATTCATCACACAAAAGAAAAGGTGAAAAGAATGATTAATCACTTAAAAGAAAAAGGTGAAAAGAATGATTAATCACTTAAAAGAAAAGGTGAAAAGCATGATTCATCACTTAAAAGAAAAGGTGAAAAGAATGATTCATCACTTAAAAGAAAAAGTGAAAAGCATGATTCATCACTCAAAAGAAAAGGTGAAAATCCTGATTCATCACTCAAAAGAAAAGGTGAAAAGCATGATATACCACTCAAAAGAAAAGGCGAAAAGCATGATTCACCACTCAAAAGAAAAGATGAAAAGCATGATTCATTACTCACAAGAAAAGGCGAAAAGCATGATTCATCACTCAAAAGAAAAGGCGAAAAGCATGAATCATTACTCAAAAGAAAAGGCGAAAAGCATGATTTATCACTCAAAAGAACAGCTTTCCAGTCGTTCACAGTCCAGGAGCGACGGGAGACATACCACTCCAAACGGCGCTCCTCATTCATAATGTGATTTGTGGTTCGTGTGCCGCTGCTCTATCTAATACAATAATCCACGCTCTGCAACCTTTTGGGTATAGTAATGGTACTGAACGATCCATTATAAGAATTTCTTACTTCAGCAGCAATGGAAACGGCTGAGGGAGAAAGGAATTTCTTAACATTTCTTACCATGCCTCTTCTGTCCCATCCGTCAGTTAGAGCGACCTCCGCAAAAGTGTTTTTCGCTGTTGTTGCACAGTCCTGCTTTCATCTATTGACGACATCACTTACAGTTGATTTTGGTATGTTTAGTTTACATGTAATGCTCCGTATGGAAACGCTACTCAAATGACATCCTATGATAAGCCCACGCTGGAACTCGGAAAGTTCACGTCCACGCAGCATATCCGCTTCAAAGATACTGATAATACGACAGAACGTCTCAGCTTTATATGCATACCTGCCCACTCATCGCGCAACTGTTCTTTGCATATACGGAAATGTTTGGTAGTGTCCGAATATTTTTGATAATATAGTGTACATTGATGAGCCATTGCATTATGACCACCACCAGGCTAGAGAAATGAGCGCGCCTGGAGGCCTAATGGTGGAAGTCCACAGAGCAGTATATATACAACTCGAGGACCGGCTTTCGGTTAGTATAGTGTTCGGTGTCAGAGTGGGAAAAGCTACCGATTTATCGGAGTTTGATAAAGGACAATTTGCGATGGCATTGCACCTCGGACCTACGATCACGGAAACGGCGCGTCTTGTAGGTTGTCCACGTGCCGCTGTAATGAGTACGAATCAAAAGTGGTACACAGATGGCCAAATGACGAACCGTCGTCCAGTTGTGTGTTGTCAGCAGCTCATTGATGCCAGAGGGGAGAGGAGACTGTCGCGCATTGACCACAGCGACCGCAGGTCCACAGTGCGACAAATCACCCGTAGCTACAACGGTGATGGTGTAGGATATATGTCACATCACACAGTTCATCGCAGCCTTCTGCGCATGGGCTTGCGTAGCCGTACACGCATCTGGGTCCCCATGGTCACTGCACGTCATTGCCAATAACTCATGAAATGGGCTCAAGATAATCTATATTGGACCATGGATAATTGGAAGATAGTGGACTGGTCTGATGAATAAAGATTCCTGGTGTATTGCGTAGACGGCAGAGTACGGATACGCTGATTACCAATGGAGGCTATGGCACCTGGATGCCCGGAGGCGGAGGTGTTATGCTATTGGCGATGTTTTCTTGGGACACTTTAGGCCCCATTATCCCAATAGCACAATCCCAGACAGCTGTCAGGTATCTGAACATCGTTGCGGACCAAGTACACCCATTCATAGCAACTGTGTTTCCCGCTGGTGGTTGCCATTACCAACACGATAATGCGCCATGCCACACTGCCAGAATCGTCAAGGGGTGGTTCGAGGAACATACTGGTGACTTTCTGTTAATGCCCTGGACTCCAAATTCACCTGACATTAACCCAATCGAACATTTGCGGTTCGACTTGGAAAAGCATGTTCGCACTAAATCGCCACCACTCCAAAATGTACGGGAACTGGAACACCTGATGTTGGCATTTGCGGTACCAGATACCCCAGGATACCTATCGCCACCTCATCGAATCCATGCGCTGTTTTGCGGGCTAAAGTGGGTCCTACAGCTTGAATGGTAGGTGGTCATAATATAATGGCTCATTGGTGTATATTCGCAATTTTACATGCAATATGCGTTCCTTAATAAAACATAATGGTCAACCAGGTCCACATGACGTTACTGTGAGAGTCCTAGTTGCAAAATTTTCTCTGGTTCGAGTTAGTTGGCTTTCCTGCTTTGTAAAGACTCAACGAACAACACGTGATCATGAACTCACTAGGGTAATCGACATCTTGTTTTAACTCACAATTATTACCTGACGTATTTCATCGACTTTTAAGCATATGAACCCACCCATGTTGAAGTCATCACATGAGGTCATAAACCGGTATATGTGCTGATCTCCTACGTTTCCTTCTTCCGGCTGAGGGCCGCTTCTTAAAATTTAAGGACAAGAGTCAGCGAACCTGTTTCTTATAACTACGGTTACGAACCAGAGAGCAAACAACAGTCGTCGCAGTAGAAGAACCCGGCATCTTCACGACTGAAGAAAGCGCGATAGGTCCGGAGCGCAAACCAAAAGCACGCTCGTCGTGTTCTTTGATATTCATGGGGTTATGCATCGTGATTTCGTCCTCCAGAGCCACACCATCACCGCCCTTCTTTACTGTGATGTTCTGTGGCGTCTTAGGGAGCACACTCGCCGCAAACGACCTGAAATGTGGCGCAGAGGCGATATTCTGCTTCATCACGACTATGCAGCATGTCACAGAACGTTAAAAACATGCCAGTTTTGCTGCCGCAACAGCATGACAACTCTTCCTCACCCTCCTTACTCGCCGGATTTGGTCCCCTTGGACTTCTTTCTGTTCTCGAAGATGAAGATGAAGCACAATTGTCGCCAGTTTCAAAACCGTGGACGAGATCAATCGCAGACGGTGCTTGACACGATTCGCGAACAGGATTTCTATGGAGCGTTCCAACAGTGGCAAAAACGCTGGCAGCTGTGTATCCCTGCCCAAGGAGACTACTTTGAGGGAGATCATAGCCAGACTTAAGTAACGTAAGTACTTCTTGTACACTGAAGAGCAATTGAATTAGAGACAGCTGGCGTTATGCAAATGTTGCGCTGTGGGCGGCCCTTGTAAACGGAAACGACATGACGTATGCAGCGATCCGACAATATAAGGAGTGATGCGACGGGAATCAGTAAAAGTCGGACGCAGTATGGGTAAGACGAAGGATCTAAGCACATTTTCGGGGCCCGACGAATGGGTCACTCAATCTCGGAAGTCGTGCAGGCACTCAGATTTTCACGAGCCACTGAGTCACGGGTGCACCGTGAGTACATCGAATCCGGTAAAATCATCCCTGCAACGGCCAACTGCCGTGGAAAACAGCGTGTGGATGAGCGGGGTCATCGTCGGCTAGCTCGCATTGTATCAGCGGATAGACGGGCCACAGTGCAAGAAATAACTCGGCAATTTAACGCTGGTACACAAAAACGTGTAAGCAGCCACACCATCCAGAACCATCTCTTCGCTATGGGGTACCGAAGCCATCGTCTCACGAGGGTACCGCTGCCGACCGCACTTCACAGGGTGCAAAGATTAGCATGGGCGCGGGAACATCACCACTGGGCCCTAGACATGTGGAAAAATGTTGCCCGGACTGATGAGTCGAGATTCACGTTGGTACATACGGATGGCAGGATACGAGTACGGCGCAATCCACATGAAGCGATGGATCTTCCTTGCCAGTAGGGTACTCTTCAAGCTGGTGGGGGTGGCATTCTCGTCTGAAGACAGTTTACGTGGACTGAAATGGTACCCCTGGTACGTGTGACATCGTCCCTCACAGGTCAACGTTACCGGGATATACTGGACGACCATTTGCTTCCGTTTGTGCGTCTTTAGCATCCCACTGGGGACCTCATCCTGCAACAAGACAATACAGCTCCCGAACTGTATCCAAATGGTTGAATCAACACTCCACCGACGTGACCTCGCTTCCTTGGCCAGCTAGGTCACCTGACCTCATTCCCATCAAGAGAGGTGTTCGAGGCTCTGACCCCCTCCATCAAATCTTCGTGAACTAGTGAAGCTTGTTCAGGGATCGTGGATCCGTATGACTTCCCAACGCTTCCGGTGTCTTGTCGAGTCTATGCTGAGACGAATCGCCGCCGTCATCAGGGTGAAAGGTGGTGCTACACGTTACTAGACAGGCATCTCTAATTCAATTGCTCTTCAGTGTATTTCTAATACAACATTTTCCCATGAAGTGACGGAAAACAACAATTTCAAGCAGTTTACGTGCGTCAGGAAAATTCTGAATTTTCAGAAACCTTTCCGCGAATTCTTTTGTATAGTAACGGGAAAATACTATTCTCACTTTTTCCGTATCAATATAACAAAATTTCCTTTCCGGTAATAGGACAGTTTCGTGGGATTACTTAGAAGTTTGATTAAATTTGCCCACATTAAATATCTGCCTTATGTTTCCAGTGGTAAAACTTCTTTACATATTTTCTTCGCAATTAATGCATTCCCGAGGATGAAAATTTTTACATCGATAAAACTAACTGTAAATTATTGCATGGTATACTTAATACTTGCTAAATCGTAACCATAATTATATTAAAAATCAATCTATTTTATTTGAGTAATGTTCAGACATGTTAGCCCGTTGGGCCACCTTTTGTCCTAATGACGGTGGCCATACGACGAGGAATGGACACTCCGAACTTACGAAAACGTTCTGCATGTGTCGCTAGTCATGGTTTCTCCAGAGCACCCCATTATTAGCTGCGATGAGTGGACGATGGAACACATGCCCTAATAGCCTGTTAGATGGAATCCCAAAGATGTTCAGTTGGGTTTATCCCTTTAACAACCCTGGCCATAAAATTTTGTATCATTCTAAATACCATAACGCCCAAAACTGTCTGTTGATTCGCTCCTTTGTTTAGGAACATTGATGACTGGAAGTCAACCCTGATGATCCCTCATGGGTCATGCAAATTTAAAGGAAAGGTAAAGGTAGGAAATCTGACTCATTCTACAGAGGCGTTTCGGGCGGCTATGATCGTTTGCATGTACGGGCGTTTTGCGCGTTATGGTCATTAAAGGGTTAAATGCTGGCCTCTAGGTGGCCATCGAAGCGTTACAAATCCCTTTTATTCCTTTGGTAACTTTTCAAAGTGAAACTTGTGGGATAGGAAGTTATCTCTCTGGACTACTCCATCGCCACTGGGTTGCATGTTGGAGATGAATAGGTGTAAATAGTCGGCTAGCATGTCAACTTATCTGGAGACAGTCGAAGTCGATTGTACCCGCATCAGGTGCCCGAAAGCCTTTGAGATGAAGACATCTCAGACCATCACTAAGCTATCACGAGCCTGTGCTATTCCAACTTTACATGAAAGGTCCAAGGCTTATAGCCATCTGCTGGTGACGGAAATCGAACTAACATCCATATGCTCCGAATCCGAATGCTTTATTAATTAAGCTACACCGGCGAAGTTTGTAGATGCAACTCTAAGTCTTGAGACGCGCGTTACCTCTGAGGTAGGTACGTCACAGGCTTTATGAAGTTGTCCCCAGATTCGTATTCTGCCATAGGATTGATATAGTTGGAACCTGGATTCATAACTGCAGGCTGTCCACTTCCAGTCCTATGTAGTTCAGTGTCGGTGTGCTTTTGCCCCGGCACGAGGTTGAGTCCAATGTCACTTTAAACAAGGGAGCGCACCACGATCTGTCGATGATGGTGATCCTCAGAAATTCATTCTTTTGAGGGAACTTTCCTACTCTGGAAATACTCTGGACAACGCAGTATGGGTGAAACGCCAGTGAGTTGACACTTTTGGAGTTGGAGTGTCCCATTTTATGGACACCTACAATCTTCGCTTTGTCAAAAGCACCCAAGTCAAGCGTCTCAGCCATGACGCCTGTAATCGATCACTACTAGGGAAGCTGTCGGCGATCGCTGTATTTAACCACGGTTTCGGCCTGGCATGCCCAATATTTCAGGAGAAGCAGCCAAGCATTTGCATAACTTCTGCCATCTGTAATTTAATGGTACCTCAGTCCAAGTACGAAGCGTATATTTCCGTTTTCTACATTCATCAAATTAAGCGACCAGATGTGACACTTTTGGAGTGTCACATCTGACTACTTTAAGTAGCTACTTTAGTAGCCTTCCACCATAGCTACTTAAAATAGCTTTGGTGAAACTTCATTACATGGGAATGAAAAGAACTGGCCTTCTACGCAGTTAAATTATCCCTCTTTTACCAACTCCAGATGCTCGGATTATGTTGGCATGCTGGGTTCTTCGCTTCGTAAGGTTCCCGATACACCCTCTGCCGATCATCAGTGCAAAACAATGTACATCGTGATACATTTGGCCCTATCGCTTTCCTCATTGGCCTACAGTCTATTTATGTCGTTCTTAGCACCACTATTAAGAATATTTTCTAAATTTCTGATGAGACAACTGGCTTTCCAATGGGCAGACGATTTCCAGGATCAATTTCTGTAACTCCCTACTCATGGATTGAGTCGAAATCGGGTACAACTTGCCCTGACTGAATTCAGCGATCAGTTAATGCGTATTGTAAGAACTGTTCGGGCGTACAATTCTCCACACAGAACGACGGTGACGCTTATTAAATCTGGTTTTGCGTCCAAATTTATACTCCTTGGATATGGAAGATCCGATTGTTTTCCAGTAGCTATTGTAAATACCTTTGAAATATTCATAAAAAATAAATTTCTTTTGTTTTGTTAATCGTTGCTTCAGCGAACGTGTGCCTATGATCATATCTTTCTCAAATACCGAGAGACCGTGGGTTTTCCCCATGTTTACACGAGTTACTGCGCTCCGATGAGCTGTACGCAGTTTATAAAGAACAAAGCAAAAGGTCATTAGGTTATGTGACTGATAGATTTGCAGATATTGGCGTTAATTGTCTGTACCTGACAAATAAGCACATCGGACAAAAATTTAGTCACCCAGTGGCAGAACGTACCTAACAAAGCGTGAGGTCGCCTCTTGCCTTGATAACAGCATGAATCTACGAGGTTGTGGATGTATTAAACATTGGTTTGCAGCAAATCGATGAACTCCACGAGGTTGTGGATGTATTGAACATCGATTTGCAGAAAATCGATGGACTCCACGAGGTTGTGGATGTATTGAACATCGATTTGCAGCAAATCGATGGACTCCACGAGGTTGTGGATGTATTGAACATCGATTTGCAGCAAATCGATGGACTCCACGAGGTTGTGGATGTATTGAACATCGATTTGCAGCGAATCGATGAAATCCACGAGGTTGTGGATGTATTGAACATTGGTTTGCAGAAATTCGATGGACTCCACGAGGTTGTGGATGTATTCAACATTGCTTTGCAGCGAATCGTGCATTAATTGGTTCCGAAGTTCAGGTAGAGTGCTTGGGTGTCTATTCCGGCGTTTCACATTCTGTTCCAAATAATCCCGCAAATTTTCAATAGGATTTGAATCTGGGGATTTGGCGGGCTAGTCGTGGTGAGACAGTGTTGCTGATTGTTCGTCGTGTCACTAAGACACTGTTTTAGCAGTGTGAACACGGCAGTTGTCGTCTTGGAAGACACGAGTGGCAATGTGATGCAGCTCCTGGAGATCTATGGCAACACGTCGTCATTCAGAATGCAGAAGTAAGCATGCTGGTTCAAATTCATCGTCACCGCAACGAGAGGGTTCATTTTATGGTAATAAAATCATCCCCAAAACATCATAAAACGCCCCCAGCTTGAACAATACCTTCGACACAATCAGGATTAATGGCTTCATTGGGCCTGCGATGCACTCGACGCCTCCCATCATTGGAGTACAAACAAAAACGAGACTCATCAGACCAAATTACTCGTTTCCAATTCACCACAATAAAGATTTGGTGCCTCTGAAACCATTGATAACGTGCGACTCTGTGACTAGCTGTTAAAAGAAGCCTCTTCTGTGGTACTCGGCTCCAGATGTCCATCGCATGCAGTTCTCGTCGCTATGTCCTTTCGGAAATTGGTTGGAATGGACTTTCATTGACTGTTCGGAGCAATTGTTGCCTCGTTTGAAACCGATCTGCAGTTACTAGGAGTGAAAAATGGCAGCGTTCCCTTTGGTGAGAATCGTTTTCTGGCAAGAGTTACGTCGCCGATTTTCAGTTAACTGCGAACTCACCACTGTTTGTCGACCCGCTGAACAGTACGTTTCGACACACCAAGAAAAGGGGTGACTTCATTCACTTTGTGCTCGTGGGCACGGCCAAATACGATGGCCGCTTTTTGCCACTGAGTAACGTCTGTCTTACGCCCCATATTTCAGACTAAATTCAACACACACGTTGCTCTTCACCACTGCACGAAACAGAAATGATCCTGTAGACTTCGTCAGTGCTATTTATCTCCCAACAATGCTATCACGGCTCCCGTTGTGCAACCGGTAACTTCCTACTCTCATATCTGTTAGGGGTAACTAATTTTTCGTCCGGTGTGCTTATACACTGAGTGACCACTTTATTATGACCACCTGACAGCTTTAAGCAAATGAGCTATGGTTGCACGCTGTTGCCACCAGAGGGCGAGGATAGTATAAAAAGGGGAATCTTAGTGCTTGCGACAGTAGTAGAAGTGATTTTTGGGTGATGAGATGGGTAAAAAATACGATTTGACGGACTTTCAACGTGGGATGATTGTAGGAGCTCGGAGCCATGGAGCTAGTATCACTGAAACCGCCGCATTCGTGAAATGTCCATGAGCAGCTGTTGTTAAAGTGTTTAAAGACTGGACTGTCAGCCAAAAAACTGGGTCTCTACGTGCAACGTGTAGTCGTCATCGGCTAGTGACTGCTTCGGCGGAACGAAGAGTGTCCAGACTGGTAACAGATAACAGAAGGGCAACAGTGCAGCAAATTACAGATAATCTTAATCAAGGATCACCTCAAATGATCTCTGCACCCACTGTTCGCCGTACACTGCATTGAAATGGATATGGCAGCCGAAGGCATGTCCGAACACCTTTGCTGTCTGCAGTTAACAAGAGAAAACGTCTCCAATGCGCACAAGGATTGGACAGTCGATAATTGGAAACAAATTATGTGGTCCGATGGATCACGTTTTCAGTTGCACCATGCCGATGGCCGAGTGAGAATTTGGTGGAAACAGCACGAAAGCATGGAATCCAAATGCATTGCTACAACCCTTTAAGCTCATGGAGGCAACGTTATGGTTTGGCGAATGTTTTTCTGGCATGCTTAAGGCCCTTTAATTCGTGTTGATCAGCGTCTGACTGGCACATCATATCTAAACATCGTTGCGGACCAAGTGCACCCTGTCATGTAAATGGCTTATCCCAATCGCGATGGCTACTTTCAACAAGATAATGCGTCTTGCCATAGTGTTCGTATTGTACACGATTGGTCTCAGGAACATGCCGGTGAGTTTACTTTGCTTAGGTGGCTCCCAGAATCTCCAGATCTCAACCCCATTGAGAATTTGTGGGATGAAGTTGAACGAGCCATCAGACAGCTGGATCTTCTTCTGGAAAGCGCTATTCATCAAGGATGGTCTCAGATTCCCCAAACCACCTATCAAAATCTTGTGGAGTCCATGACACGAAAAGTCGACGCAGTATTAAAGGCAAAAGGTGGCCCAACGAAGTACTGAGGGGGTGGTCATAATAAAGTGGCCACTCAGTGTATAAATAAGAAGCAATAATAATGCACCATATTGATGATTATTGGTGTAAACAACTGATATTGCGAAACTTTCACGCACCAACGAATGGCTTTATCCAGCAAACTATTAGTAACGCATGCGAAGAAGACACAATAAACGTTCACATTTGGAAAACAGAGCTTATTTTGAATTACTTCAAATTGTGCATAAATTATAAATTTGCTTGTGAAGAAAACAAAATATAAGTAAACAAAATGCCATAAGGCCTTACTACTTCAGGATACCTATTCAGAGAGGTGGAAGTCAAGTGAGACAGAATATCATGCTCTCTGAGTTGTATTTTGTTTGACTCTCTAATGGCAGTTCCAATTTGGGTAGTGTAGGGGTATCTTGCCAACTGAGATGTCGCATCATTGAGACGAACTTCTCTTACAAGGACTGTGTTGAGGATTTTCCGCATAGGTTGCAAGATGCAAATGTTTAACCCATACACTACCCAAGTGGAACTACCACACGCTATTGCCCTCAGAAAGGAGTTCGTAGATCCTCCTTTCGACCTCAGTACAGTAGGTATCCGACATAGCTTCTGTTCAACATACATTGAGTGATCACTGAATTATGATGACCTACTTAATACTTCGTAGGTCCTCCTTCGACCTCAGTACAGCAGCTATTCGGCATGGCATCGATTAAATAGAATGCCTGAAGCAGTTGGAAGTTATGGCTAGCCAAGTTGTGTGTAGTGCGGCCTTCAATTGAGCTATGGAGATGATTAGTGTATCCAGACGCCTGATATGCCTTTCCACAGTATCTCACAAATGCCCTATGGGGTTGATATCAGGCAAGTTCAGAGGCCAATTGATATGTTAGAAGTATGAACTGTGTTCCTCAAACCATTCCTGCACAGCATTGGACCTGTGGCTCGGCGCATTGCCATCTTGAAAGACACCGTCGTCGTCCTGGAAGGAGTGCAACACTGGTGGTGTACAGAGCCAGCAAGCAGTTCACGATAGTAGGCACCAGCCATATGTTGTTCCATATACACCAGGGGTCAATGTTCTTACCAGGGAAACATGCCCCAAACCATGCAACCACCTTAACCGGCTTGCACTGTGAAGACCACGTATGTAGGATGGCATGATTGCCTCATGTTGTTTGTCCTAAATACCATATTTCATCGAAAGTAAGACCTAACCTGAAAATAAGCCCTAGCATGATTTTTCCGGATGCTCGTAATATAAGTACTACCCCGAAAATAAGCCCAGATTCGATACGTAGTACCGTAGTCAGCCAGTCTATCACCGTTTAAAAAAAACTGAAGCGAGTGCCAAAATCACTGGAGGATACCCTGTTCAGGAGTTTAATTTGTCTTGAATATCCAGAGTAAGGAAGAAAGCCGATGGACTTTGAACGCCGAGGATATGATTTTTGTAATTATGGCGCATGCATTCAGTTCGGTTCAGAGAGCTAGCGGGAGATGAAAAGAAGCCGTCTGCTGTTTGGCAGCTGTAACATCCAGTTCGGAAAAGGGAATCCAACGTGGGAAACTTTACCGGTGAACGCTATCTTTGGCGGAAAAGGCCGGAATTCGGCCTTTTCCAAAAAAAATCTTTGGCGGAAATTCAGGCAGGACTTCGGGGTTTGCAGAGTTATGACGATGTTCCACAAAAAGATGACATGACTGTATTTGAATAAATGTAGATTTTTGTACATGAATAAATGTAGATTTTTGTACATGAATAAATGTAGATTTTTGTACGTGAGTAATTGAATAAATGTAGATGGAAAAAAAAGAAAAAAGTTGGTAGTACATGAAAAAATAAGACATCCCCTGAAAATAAGCCCTAATGCGTCTTTCGGAGCAAAAATTAATACACGGTCGTGCAAAAATTAAGGACGAGACGGTTTTTCGAATGTAACGTCGTGCAGAAGTGCTCCACATCGACTCAAATCATGCCATAAGATCCCCAAGACATAAGAATATGCGACAAGTGAGCAAAACCATCCAAACAAGGAATCCAAAGGATACAAAGGCACTTTATTGAAAAGGTAGCTTCGAGCACAACTGCACAGAAGACAGGAA
Organism: Macrothele yani; assembly: GCA_039090855.1. Lineage (NCBI taxonomy): Eukaryota > Metazoa > Arthropoda > Arachnida > Araneae > Macrothelidae > Macrothele > Macrothele yani. The sequence goes on from CM076999.1 coordinate 87,425,947, forward strand.
AGTCCATGTGACAGGTGGCTGCCAAGAAAAATCCAGTCTTTAGTAGGGGATATGATCACCCCTGACTGCTTTGCAGGATTTACAACGTCTATCCATGCTGAGGACGAGGTTGTGAAGGACCTGCTGAGGCACAGCGGCCCATTCCTCTTGTAGCGCCAATCACAGCTGTGGAATCGTTGCTGGCGGCTGGTGACGTGCTGCCAAGCGTCTCACGAGAAGGTCCCACACGTGTTCGATTTGATTTAGGTCCGCGGACCTTACGGGCCAATCCATGCGTTGAATATCTTCACTCTCCAACAGCTCTGCGACAGCCACTGTACGATGAGGTGTAGCACTGTCGTCCATGAAGAGGAACTTAGGACCCACAGCACCTCTAAACAGACGCACGTGAGGAAGGAGTACCTCGGTACAATAGCGGACACCAGTGGCTGAACCTCCTTGGAAGATGTGGAGGTCAGTACGGCTACCAAGCATGATACCACATCAAACGAGAACTCCGCCACCTCCAAACCTGTCGCTTTCGATGATGTTGGAGGTGTGATTGCGTGTTCTCTGCTCTCTCCAGATGTGTATACGTCCAGAATTGCACGTGAGACCAAATCGGCTCTCATCCGTAAAGAGAACTCGACCCCATTGCTGATGTGTCCAGTTCCTGTGTTCCTGACACCACAGAAACCGCCGTCTCCGATGAGCAGGCGTTAATGGCACACACCGTACTGGTCGTCGTGTAAATAGACCACCTTTTTGCAGCCTCCTGGCTAAGGTAAAACGCGATAACGGACGTCCAGTTGTCTGTTGCATGTGCCTTGCGATTTCGATTTCTTCCGCTGTCTGCCGTCTGCCTCTTCTCGCCTGTAGGACAATATACCGGTTGTCCGCCGCCGTGGTTGCTCGTGGACGACCACTGCTAAACTCTCGGACAGCTGTTCCTGTCGTTTGAAATGCTCGTGAAGCTCGTGAAACGATGCTGTGAGCGATCCCGAACTACTCGGCCACACTAGTCACACTTCGACCTTCTTCCAACTTCCCAATGACGCGACCTCGGGTAAAGTCATCCAGATGTCGTCTACTGGATTCCCTGTTGGCCGTATCACACGGTGGCAGCAACTCGAGGTGGTTCAAACCGATGTACACCGTTCAATAACTTTCACCGATTTGCTGAGCGTACACCGCCCGTGTGCTTTATACCCTTCCGACACCCCCCTCTACGTCATGCTGCATACATGCGCATGCTCTACCGTACCGGACCCTAGTCTATCTCCTGAGTGGTCTTTCGGTCCGTTCTGCCTGCTCGTTCTGCTATTACGCTAATTTCTCCTCTTCGTCCTTAATTTTTGCACACCAGTGTATACGACCCGGTGTTATTTTCGGAGAAACACGGTACGTACATCATCATCCACGGAATGGAGTAAAAAACGCGAATCGTCAGACTAGCACATTTTCTCCCAGTCATCCGACGTCCAACGAAGTCCCATGACTGAAAAAGTCTTTGATCTTTGCACTAGGTCAGTACTTTGTGCCGATGAGAGATGGTTAGGAGAAGATGTCGTAGGGGTAGTCTGTTGTTATAGCCCACACATGCGAGCCTGCGACGCATGGTGATGGCAGATACTGTTCCGTGTTGACCTCTGTTTTATTGGGTAGTCAACTATTGAACAACGCTGGATCTGTTGACCTGTGCGAGTACATCGTACCCAGTATTCGTGAGAATCACGTTAAATATTTTTGAGCAAGGAGGTCTTAATGAGCAAGGAGGTGCAGTTTTGCATCCGGGTTGTTGTTTGATCCATTTTCACGCCAGTCCTCATACATTTTTAATTCCGAGGCACGCGCTCTTGGCGCTTCCACAATCTGTCCTCTTCCTTTCTCAAAGTTTCCAAAAATACTTCTCTTTACCTATCATGCTCCGAATTTTACTGCCTACTGCTCCACTCAACCTTATACACAGAAGAGCAATTAAATTAGAGATACCTGTCTAGTTACATGTAGCACCACCTTTCGTCCTGATGACGGCGGCGATTCGTCTCGGCATGGACTCGACAAGACAACGGAAGCGTTGGGAAGCCATATGGATCCACGACCCCTGAACAAGCTCCCACAGTTCACGAAGATTTGATGGAGGGGGTCATCTCTCGATGGCATCCCAGATGTGCTCGATGGGATTAAGGTCAGGTGACCTAGCTGGCCACGGAAGCGAGGTCACGTCAGTGGAGTGTTCATCCAACCATTCGGATACAATTCGGGAGCTGCATTGTCGTGTTGCAGGATGAGATCCCTAGTGGAATGTTGAAGATGCACAAACGGGAGCAAATGGTTGTCCAGGATATCCCGGTAACGTTGACCTGTGAAGGACGATGTCACACGTACCAGGGGTCCCATTTCAGCCCACGTAAACAGTCCCCAGACGAGAATGCCACCATCGGCAGCTTGAAGAGTACCCTGCTGGCAAGAAGTATCCATCGCTTCATGTGGTTTGCGCCGTACTCGTATCCTGCCATCAGCATCTACCAACGTGTATCACGACTCATCAGTCCAGGCAACATTTTCCCACATGTCTATGGTCCAGTGGCGATGCTCCCGCGCCCATGCTAATCTTTGCACCCTGTGATGTGCGGTCAGCAGCGGTACACTCGTGGGACGATGGCTTCTGTACCACATAGCGAGGAGATGGTTCTCGATGGTGTGGCTGCTTACACGTTTTTGTGCACCAGTGTTAAATTTCCGAGTGATTTCTTGCACTGTGCCCTGTCTATCCGCTATTACAACGCGAGCTAGCTGGCGATGACCCCGCTCATCCGCACGCTGTTGTCCACGGCAGTTGGCCCTTGCAGTGATGGTTTTACCGGATTTGATGTACTCGCGGTGCACCCATCACATAGTGGCTCGGGAAAATCCCAGTGCCTGCACGACTTGCGAGATGGAGTCACCCATTCGTCGGGCCCCGACAATTTGCCCACGATCAAATTCGCTTAGATTTTTCGTCTTACCCATACTGCGTCCGACTTTAACTGATTCCCGTCGCATCACTCCTTATATTGTCGGATCGCTGCCTAGGTCATGTCGTTTCCGTTTACAGGGCCACCCACAGTGCCACATTTGCATAAAGCCAGCTGTCTCTAATTCAATTGCTCTTTAGTGAATATGTCCCGTCGGTCGACTAATCACGCTCTCTTGGAAACCAGTTGGTCAACGGGCCGCGCCCACTTTTGTAGGAGTGGTCATAATTCGGTGATCACTCGGTGTATAATATTATACATACTTTTATAATAATATTAACATGCATTTCCCACACATGATCCAAAGTTATCTATTTTAAAACCATCGAAAGTCTAAGAAACGAATTTTTTTCATCACGGAGGTCTAAATATATTTTCGTGGGATGTCCTGGATGTTTTACGGTAGGCCGGAGATCTGTGGCCCAGTGCATCCCCCCCTAAACACCAATTTTAAATCAACAGCTCCCACAGAAGACCGTCCTCTTTTGTTCGAACTAAATACAACAAAGCCATTGCTTCGAAGGAGAATTAGTTTGGAGTAAAGAACTTTTGAAAAGCTCTGATCCAGCAAGGTAATGAAACATTTTTGAGCCGTCCCGGTGGCGCAGTGGTCTAAGCGAAGGCCTCTGATTATTCGTACGAAAGGGGTCCGGGTTCGAATCCTGGTGAGCCATGGATGTTGTGTTTGTCTTACCGCACTGGCTCTCTCCCTTCCCTGGAACCAGTGACCCTAAATTAGGGACGGGCGACTGTTATAACCCACTGAGTTGCTCACGGTGGTCGTTAAATCTTCAATGAAAAAAAAAAAAAGTTTTTGAAGATGCTTCTGTAAGCAAACAAAGAAAATGCCGCCCTTCTGACAGTAAAATGTCAGAAAGTCGTAAAATTTTTATCTGAAGTCGAAATTTGATAATCTTGACTGTACTTGAACAAGAGGTCTTCCAGAGCCTTTGGCAGTGTTTTACGTAACAAAGGGATGTGGGAGTTAAAAGATTACCGAAATAAAACGAGGAAAGATAACAATGGATTATCTTTTCTCGTTGTAGAACCGAAAGCAGATGGAGTTTCGGCTGACGGCAATGATTCATGTGACTTCTTCGCTGACACTTGAGCGCGCGGAGTAATACTTTATCTGTGGTCTGTCTGCTTACGTGCGCCGAAATGAAGATTGTCATCCGAGCAGAAGAATCGCCCAAGTGCACAGCTGATTCACTTTCTGTTTCATTGCGCGTTGATATGTAGTTCCTTATTTATGGGGCTTTGACTCTTTCAGGAAATTAAATATAACTTTGGTACTCTTACGTCCTAGCCTTTAGGTATCCATACATTTCAGACAAGTTTTTCTTGACGACGCTTAAATATGTATCGACAGTCAGTGAATTAAAAATTCAGATATTTTTTTTTTTGATTGGAGGTTTAACGACCACCGTGAGCAACTCAATGGGCTATAAGCAGTCGCCCGTCCCTAATTTAGGGTCACTGGTTCCAGGGAAGGGAGAGAGCCAGTACCGTAAGACAAACACAACATCCATGCCTGACCGGGATTCGCACCCGGACCCCTTACGGACGAATGATCAGAGGCCAACGTCTTATACCACTGCGCCACCGGGGCGGCTCAGCTATTTTTGTTGGTATAAGATTTAGCGCTCTAAAGACGCATATTCGCTCTCAGTACCGATTGCTGTAATGCATTAACGTTTCTTATAGAGCAACTCATTAGTCTAACAAAGCATCGAATGCGATTTACTGATTAAAATGACTTCCAATCTCTCGAAACATGCAGGGGATACGATTAACACAATAGACTTGCTACATGCAAACAATTGTCAACGAAACGCAAAGTTTCCTAATCTGGGGTAAGGGGAAACGGGGAAATATTTGTTTATGTGTTTTTTTGCAATCTGAACTCGGTCACTTACTTGCAGGGAGGAGCAGGATGATTCTCATAGAAAGTTAATTTCAGATGAACTTTGCGATGCGTTTAGAGTTTTATTTATTCTATTTGAAACCTGTAATTAAAATCAAAAGTTTTGTTCTGACATAGTCCTATATTTTCCATATCTTTTCCTATGGAAAAAGAAAGAGCTCGCACGGGATGATAAAACGGGGATCACCGGAGATACACATATATGTGGAAATTTTAAACCTAGCATCCTGAAATTTATCATTTTTAATGACTAATATATTTAGTAAAGATCAATAAAATTACCAAATATGGCATCCAGCCGTCAGGGTGACGTATAACATCGCAGCCATGATATTCCTTAAGGTCTTCTTGTAGTATAGCCTTAGAAAACTACAAAAGTCTTGTTACATTAGCTTCGTGTCTATAAACACATAAAAAGCTTTCAGATCATACCATTCCGGCAGAGAAAGCAGGAATGAGATGCTTTTTGAAATGTTTCAACAATACCGAAGCTTGAAGCATTCTTTCATTAAAATGCATTCTTTCGCATTTCTAACAAAACTTTGTTTGTAAAATACTCCCCCCCCCCCCCCCCACGATTTCTCTACCGATATCTTCATTATATTTCTCGAGTCGAATGTTCTGTCCTTAGAATCGACGCCTCTTTGCTTCAACGGGATAGAAGGTGATCACAGCCAAATCTTATCTCTTACCTTCACTTCCCATATTTCTTGTTTTTACCCACTCCTTTTGTTTGTACGAAAATTTTTAAGAGTTCAACATTTTCAGTCTTTGGATTTTCCTTATTGGTCCTGGCGAGCAATATTCGATCTCCCATGCTCATATTAATTTACAAAATATCCGTTATCAAAAACTAAAAGAAGCTTTAAGAAAACAGAAAAAAAGAAACAGAAAGAAAAAGCAAAACAGAAAATCAAATGCTGGTGCTTCTCTTTTTACACGCTATCCCATTTTACGTGTTTTTGGCATATCACGCTTTCAAAACATTAGAATAAAGACTGCTTGGATGCCCTACTAGTAGAACAGAAGCTATTTATAATTGAACATGCGTTTAATGCAGTGAATTGTGGAAATGATTGGCTGGTTGCCGAAGACAATTGTACGATACAAATCACCGTGCGCAAGCATTTGGTGTTAAGTGGCGCATTGAAAGTAATCACAAAGTAATCATGATTGAGGTACAAATCTGCGGTGATTAGTGTTGCATAATCACCGCAGTGTTACAGGGCTTGGTACTGAGTTCTATTACAGCATCCTCTGTGGAGGGTTCGTTTGACGCTTCCTTTGCAGTAAGTTCGGTATTGGTGGTATAATCCGTAATTCTCCCAACTGAAGCAGATGTATACAATACAAAGTTTAGAAAAGTGAATCGACTGAGGCTAAATTTTGCAGTGAGGAAAACTTTTATTCAGAAGTTACGGGGAATGTCTTCAAGCCTTGTCCTAATCTCCGTTCATTCTTTTAGTGGTCCCCTCTGTGTCCTACTCGCCGAAATTCCCCTTATCTCTTCCCGGCCATTCAAACCTATTCCTTCATCCATTCCGACCAAACCACCGAGGTTTTCAGAGCCTCCTAAAAATATTCTGCTCCTCCCTTGACTTTTCGACACCGAGTCCTTCCTCTCTTGCCCGGAGAGAGAAACCCCCTCAAAAAACTGTCCCCTCGTCCAACTTATTCCAAGAAAGCTCGGCCACACCTTCACTCTCAAAACTCTTATGTTCTTAATTGCTTAGCTGCTCCCTCTGCTGCGACGCGCGGGAAATGAAATACTTTGCCTTTCGTCCAAATGGCGGGAATTGAAAGAAAGTGATTCCAATTATTTATCCCGCAAAATGGCTGCTGAAATTCACTTCCGATAAATATGAAAGCCCCGGCTACAGCAGATTTCTACCTTTTTCTGCGAGAAACAGTTGGGTGCTACCATTATCAGAAGTTTAAATTAAAAGCGGAAATAAAAGTAATCTAGTTCAGCTTAAAACCGACGGAAACATGCATACATTTACCTAGTTTCGAAGAGAAATGCTTAGCACTTGATTCTGCAGGCTCCGACAATACGATACACACAGAACTCCGAATCTGCGGTAGACAAATGGAAGCAAAGAATCAAAAGTTTGCCAAGCCTTGTAGTGGCCAGTGATCACCTTCAGAGGTGGAATAGGGTCAAGAATTTTGAAATCCGAACCAGACTCGAGGTCAATCATACCTGACGCGGTTCAGTCTGCTTTGAATTATAAATAAAATGAGTTAAATCGTATTGAACAGTAGTTCCGAGAGCGGATTATTGGTTAAGGTAACTGCATTGATAGCAGATTTTCGCGGGATCGATTCCCGGTAGGTTGAGGTGGTCTAAACCACCTAATACTCGATTTTCTATTCAATTCCAATGAATTAACTGGGAAAACTAAACAAAAACCAATAAAGGAATTTCTTGCAAACTTTTGATACCCAGCGTTTTCTAATTTTGGAAAGGATTGGTATATACACTGCTGGCCACCCAAAATGCAACACCAAGAAGGACACGAGATAGCAAAGCCAGATTAACTGAACACATAAACAACATATACAAAGATGAAAGGATTGAGCTTACAGGCCCGTGCGACTTGCGGAACACGCAGACATCAATAGTTCGTGTGGCTCCCATGGCTGGCAATAACGGCCGTTACACGCCGCGGCATCGAACGAAAGGGGCTTTGGATGTGGGCGTGGGATATGTCGGTCCAGGCTGCTTATACACGTTGCCACAGTTCATCAGACGTAGCCGCGGGTGGTGCTTGCCGGGCCACTCGGTTGCCGATCAGCGACCAGACGTGTTCGATGGGCGACATATCAGGAGAGCAGGCGAGCCACGGCAGCAGTGACACCTGGTGGGCCGTGAAGAATTGTCGCAAGATGCGTGCCACGTGCGGGCGCGCATTGTCCTGTTGAAACGTGGCCGCTGGCAGGTCCTGCAGGTAAAAGAAGACTACAGGCTCCAAAACGTCAAAGATGGTGCGGTGGCTGTTAAGTGTACCGGTGATGCGTACCAGAGGGGTGCGTGTGTCATATGCAATTGCGCCCCAAACCATAACGCCAGGCGACGGACCGGTATGGCGATGCATAATGCATGCATCACACAGTCTCTCGCCGCGGTGCCGCCACACGCGGATCCGACCTTCGTGGTGTTGCAGGCAGAAGCAGGACTGGTCGGAGAAGACAATGTCGTGCCATTCCGTAGTCCAGGTACGGCGTTTAATGACCCACTGCCACCGCACTCACCGGTGGTGTAACGTCAATGGTAATCGGAGCAATGGGCGCCGTGCGACAAGTCCCCGCTCCTGCAGACGACGTCGAACGGTACGTGTTGACACAGGTTGTTGCGCAACACACCCTAATTCCTGCGCTAACGTTCGTGATGTGGCGGTGCGAGCCGTCAATGCCCGCCGCACAACATGCCGGTCCTCTTGTTTGGTGGTGTGCCACGGCTGCGGCAATCGCTCACGTCGGTCCGTCCGTCCCTCCTGCACCCACGGAATCCATACTCGCCTCACTGTGGCTGGATGTCGTCCCACACGGGTGCCAATGTCTCGGTACGACAAACCTCTGTCGCGATAAGCCACTATTCGTCCTCTGTCGAACTCCGAAACGTGCTGGAATGACTGCCATATTCTGCGACGAGGCATCAGGAATCTTCCCACGCCCAGATCCGACAGCACAACACACTTCCACTACTTATACCCAGCCTACTGTGCACCCTTCTTGTAGTGCTTCTCGGTGGCGTGCCGGGCGCACACGATTTGCATATGTACTTCAATGCTAATTGTTTGCATGTCCCCTCGCGGACGACGCATGCTGCGAATTTCAGGGTAATCGGATGCTTCCTTCTTGGTGTTGCATTTTGGGTGGCCAGCAGTGTAAATCTATGCACTTCAAGCGATCATTCCTTGGAATCAATTAATGGCGTAGTACGAGGAAGCGGGTACTTTGATGTATACAGCGCCTAGACTGTTGCGTTAAGACGAATTAATGCAGTGGCATCTAATATATGAAAAGAACAGCACACATGTCATTCCCGAAGAAACAGAACCAGGATGAATGAATTAGACCTGTGTCGCCCTGGTAGAAACAGAAACAAGTTTATGAGCCCGTAGCTGGTTTTAAGTCCAGATGGGAGGGTCATACATCCGTGTAATGCAAATGTCAAAATGGAAACATTTAAAAAAATGGAAACATTTACTGTTTGTTAACAACTTTTAACCTAAATTTGTCGAACTGCTTCTACTCCAAAAGCCCAATTCGGGCTTTTAGAATACAAGCAGTTCGACATTGAATAACCTCATACACTGAGTGGCCACTTTATTATGACCAACTGACATTTTTAAGCAAATGAGCTACGGCTGCACGCTGTTGCCGCCTGAGGGCGAGGCTAGTATAAAAAGGGAAAGCTTAGTGCTTGCGACAATAGTAGAAGTGAGTTTTGGCTGACGAGATGGGTAAAAATTGCGATTTGACAGACTTTCTACGTGGGATGATTGAAGGAGATTGGAGTCATGGAGCGAGTACTACCGAAACCGCCGCATTCGTGAAATGTTCCAGAGCAGCTGTTGTTAAAGTAATTAAAGACTGGACTGTCCGCCAAAAAACTGGGTCTCTACGTGCAACATGTGGTCGTCATCGACTAGTGACTGCTCGGGCGGAAAGAAAAAGTTTCCAGACTGGTAACAAACAACAGATGGGAAACAGTACAGCAAATTACAGACCATCTTAATCAAGGATCCCCTCGAATGATCTCTACACGCACTGTTCGCCGTACACTGCATCGGATGGGATATGGCAGCCGAAGGCCTGTTCGAGCACCTTTGGTGTGTGCAGTTAACAAGAGAAAAGGTCTCCAGTTCGCACAGGAGCACAGGGATTGGACAGTCGATAATTGGAAACAAATTATGTGGTCCGATTAATCACGTTGTCAGTTGCACCATGTCGAAGGCCGAGTGAGAATTTGGCGGAAACAGCGCGAAAGCATGGACCACAAATGCATTGCTACAACCCTTCAAGCTGGTGGAGGCAACGTTATGGTTAAGGGAATATTTTCCTGGCATGCTTTGTGCCCTTTAATTCGTGTCTGACTGGCACATTATATCTAAACATCGTTGCGGACCAAGTGCATCCTGTCATGTGGATGGTTTATCCCAATGGCAATGGCTACTTTCAACAAGGTAATGCGTCCTGCCATAGTGCTCGTATTGTACAGGATTGGTTTCAGGAACAAGCCGGTGAGTTTGTTTTGCTTAGGAGGCCCCCACAATCTCCAGATCTCAACCCCATTTAGAATTTGTGGGATGAAGTTGAACGAGCCATCAGACAACTGGATCCACAACCCTGCAATCTCACACTCCTTTAAAGTGCTATTCATCAAACATGGTCTCAGATTCCCCAAACCACCTATCAACATCTCGTGGAGTCAATGCCACGAAGACTCGACGCAGTATTAAAGGCAAAAGGTGGCCCAACGAAGTATTGAGGGGGTGGTCATAGTAAAGTGACCACTCAGTGAATAAGTCATTCAGATATGATAAAGGAATTCGAAACTATTTTTCCGGTAAAATATGTCCTACCTGTGCCATTGAGGTTGGAGGTGGAACGTGTGATCTGACTATTCACTCCAGATGTTCCCATTATTATTCAATAATATGGAGATCAGAAGATTAAGGTGTACAGCTCCGAAAAACGACAATTTGACACATTTCGCGCAATGCACGGGTGTATTATCTGCGTGGAACCTGGACGGTCATTAGGGAACAATGCCTGCATAATTGGGTGCAGGTGGTCCACCAGAATAGATTCTTATATTGCAGACTTGACACTACCCTGCAGAATAAACAATGATTATTCTGCAAAATGTACACAGTATCATGACATTCTTTACGGAATATCATGATTTTGTAATCCACAACATCAGGATTCCACCTTCATGTTTCACAGTCGGAGTCCACGCTTCTGCAGGTTTTCGCCAGACGTACACTCTAACAGTGCTGGAAAACCATGGGAAGCACAATTCATCAGAGCAAATGACGCGTTGCCAGTTGTTAGCATAACAGTTGTTATGTGACTTGCGTCACCTTACATGATTTATTACATTGATTAATACAGACATTTGACGTGGACTAGGAACATCAAACAGAAGTCATCATTCTTTCCACGTTTATAAGTGAGTCACGGAAAAATTCTCATTGAACACCACCGGGAATCGAGCCCAGGGTCTTCCAGGTACGCGCCGGATATGCTTCCGCTGAATCACAGCGGCCTCGAATTCCTCCAGACTCGCACACGCTAACTGCCAAGCCAAGTTGGCACGTTGCTTCTTGGAGCCCCGCACAATGCTGGGGATTCACCAAAGATGGTAAGCAGCAACTGAACAGATAATTAGAAGGCCAATGAATAATTAAGACAGACATTTGACATGGAGTAGGAACAATCAAACATAATTCATCACTCTTTCCACGTTCTAATTATTTGTTCAGTTGCTGCTTACCTTTATTTGGTGAATCCCCAGCATTGTGCGGGGCTCCAAGAAGCAATCTGCCAATTAGCTTGGCAGTGTATGTGACTCTGGAGGAATTCGAGGCCACTGTGGTGCAGTGGAAACATATCCGGCGCGTAACTGGCAGACCCTGGGTTCGATTCCCGGAGGCGGCCAATGATAATTTTTCCGTGACTCACTCAAAAACGTGGGGAGAGTAATGACTTCTGTTTGATGTATTACATTGATGTTGCTAATCTGAAGTTCGTGGATTGCAGACGGCCATAAACAACATTAGGAAGGTGTTATCGAAGGAGGGTTATCATGTAAACGGGATCATTTCGACTGGTGTTCAACTCTGCTGCCTTTCGAGGGCCGTGGTCTTTTGCTTCCACTGTACAGTCCGTGTCAACGTTCGACTGTCCTTATCTGACATCTTCGTACGGCGTCCACAATTTGCACGGTTGGAGACAACGCCGTGCCTTTTGTGATTGGTAGTCGTAATATTTTATAGAGTTGCTCTTGTTACACATGCTATTTCTGCCGTTCTAGTTACTCAAGCTCTTGCAAGACGCGCACGAATGATCATGACTTTTTTGAGGTCATCGAGATCTGAGATTGTCAACAATTACTCTACAACAGCTGTTTTACCTGCGACTGTGGCTCTGTTACGTGAATCCAACATATTTGTCATTTTCTTGTAGGACTTCCGTCCACAGTAAGTAGAGTTTAGGTCCCAGCCACATACAGCGAGTTCGCCGTTTGGGCAGGACACAGAAACGGAAGGAATGAGAGCAAGTCTAGCGACTTTGATAGAACAGTTTGAAGTGAGATTAGAGTACAGTAGATGGCGCCACCATACAAGTACGATGTTGCACATAGAGGGGTGAGAGAATTTCAGGGGGTTCATAGGAAAGGATACCCATTTAACTAGTGGGTCCAGCCTGGGGGCCGTCACTTAACGTGCTCGTCCGATGCACGCCGGATAAATCACACCATCTCTGAAAGATCAGCCCAGAATCGAACCTAAGGACCTTGCATTGACAGTCTGACTCGCTAACCACTAAGCCATCCACGGCTCTGTGAATCCAACATCGTACTGAGCCCGATTAATTACCTCACATCGCGGGGGATGTCATCCCTGTGGTTTGCTTACGGCGTGTTGAGTGTACACCATTAGTAGTTGGTGTTTCCATTATTTTCTTAAGCTCCTGTATAAAGTGGCGGTGCTGAAGGAAACTAATCGTTGTGGAGAGAGTTTAAGTAAAGGAAAGAAATTAAATATTTCTTAATTCTAGATTCAAATTATGATAAACGGAACTTTTATTTCTTTATTTCGTAGATAACCCCTTCCGCACGCTCATGTTTTCATCACACTTATGGAAAATTGCCGTCTTGCTCAACTGGTTTTGGTGGTGGCGGCGCAAGGTGTAGCAATATTCGTTGACTCCCATAGAATTTCTATTTTTAGCACGTCTTTTGTAAAAAAAAGATCGTGCTTATGTTACCGGTTTGTCCGTCCGTCCGTCTCTCTGTACCCACGATATCACTGCAACTGTTAGCCCGATTTGAAAAATTCTTTTTGCATTGGGAAGCGTGAAATATACGAATGGCGATCCTTCATTTCGTTTTTTTTTTACGATGTACAATTTCGCCGCTAGAGGGCGTAAATGCAGATGATGTCGATTTCAAAAACATGTTTTATTCCACATATTTGCTTCTAAACATCCGATTGAAAAAACTTCTTTTAGCTTTGGATTCCAATTATGTCGAAGAGTATTTTAGATATAGTTACTTATTAAAATTACGCATAGATTTTCCGCTAGGGGGCGTAAAATAAAATTACATTTTTTCCGATAACTCTTCTTCTAAAATTTCAATTAGAACATTTTTTTCTTCATCGGATACACGTCCTGATGGAAAATCTTTTGCATATATTTTCAAATTTTTGGTAAAGAGTACTTTGGCCACCAGGAGGCGTAAGTGTTAATTTTTGCTTCTAATATATTTACCATAAAATCTGAGCTTCTAAAATATCGATTAAAAAAATTCTTTCGTAGGCTGATGCCACTCACAACGATAAACCTTTTCGGAATATTTTTTCTTAAAATATTCCACAGTTTCTTCGCCAGGGGGCGTATATATATATTTTATTTTCGTCAATATCTCTACGTCTAGAAGTGCGATTTAAAAAATTCCTTCTTTGTTGGATAGTGTTTTCATTGACATGTTTTTCATATAATTTCAAAATTTTCAAGTACTTCATAGACTTTCCGCTAGGGGGCATAGAGGTAAATTGCGTTTCCCTCTATATCTCTGCTTCTAAATCTCCTATTTGAAAAATTCTTTCTGCACCGGATACAGCTCCTGAGTGGAAATCGTTTACACATAATTTCTCATTTTTGTAAAAAAATGGTTTGGCCACCAGGGGCGTAAACCTTAATTTCCGCTTCTGATGTATTTGCAGCAAAATATGAGCTTCTAAAATCTCGATTGAAAAAAACGTCGCTTGTAGACCGATAGTACTCATATCGACAAACTGTTTAGAAACATTTTCTTCTTAAAATAATGCATGGTTTCTACGCCAGGGCGCGTAGTTGTATATCTTATTTTTGTCAATATCTCTACTTCTAGGAGTCCGATTTGAAAAATTCTTTTTTTGTAGGATAGTGTTTCTAATATGACATGTTTTTCGTATAATTAGAAAATTTTCAAGTAAATCATAGACTTTCCGCTAGGAGGAACAAAGGCATATTGCGTTTTCTGCGTCATCTGTGCTTCTAAAACTCCGATTTGAAAATTTTTTCCTGTATCGGATACAAGACCTGATGGAAAATATTTTTCAGATAATTCCTAATGTTTGGTAAAGAATGGTATGGCCACCAAGGGGCATAAGTGTTCACTTTTGCTTCTGACGTATTTGTAGCAAAATCTGGGCTTTTGAAAACTCGACTAAATTTTTTTTTCTTGGACCGATACCGCTCATATGGAAAATCCTTTTGAGAACACTTTCTTTCTAAAATAATGCATGGTTTTCCCACCAGGGGATGTAAAGTCACATCTTATTTTTGTCGATATCTCTGTTTCTAAGAGTCCGATTTGAAAAATTATTTCTGTGTTAGAGAGCATTTCCGGTGCGAAATGTTTCTCATGTATATAAATTCATGTTTTTCTTAGCACACAAGTCTGCAACCAGACGGCGTAAGCTCACGATTCCGTTTACAGCAATATCTGAGGGATTAAAAACCCGATTGAAAAACTTCTTTCTTTCGTCAGATACTATTGTTTTCCATACCGACTCCATTGACTTTGAATAGCTTTGATAAATTTAATTTGCGTCAAAACGGATTCAAAAGACGTGCTTATTACTCCCGAAAATTCAGTGTCATCTTTCTTGTTTTTTCGTGGATTAAATGTTTTTCTAACACCATACAAAAGATACATAACATAAATTAACCATCGAAGGCATTGCTCTCATAGTCAACACAATCACATACAAAAGAAAAAAAAAAAAAAAAAAAAAAAAAAAAAAGAGGGAAAAGAACCGCTTAGTGCTTTTAATTGTGACAATACTTTACTATGATCACTTAGATTGTCACAGTGACGGCGAATTCTATCATTGTCTCCAGTAATCAGAACTCGTCGTGTCGAATTACAATACTCGCAGAGGGTATTTTTTATACTCTATAATTTCACACACACACACACACACACACATACACAATCGCAGGAGTATCCTGGTAATCTTGTTGGATAATTTATTCTATGTATCTTTCGCATGCTAAGATCTTTATGAGTGTGAAAAAAAACCCCGAGTGATTCCATGTTATACTATATACGTATAACACATTGGATTCACTCACGTCACTCACGACCAACACCGAGTCAGTTCAGATCAGATGCAGAGGATTTTAGGAAGTGAGTGTCTGACCCTAGGTCTTAAACAGCCCTGAGAAATATAAAGCTAGGGAATTTGGGCTAGAGTACCCGATAGAAAAGTCACACGGAAGCAAAGTAAAAAGGTGAAGGAAGGCGCTCTTACTTATTATCGGGGAACCAGTGCCCGGGATCCGACGGCTTAATGTGCTCATCCAACGCATCGCGGATATTTAGTGGTTCGACCGTTCGTACCTGCGTGGGATCGAACCTGAGGTTTCTCCGTTTCAGTCACAAACGTTGGCCACTAGGCCATCCGCGGCGCCCAACACTGAGTCACAGTTCGGTACATAGTAAGTAGATTTAAATAGAAACAACAAATAATAAGGTTTGCGAATTCCTGACATTAAGCGGTACTCAGGTAGTGGATTAATGAATGCTGTTGTCTTAAAACCAATGAAAGAAGATATGCGAGGCAAAAAGCAAATATTTAGTAAACTACGGCGATGGCAGTAGGAAGTATTTCGGCAGTTTTAGTTTTTCAAAAACAATATTTATTTTTATTGTAAATATTATATATTATTCAGATTTAGACGAACATAAGAAACGATCCTGACTTTCAGAGGCGTAAATTATAGGGCGGGCAGACGGGCGGCTGCCACGGGCGCAACTCAAGATAGAGCTCAAAAACCACTGCTTGTAATCTGATTTAAATTGAATTTGTACTTCCTCAAAATGTTCAAATGATAGTAGTTGTTCACATTCAGGAATGAAGGAATGGTTACGTCGTCCGTCCATAAGAAAATAGAAAAAACAAACCACGGCCTTCCTCGACAACAACGGGGCTACCGGTTTTTTACGCTCTCCAACTGTAGGTTGAAAAAGCGTATATGCTCCATCTTTGTCAGTCCGTCTGTCGGCCCGATAACTCGAGTAAAAATGGTTTGATTTCGATGAAATTTTAGTATGTGGTAGGGGATCACCTGGGGACGAACCCTATTGAAAATGGACGAAATGGGGTCAAAGGTCACGGCATAGGAGCGAGATCCATTCCATTGCCCTTATGCATCATAACTTACGTAAATATGGTTCGATGTCGATGACATTTTAGCGTATTTTAGGGGACCACTTGGGAATGTCACCTGTGGAAAATGGGTAAAGTGGGGTCACAGGTCACGGCATAGGAGCGGCTTCCATTCCACTGCTCTTATGCGTCATAACTAACGTAAAAAATGTTACATTTCGATTAAATTTTAGTATATGGTAGGGGACCACCTGCCGACAAACCCTATTGAAAATGGGCGAAATGGGGTCAAAGGTCAGGAAATAGGAGCGGAATCAGTTCCATCGCCATTATGCGTCATAACTTACGTAAAACTTTTTGATCTGTATGAAATGTTAGTATGTTGTAGGGGCCTGCCTATTAAATGGACGAAATGGGGTCAACGAATCCTATTGAAAATGGGCGAAATGGGGTCACAGGAGCGGGATCTATTCCATAGCCCTATGCATCATAATTTACATAAAAATGCTTCGATTGCGACAAAACTTTATCATGTTATTTCGGAGGTATACTGAACCGGTTCTGTAGAATATCATTGAAATGGGATCAAAGTTCAGGACACAAGACCGAGATTTATTCCACAGCCATTATCGTCATAACTTTAGTAATGATTTCTGGTATGTTGAAAGCGTATCATAATCAATGCACTGCATGATTTTACTAACTTGTTTTAGTTGGATGGACTCAATGGCGTATATAGAATTTTTTTTTTTTTCGGGGAGAAGAACGACGAAAATTGGAAGTTTTTTAAATCGACCTGACCAAAATAAAGTTAATGAAAAATAGAATAAGAAATTAAAGCATATTTTCTAAAATTTAACGCATTTTTATTAAATTAAGGCATTGTTTTGTAATGTAAGTCGCATTTTAACCAAAAACATAAAAAATGAAACACTTTCGGGGAAAGGCTTTCTTGCCCGCCTCCTTTAAATACGCCCCTGGATGGACTATACGTTTCAAGAGAAGGGTGTCGTTCACATTGTGAAATATTCTTTGCAGAATATTCGACCATTTCTGTGGCTACGATCCACGTGTCCGAGCTGAATTCGGTCCATTTCATGTGGTACCGAAAGTCCGAACTCCAAAGCAATGGCGAAAAGGTGCACAGTCACAGTTCGATTCTGCATTCCGCATAGAGATAACACTGGATATGACGATAATTTTGTTTTATCGAGATGTGCATTTATTGCACTGAGAGACATTACTACTAATTTAATATGACCATTACATATCATCATGATCATCCTCATCATTGTTAACCATTATCATATACACTGAGTGGCCACTTTATTCTGACCGCCCCCTCAGTACTTCGTTGGGACACCTTTTAGCTTTAATACTGCGTCGATTCTTCGTGGCATGGACTCCACGAGATGTTAATAGGTGGTTAGTGGAATCTGAGACCATGCTTGATGAATAGCACTTTCCAGGAGTGTGAGATTGCAGGGTTGTTGTTCCAGCTGTCTGATGGCTCGTTCAACTTCTTCCCACAAATTCTCAATGGGGCTGAGATCTGGAGATTGTGGGGGCCACCTAAGCAAAGTACACTCACCGGCATGTTCCTGAAACCAATCCTGTACAATACGGTCACTATGGCAGGACGCACTATCTTGTTGAAAGTAGCCATCGCCATTGGGATAAACCATCCAAATGACAAAGTGCACTTGGTCCGCAACGATGTTTAGATATGTTGTGCCAGTCAGACGTTGATCAACAAGAATTAAAGGGCCCAAAGCATGCCAGGAAAGCATTCCCCAAACCATAACCTTGCCTCTACCAGCTTGAAGGGTTGTAGCAATGCATTTGAGGTCCATGCTTTCGTGCCGTTTCCGCCGAATTCTCACTCGGCCATCGGCATGGTGCAACTGAAAACGTGATTCACCGGACCACATAATTTGTTTCCAAATATCGACTGTCCAATCCTTGTGCTCCCGTGCGAACTGGAGAAGTTTTTTCTTGTTAACTGCAGACAGTAAAGGTGTTCTAACAGGCCTTCGGCTGCCATATCTCATCCGATGCAGTGTACGGCGAACAGTGCGTGCAGAGATCATTTGAGGGGATCCTTGATTAAGATGGTCTGTAATTTGCTGCACTGTTGTCCTTCTGTTGTCTGTTACCAGGTCTGGACACTCTCCGTTCCGCCCGAGCAGTCACTAGTCGATGACGACCACACGTTGCACGTAGAGACCCAGTTTTTCGCTGAGAGTCCAGTCTTTAAACACTTTAACAACAGCTGCTGTATGACATTTCACGAATGCGGCAGTTTCGGTATACTCGCTCCATGGCTCCGAGTTCCTACAATCATCCCAGGTTGGTTGAAAGTCCGTCAAATCGCATTTCTTTCCCATCTCGTCACCCAAAAATCTCTTCTACTACTGTCACAAGTACAAAGCTTTCCCTTTTTATACTAGCCTTGTCGTCTGGCGGCAACAGCTTGCAGCCATAGCTCATTTGCTTAAAACTGTCAGTTGGTCGTAATAAAGTGGCCACTCAGTGTATAAGGTAGAAAGATAGATAGGATGCAATGTTTTGTTGCTTGCCCTGACGTAGAAATGCGTAATTGCGCCTCCTCTGACTTTGATGAAATGTCATGCTGCTACGAAAGTCCATTTCCGCGTGTGGAATTGGAAATCTGTCGTCAAGATAGAAAGTAAAGCTGAATCGCAAGTGTGTTAATAAGTGGAATTGGTAACTTTTGGTCTAGGACATCTACAGGTTACACCTCATCGTGTTAAACGTAATTTTAAAACTATCTTCAACATCAGGTACCCTACCATAGCATCAGAACTGCATTTTTGTAATGGCTTTTATCACAATTAGTATTAGGTTCTCGTAAATTACGCAGATTTCAATGAGATATTGTTACGCTTATATAAAACGTGATGAAACAATGTTAGGCGATAGTTTAGTAAAACATATTGTGGAGTAACTATGAAATGAACTACTGTTAATCACTTCATGTGGCGGATTTCAAAACGCTGATTTCAACAATGGTTTGACTACTGCTTTTACTCATTTCCGTTTCGTCAATTTTTTTTTTTTGCATGAAATTTACTTTGTCAGGAAAGATGCAAAACATCAGAAAATGTTTAGGTAGGCGCGTTTCTGAACATGGTACCCTGTGCGGTGGTACCTCTCGTTCCACGGTAAAGTCGGCCGCAGACGAAATTTTGGAACCGATTCAGGTAATATTCGCCTTAGTGGGATTTTAAGAGCAACAGATATTTCTCCGTGTAATATTTAGTGCGGCTAATTCTTAGCCTGTATTTTGGTTACGATTTGGACTCAACCTCGTCGCTCAAGAACTTAGTAAAATCCACCTGAGATAAATTAACGGATGTTTAAAGTGCATCTTTTCAGAACATGAACGATCAAGCTGAATTCTTTCAAGTTATGAATTAGTCTTGTTACGAAAGTCTCAAATCTACAAGCCCAAATACCTTTCAGGTGTTTTGTACTTTTATAAACTGTACAATATTTCGAAGCAAAATGTTTGCTCTGCAGGAAGTTATAGGACCTAAGAAAGTTTTTTTTCTTTCAAATGTAATTATACAATCGGAGATATAATCACCAGCACAGAAACGTGAACTTGTCCACTTAAGGTTGAGAACAAAATAAAAACAAGAAACATGACACTGAATTTTCGGGTGTAATGAGCACGTCTTTTGAATCCGTTCTGACTAAATTAAATTTATCAAAACTATTCAAAGTCAATGGAACCGGTATGGAAAACAATAATATCTGACGGAAGAAAGTTTTTCAATAGGGTTTTTAATCAATCAGATATTGCTGTAAACGGAATCGTGAGCTTACGAACTCTTAGAAACAGAGATATCGACAAAAATAAGATGTGACTTTACGTACCCTGGTGGGAAAACCATGCATTATTTTAGGAAGAAAGTATTGTCAAAAATCCATATGAGCAGTATCGGTCCAAAAATAGGATGTACATCTACGCTCCCTGGCGGAGAATATGTGAAACATTTTAGGAAGAAAATATTCCAAAAAGGTTTATCGATGTGAGTGGCATCAGTCCACGGAAGAATTTTTTCAATCGATATTTTAGAAGCTCAGATTTTATGGCAAATACATCAGAAGCAAAAAATTAACACTTACGCCTCCTGGTGGTCAAAGTATTCTTTACCAAACATTTGAAATTATATGCAAAATATTTTCCATCAGGAGGTATATCCGCTGAAGAAAGAATTTTTCAAATCGGAGTTCATGAAGAAGAATTATCGGGAAAAATGTAATTTACTTTTACGTCCCCTAGCGGGAAATCTATGCATAATTTGTAAAAGTAACTATATCTAAAATACCCTTCGACATAAATGGAATCGAAAGATAAAATAATTTTTTCAATCGGATGTTTAGAAGCAAATATGTGGAATAAAACGTATTTTTGAATTCGACATCATCTGCATTTACGTCCTCTAGCAGCGAAATTATACATCGTAAAAAACGAAATAAAGGATCATGATTTGCATATTTCAAGCTTCCCAATGCAAAACGAATTGTTCAAATCGGACCAATAGTTTCAGAGATATCTTGGGTACAGATGGATGGACGGACGGACAAACCGGTAATATATTAGCACGATCTTTTTTTCAAAAGACGTGCTAAAAATGTAAAGGAAAAAGGAAGTGTTCTTCATCGTGGAAAAGTTACCCATCGAGAAATGAATTCTTCCAATCGGACTTCTTGAAGAAGACATAGCAATACAAAAAGAAGATACACACTACTTAACATTACAATCGCAACACTGAGAAGAAGTTGCCGTACAAACAGACAAATTGGTTGATTCAATAGACTATATGAGGTATGTAAATGATCTAAGTTTCATAGCAATCGGTCACGTGAACAACAGCTGAGCAGGGTTCAAAGACGGCAAAAATGCTGATTAGTTCCACAGAAACACAGACGTTGAGGGTCGAATATGTTAGCCGAAAACCTTCCTAATATGTCGCTGATACGCCAATATGATACATGTATTCAACTGACTGAAAAAGAAAGCCAAAGGATCCCAGAATGCAAAAAGATGGATCTCGAATTACTAGTAATTTCTTTACTGGAGTGAGTGCGACGTTATATCATCGTGAACCGAATGATACGACGGGAAGAAAGTGCACAGAGATCTTGTCAAGAGCATTTGCAGACAGAATAAACTGCGAGCCTGAAACCTCCATTTGCTGCTACTACAGAGACAGGGAGAGAAATGAAAGTGGGCTATGAAATGAGGGAACGTGCTGTTCTCGGACGACTCCAAGCTCTGTCTTGGCCTACAAAATATTCGTATCAAGGACATTTGGAGACGCTTTCAACCAGCTGCCATACAATTTTGCAGCCAAGTCCGCTTTCGTGGCGTGGTATCCTATATGGAAGCACTTTTCCATTCAAGGGACTGCGATGACAAGATTCTACGTCCATATCATCTTCAAGTCCATCATACAATCTTTCCTTACCCCCACAATTGGAACGATCCTGCAGCCGGACAAACATCCGTCAGTACACTAATCGTATTATAGGGAATATATTTTCCTGGCGTAGAAATTCTTGCCTGACGGCCAGACTCACCGAAATTGCTGTCCATAGAGCGTGTATGGGACCTTATATGTCGAAAACCTCCTATGGTTCAATCAGTCAGCGGAGCTGATTGAGCTAGTTGAAATCTCGTTGCTATTTAGAGTGCTATACCCCACCACACCATTGATGACTTTATCGACGAAATACCTCTTTGTTTGCAGACTTGAATACCTTATTGAGTTGGTCAAACTGAGTATTGAACAATCCTGAATAAAATGTGGCGTCAACATATTTACTTTTATGATTGATGAAAATCTCCAGAAGACGGGTGTCCATGTACAGGAAAAGGGACGCGTGCAATATATATATATATATATATATATAAGGTGACATATGTGTAGAACAAGGGATGGGAGATGTCGCTGTTCCATGATGCTGTCAGGCTAGAAGATGATTATTAATAGGGTAGGTGGTACGTGTCTGATGCGGCTGTGTTTTTCTGTGGAAACACCTTATAAAATATAGCCTTCTCAGACGGCAGTAAGGAGATGTATTCTCTACGAGTTTAAACTGATCACATACGGGTTAGGCAATGAAACGGATATCCACAGCATTTAGTCCGGGACTGGTAAGGAAAGCAACCAACTGGAGGCGGTTCCAGAAATTGCTTTTCGGCGAGAAATCGTTCAGCGATGCCTTACGAAGTGGATACCACAGGCGCTTAATGACGACAAAGTGCACACCGCCATTAAGCTAAACACAGGTTAACGTGTCCCCAGCTATTCTCAAAGTTCGGTTTAAGTGCCGAAACATTTTGCTTACGTTTACATGCCATAGGAAAGATTCACAGTGTTGCACAACTCGTCGTTGGTTTCATCAGGTATTCCATTATAAGGAAATTTAGCAGTTTCTGGGTTTTAGCTAGATTTCCCACCGATAATGAAAAGGATCAGTTACTAATAAAGTGAGAACTAGCTCTTCTGCAATGGTTGTTTTTATTCAATATTGTATATAGGAAAAGTCACGATTGAGCTTTGTCCTGATTCCTTTATTGTTATTAAATTATTTACACACTGATCCCTTCCTGCCTGTTCTTCCTCGGTTATATTACTACCCAGTTTCTCTATCCAAACTGCATTTCTCCTTCAGTCTTCCACCTAGGCATTGGATAATCTCAGTTATCAACCAAACTCCTCCTTCAAGTCTCATATTGAAAACTCCCACTTCTGCTTTTGACCATTCTACGAAAAACAGCGGGGGTTCCTGTCTCACACTCCTTCATTAGCAACGTACTTTGCAGGTGTGTCTTCCTGTTAGTTATGAGCCATTATCCGTTCAACAAACTTCTCAAAAAAAGTATGAACCCCAAGAACTGTGAAACGATTTCCAGAGCAGTAATGTAATACAAACTGAACTCCACGAAAGCAGATTTCATGGAGAATGGCTAAGAATTGTGTTCGGAAGCGAAGAAGTATTGGGTGTCACTTCCCTTATTAGCACCTCGGGCAAAAAGCTTGCGAAAGTGGACTGTCTCAATATCTCCCCAAGAACACTGGGAAAGGATTTCATCTGTGAGGCGATGCTAAAGATGGTTATTAATGCAAAACTTCCCTGAAATTAATGAGCCGATCGTTACTGAGTCCGGCATCGTTTTTCAGATGACAACAAGCAGCAGGGGTTAGCTGTATAAATGTCGTTTCTCTCACATCGGCAAAAGGAGCCATTTCTCAATTTTTTTCACATTTGCAATGAGAAGTGGGTTCAATATCGTACTCCGAAACTGGTTGTCAGGAAATGCACCGGTTCCGCATATCAGTAAGCCATTTCTTCTTTCACGTAGGTTTTTCTTTGTGTGTGGGTGATTGACTGCCAAAGACATAAATGCATTATGAGCTTCTTCCACGTCGAAAAACCATCGACGGGTTGAGGATGTACTAATTTGCAGGGATCCTGCATTGGTTTATTATAAGTGTTCCATTCCTGCAGGACAATGCAACGTCACATGTAGCGAATAGGACTCTGGAAACCATAAAGCGTCTTGGCTGGATGACGTTGTGTCACTCAGCATATTTCATAGATATCGCTTCCCCGGACTATCACTTCTTCCGCGCATTAGACAACTACCTGAAAAGACAGGAATTCCAAAGCGTGTAATAAATCCGAATGGCAGTGGATTCCGTTTTTTGCACCAAGAACACGGCGTTTTACCATTGAAGCATCCGCAAGCTGGTTTCTTATACTAGAAAGATGCTGTGTCAGCACGTGAGAACTATTTTGCGTAGTAAAGTTACTTTTTATTATTTGTGCTGTTATCTACCACTCTACTACATCGGCACGAACTCATTTGGCTGCCCAATATGTTCGTTGTTTTCTTACAGAGCAAGAGACCCAGTGGTTTAATCTTCCATAGAGGATCATGACAGTAATTTTACCGAAGGTTGGTCCCGAAGATCTCAGTAGCACAGCCTGTCAGTGGACGGATATAGAATTAAAGCGTCGAAACCGTTATCATAGGTGTCTACCTTTTTTTTTTTTTGAAGGGTTTAAACTGTCTCTGCGGTGCTACGTATATAGCCACTAGTACCGTATCACGTGATAGATGCTATTGTAGTTTCATGTCCGACCACTGCGGCATTATTCAAAAAGCGAGTGTTGAACCTCTATGTAATCTCCTCTGTGACAATTTTCTGTTCCTACTTGTGTCCTAATGGGGGAAGCATTTACAGAACTACAGTTAAGTATATGAATAAATAAAAGAAAAGTGGTGGTTAACCTAAATGGTTGGTGTGCAGTTCGCGGTGATTCATCTCTCAGCTGATGGAGAATGCTGCAAATTGATTGATCAGTGAAGAAACGGGATCAACGATTCTGCGCTGTAAGAACTAACGACTTGTGCAACGTTATGCATCTTGAATCTTAGGGGTTCGTTTTGAACAATTTTTTACGTACCAAATAGTTATGAATATACTATTAATTTTTAATTTAAATAAAAAAAGGGCACGCAACAAAATAAAAAGAATATAGGAAAGAAAATATGTAACTCCTTCTTACAATGATCATGTGTAGAGGATTTTAGGAAGGGAGTATCTGACCCCAGGTCTTAAACAACCCTTAGAAAATGGGAAGCTAGGAGATTTGGGCTAGAGTGCCCGACAGGAAAGTGACACGGAAGCGAAGTAGAAAGGGGGAGAAAGACGCCCTTATTTATTACCGGGGACCAGTACCCACCCGGAGTCCGACGGCTTAACGTGCCCATCCGACGCACGGCGGATATTTAGTGGATCGGGCGTTCGTACCTGCTGGGATCGAACTTGAGGTCCTTTCCGTGGTAGTTACGAACGTTGCCCACTAGGCCACCCGCGGTACTTTGTTACAATGAAAACGGATTACACTGATTTTCATGCACGAAAACAACCATGAGGATTTCCTAAGGCGCTGGTTTCTGACCATCCTACCGGGATGAGCCTGGGGCAAAGTCGCGGATTAAAAATTTAGTTGTGCCTTTGTCCTCTGGCGCTGGTCGTTTCCTTCCCTTGAAACCACTGGCCCTAAATTAAGGAATGGGGAACAGCTTATAACTCATGTAAAATCCACGATTTTAAGTTGCAGATGGTGGTGGTAAAACCACGAAACAACAACAATAACGACAACAACAACAACAAATCCTTAGCACCTAACGCGAGGTGATATATCTTCATTTCTAGGTTGTTGTCTTATTTAGATTTTTCTTTTTCTGTCCTTCGAAGTGCAAACAAAACATTGTTTCCATCTTTCGTTGTGCAATTTGGATTTCTCTGGATTGTTTTGCATTCACTATTCATTTCTCTTCAACGTATGTTTTGATTCGATGCATGGAAGAAAAGAAATTCTTGCCTTCCAAGAGGAATCCAAATCTAACTCATTCGCCCCCATCGCACAATGGTCTAAGCTGTGGCTTACGGCTATTCGTCCGAGATGGGACCAGGTTGGAATCTCTGTGCGGCACCGATGTGAGTTTCTCCTACTGCACTGGCTCTGTCTCTTCTCCGGAACAAGTGGCTCTAAATTTGGGATGCGCGACTGCTTATAGCCCATCGAGTTTCTCACGGTTGTAGTTAAACCTCCAAATAATTAAAAAAAATCCTTCAACATATCACTCAATCTTCCTATAACAAACCAAGGCTCTGAAATACTCTGTTTTACGTCTCTGTTTTGGGTCAATTAATTGCTGGAAAGCGACTTGTGTGATTATCGCCTTCAGGGTGATTGTAACAAGTGTAGTGTCGGTTTCAAATTGCTTTCGTCTATTTTAGGACCTGAATTTCTAATTTTCTCTAATGTATGACATTTATAATTGGCTAATGCAATCCGTTTGTCATTTGAAATCTGCTCAACCAGTAGAGGGTACAATTTAGACTTCGGCCCCAGTCGTCTGCTTCAACCAACGTGCAGATGGAATCACGGGAAATGACACGTGTAGCCATAGCTTCACCGAAATAATTTTTCTACTCTAGTAACTTTGCTGTCAATCAGAAAAGGAATAAGCATGAATCGAAATGCTAATTCATGCTTGGAATAAGCATGAATAAGGATTACGACTTTGTCTGCTTGCCGGTGTCAATTTTTCTCATACGCCAATAGGTGGAGCCACCTCGTTTCCCGTGTTGGGTGTTCCACAGAAGGAATTGAAAACAACTGGCGTAACCTATAACATTGCTTTGTAACGGAAGGATTTCCGAATGCTACATCAATAATACAGTACATCAAAGCAGCGTTTTCACGAAAACAATAACACCAACAAAACGTAATTTCGTCTAAAGAATGTATATTATTATAATAATGAGCGATATAGACTGCTCAGTCGATACATTTAAACAAGCAACTTCGGATATACAAATACATATACTCAATGGTGGAAATGGGAATTTTTCGATGCCGAAACGCAACGTACAACTTGTAGTGTTGTCGCCAAAACCCGTCAAAATGACGTCGCAACGTTTTGTCTATTTCTGACTCCATAGTCAGAATTCGTCAAAAAGGCTTAAGGCAGTTTTGACGGATTTTGGCGACAACAGTACAACGGTACAAGTGAATGCATTAAAAATTTAATATTCGCAAACCCATTTGCTGTACACATAAAACCACATAAGGAAATTTCGTTATTAAACTTTAAAATGAGATAGTCACATTTAGCTAAAGTCAGGGCTGCTTTCTTTATTCAGAAGTACGTTTCTTATTAGAAAGACCACGCGAATGTGTGCCGGTGCAAATAAAGGTGTCACCCTTTTTGGAGGTGTCCTCAAATAACAAACATCGGAGAAAAAACGTCAGCTCGTATTTGAGGCAGAAATATGTAAGTAACTACTGTATATGGGGTGGCAAAGTAAAGAAATTCGGCTTTGTCTGAAATATCCATTTATTTAGCTGCAATATCTATTATAACTTCGATTTGAAAAAAAAATCATCTCCTAAAATAATCTCCAAAGTTTTTGTTTCAACAAGTCTTCTTGCATCTTTTCTTCACGTTCTCTGCAAGCCAAAAAATCTGCATTTCTCCTTCCGTCACTCAACCATTTCCTTACGTACGGCTCGGGATTGAAGATCTTTGAAGGAAGTCCGTTTATTTTTATGAACATGAGGTTGCTGACGTGTGTAACGTTTAAAGCGTTTCTTAAATCAGTTATTATCAAATTCATGGTGCTAAAACCTTCTTTCGCACTCAGGTGTTGATACAGCAACCGCAGCAACAGATTTTAAAGGACTTTTAAAGGATGTGAAACTTTTTTGGTTTCCCTGAAATGTCTGAACTCTTTAATGATTTTTTTTCTTCCTCCAATCCGAATATTCGGCATAAACTTAGAACTTTTCCTTCTCCATATAAAATATCTATGTCGGTCGGCCAAAAAGACGGATACAAAACCTGAAGTTGTTTTACAATGTCCTCGTTGCTGAATAATCTGGCAGATAAATTGTTGGCAACACTCCGAAAAACTTAACATGGTTTATTTTCCCATCAGATTTATATCCCCTTGAATGTAAGTCCACCCCTTTGAGCACAATATTTTTTACGGCATCTGATGCTACTAAATAAAACTCGTCAAAACCACCATCTGCTAAACCTTGGAAAAGTTTCACTGTAAGGGAAATATGCGAATGTGTTTCTGGTAACGATACAGAATTTCCTTGAAGACGCAGTGACAATGAACTAAGTTCCTTTAAGGCGGTTTTCATTAGTGCCAAATTTTCCAGAAAGCATGTGCTCGTAAGTCTTTTCAGTAAGCCAGAAAACATGCTTCTTTCTTTACTATCCCTTGAAGCATTAGCAGATGCAGCTTTAAAATGCAAAGCCAAGGCTGGAAACATATTCCAGACAGCAGATACTGTTTGCTCACTAGATGCGACCCATCTTGTTCCAAGAACTCTCCCGATTGAAGAAAACAGAACTGCAATTTCTTCAGCACAGTGATGTAACTCGCGGGCGTTCTTTGGTGAAGCGTGATACAAAGAGTATAATTTATCACAAAACGATTTAAAACTCTGTATGCCGTAAACCTCCTTAATTACGTCCCCTACAGCAAGTTCTAACTTATGTTTTGCACAGTGCCATATAATAAGTTCGGGAATTCTTTTTAAGCTGTTGAGCCACACCAGATAAGGAACCTGCAAAGTTTGCAGCTCCGTCGGAAGTGAAAGACATCAGATTATTTTTAATGAGCTAGCTCTATTGGAAAGTACTTCACCAAGCAGTTCATAATCGATTCAGTTATTGCTGTTGCTTTCAAATCGTGTAATTCAACCAAGTCAAAAAATAGACTTTGGGCATTTATATCATACGGATCTATGGACATTCTTATGCAGATTATGAGTGTTGAGAGTCGGCTTACAGTTGTACACTCATCAACCAAGATACCGAAATTTATATTTTGGGAGACGATTTCTTCACAGAGCTTTTTACGCATGTCATTTCCTATAGAATCGCAAATATCCGTACATGTCTTCCTAGACTGCACTATTCTCCCCATCTCAGTGCCGTTTTTCTTTTGAATATCAATCAAAGCAGGAAAATCAGCAAAAGGTCTGTTGTTCTTTGCAATGAAATATGCGGTATTGAATATTTTGTACGTATTGTCCACTTTAATTTTTTTTTTTCAACAATATTTTCAAAG
>CM076999.1:87455072-87673182 GCA_039090855.1 Macrothele yani
AATCTAAACAGCAAATCTTATCGAGCATCTGTGGTTTGTGCCGGAACAGCAAATCTGAACAGAAAATCAGAACAGTAAATCTCATCGAGCATCTGTGGTTTGCGTCGGAACAGCAAATCTAAACAGCAAATCTTATCGAGCATCTGTGGTTTGTGTCGGAACAGCAAATCTGAACAGAAAATCAGAACAGTAAATCTCATCGAGCATCTGTGGTTTGCGTCGGAACAGCAAATCTAAACAGCAAATCTTATCGAGCATCTGTGGTTTGTGCCGGAACAGCAAATCTGATGAGCAAAACTTATGGAGCATCTGTGGTTTGCGTCGGAACAGCAAATCTAAACAGCAAATCTTATCGAGCATCTCTGGTTTGTGCCGGAACAGCAAATCTGATGAGCAAACCTTATGGAGCATCTGTGGTTTGTGTCGGAACAGCAAATCTGAACAGAAAATCAGAACAGAAAATCTCATCGAACATCTGTGGTTTGCGTCGGAACAGCAAATCTAAACAGCAAATCTTATCGAGCATCTGTGGTTTGTGCCGGAACAGCAAATCTGAACAGAAAATCAGAACAGTAAATCTCATCGAGCATCTGTGGTTTGCGTCGGAACAGCAAATCTAAACAGCAAATCTTATCGAGCATCTGTGGTTTGTGTCGGAACAGCAAATCTGAACAGAAAATCAGAACAGTAAATCTCATCGAGCATCTGTGGTTTGCGTCGGAACAGCAAATCTAAACAGCAAATCTTATCGAGCATCTGTGGTTTGTGCCGGAACAGCAAATCTGATGAGCAAATCTTATGGAGCATCTGTGGTTTCCGTCGGAACAGCAAATCTAAACAGCAAATTTTATCGAGCATCTATGGTTTGTGCCGGAACAGCAAATCTGATGAGCAAACCTTATGGAGCATCTGTGGTTTGTGTCGGAACAGCAAATCTGAACAGCAAATCTTATCGAGCATCTGTGGTTTGTGTCGGAACAGCAAATCTGAACAGCAAATCTTATCGAGCATCTGTGGTTTGTTTCGGAACAGCAAATCTGAGCAGCAAATATTATGGAGCATCTGTGGTTTGTGTCGGAACAGCAAATCTGAACAGCAAATCTTATGGAGCATCTGTGGTTTGTGTCGGAACAGCAAATCTGAACAGCAAATCTTATCGAGCATCTGTAGTTTGTGTCGGAACAGCAAATCTGAACAGCAAATCTTATCGAGCATCTGTGGTTTGTGTCGGAACAGCAAATCTGAACAGCAAATCTTATGGAGCATCTGTGGTTTGTGTCGGAACATCAAATCTGAACAACAAATCTTATCGAGCATATGTGGTTTGTGTCGGAACAGCAAATCTGAACAGAAAATTTTATCGAGCATCTGTGGTTTGTGTCGGAACAGCAAATCTGAACAGCAAATCTTATCGGGCATCTGTGGTTTGTGTCGGAACAGCAAATCTGAACAGCAAATCAGAACGGTAAATCTCATCGAGCATCTGTGGTTTGCGTCGGAACAGCAAATCTAAACAGCAAATCTTATCGAGCATCTGTGGTTTGTGCCAAAACAGCAAATCTGATGAGCAAATCTTATGGAGCATCTGTGGTTTGTGTCGGAACAGCAAATCTGAACAGCAAATCTTATGGAGCATCTGTGGTTTGCGTCGGAACAGCAAATCTAAACAGCAAATCTTATCGAGCATCTGTGGTTTGTGCCGGGACACCAAATCTGATGAGCAAATCTTATGGAGCATCTGTGGTTTGCGTCGGAACAGCAAATCTAAACAGCAAATCTTATCGAGCATCTATGGTTTGTGCCGGAACAGCAAATCTGATGAGCAAACCTTATGGAGCATCTGTGGTTTGTGTCGGAACAGCAAATCTGAACAGCAAATCTTATCGAGCATCTGTGGTTTGTGTCGGAACAGCAAATCTGAACAGCATATCTTATCGAGCATCTGTGATTTGTGCCGGGACACCAAATCTGATGAGCAAATCTTATGGAGCATCTGTGGTTTGTGTCGGAACAGCAAATCTGAACAGCAAATCTTATCGAGCATCTCTGGTTTGTGCCGGAACAGCAAATCTGATGAGCAAACCTTATGGAGCATCTGTGGTTTGTGTCGGAACAGCAAATCTGAACAGAAAATCAGAACAGAAAATCTCATCGAGCATCTGTGGTTTGCGTCGGAACAGCAAATCTAAACAGCAAATCTTATCGAGCATCTGTGGTTTGTGCCGGAACAGCAAATCTGAACAGAAAATCAGAACAGTAAATCTCATCGAGCATCTGTGGTTTGCGTCGGAACAGCAAATCTAAACAGCAAATCTTATCGAGCATCTGTGGTTTGTGTCGGAACAGCAAATCTGAACAGAAAATCAGAACAGTAAATCTCATCGAGCATCTGTGGTTTGCGTCGGAACAGCAAATCTAAACAGCAAATCTTATCGAGCATCTGTGGTTTGTGCCGGAACAGCAAATCTGATGAGCAAATCTTATGGAGCATCCGTGGTTTCCGTCGGAACAGCAAATCTAAACAGCAAATCTTATCGAGCATCTATGGTTTGTGCCGGAACAGCAAATCTGATGAGCAAACCTTATGGAGCATCTGTGGTTTGTGTCGGAACAGCAAATCTGAACAGCAAATCTTATCGAGCATCTGTGGTTTGTGTCGAACAGCAAATCTGAACAGCAAATCTTATCGAGCAACTGTGGTTTGTTTCGGAACAGCAAATCTGAACAGCAAATATTATGGAGCATCTGTGGTTTGTGTCGGAACAGCAAATCTGAACAGCAAATCTTATGGAGCATCTGTGGTTTGTGTCGGAACAGCAAATCTGAACAGCAAATCTTATCGAGCATCTGTGGTTTGTGTCGGAACAGCAAATCTGAACAGCAAATCTTATCGAGCATCTGTGGTTTGTGTCGGAACAGCAAATCTGAACAGCAAATCTTATGGAGCATCTGTGGTTTGTGTCGGAACAGCAAATCTGAACAGCAAATCTTATCGAGCATCTGTGGTTTGTGTCGGAACAGCAAATCTGAACAGCAAATCTTATCGAGCATCTGTGGTTTGTGTCGGAACAGCAAATCTGAACAGCAAATCTTATGGAGCATCTGTGGTTTGTGTCGGAACAGCAAATCTGAACAGAAAATCAGAACAGTAAATCTCATCGAGCATCTGTGGTTTGCGTCGGAACAGCAAATCTAAACAGCAAATCTTATCGAGCATCTGTGGTTTGTGCCGGAACAGCAAATCTGAACAGAAAATCAGAACAGTAAATCTCATCGAGCATCTGTGGTTTGCGTCGGAACAGCAAATCTAAACAGCAAATCTTATCGAGCATCTGTGGTTTGTGTCGGAACAGCAAATCTGAACAGAAAATCAGAACAGTAAATCTCATCGAGCATCTGTGGTTTGCGTCGGAACAGCAAATCTAAACAGCAAATCTTATCGAGCATCTGTGGTTTGTGCCGGAACAGCAAATCTGATGAGCAAATCTTATGGAGCATCTGTGGTTTGCGTCGGAACAGCAAATCTAATCAGCAAATCTTATCGAGCATCTCAGGTTTGTGCCGGAACAGCAAATCTGATGAGCAAACCTTATGGAGCATCTGTGGTTTGTGTCGGAACAGCAAATCTGAACAGAAAATCAGAACAGAAAATCTCATCGAGCATCTGTGGTTTGCGTCGGAACAGCAAATCTAAACAGCAAATCTTATCGAGCATCTGTGGTTTGTGCCGGAACAGCAAATCTGAACAGAAAATCAGAACAGTAAA
This sequence comes from Macrothele yani, assembly GCA_039090855.1. Taxonomy (NCBI): domain Eukaryota; kingdom Metazoa; phylum Arthropoda; class Arachnida; order Araneae; family Macrothelidae; genus Macrothele; species Macrothele yani. The sequence goes on from CM076999.1 coordinate 87,458,839, forward strand.
TCTCATCGAGCATCTGTGGTTTGCGTCGGAACAGCAAATCTAAACAGCAAATCTTATCGAGCATCTGTGGTTTGTGTCGGAACAGCAAATCTGAACAGAAAATCAGAACAGTAAATCTCATCGAGCATCTGTGGTTTGCGTCGGAACAGCAAATCTAAACAGCAAATCTTATCGAGCATCTGTGGTTTGTGCCGGAACAGCAAATCTGATGAGCAAATCTTATGGAGCATCTGTGGTTTCCGTCGGAACAGCAAATCTAAACAGCAAATCTTATCGAGCATCTATGGTTTGTGCCGGAACAGCAAATCTGATGAGCAAACCTTATGGAGCATCTGTGGTTTGTGTCGGAACAGCAAATCTGAACAGCAAATCTTATCGAGCATCTGTGGTTTGTGTCGAACAGCAAATCTGAACAGCAAATCTTATCGAGCATCTGTGGTTTGTTTCGGAACAGCAAATCTGAACAGCAAATATTATGGAGCATCTGTGGTTTGTGTCGGAACAGCAAATCTGAACAGCAAATCTTATGGAGCATCTGTGGTTTGTGTCGGAACAGCAAATCTGAACAGCAAATCTTATCGAGCATCTGTGGTTTGTGTCGGAACAGCAAATCTGAACAGCAAATCTTATCGAGCATCTGTGGTTTGTGTCGGAACAGCAAATCTGAACAGCAAATCTTATGGAGCATCTGTGGTTTGTGTCGGAACAGCAAATCTGAACAGCAAATCTTATCGAGCATCTGTGGTTTGTGTCGGAACAGCAAATCTGAACAGCAAATCTTATCGAGCATCTGTGGTTTGTGTCGGAACAGCAAATCTTATGGAGCATCTGTGGTTTGTGTCGGAACAGCAAATCTGAACAGCAAATCTTATCGAGCATCTGTTGTTTGTGTCAGAACAGCAAATCTGAACAGCAAACCTTATGGAGCATCGGTGGTTTGTGTCGGAACAGCAAATCTGAACAGCAAATCTTATCGAGCATCTGCGGTTTGTGTCGAACAGCAAATCTGAACAGAAAATTTTATCGAGCATCTGTGGTTTGTGTCGGAACAGCAAATCTTATCGGGCATCTGTGGTTTGTGTCGGAACAGCAAATCTGAACAGCAAATCAGAACGGTAAATCTCATCGAGCATCTGTGGTTTGCGTCGGAACAGCAAATCTAAACAGCAAATCTTATCGAGCATCTGTGGTTTGTGCCAAAACAGCAAATCTGATGAGCAAATCTTATGGAGCATCTGTGGTTTGTGTCGGAACAGCAAATCTGAACAGCAAATCTTATGGAGCATCTGTGGTTTGTGTCGGAACAGCAAATCTGAACAGCATATCTTATCGAGCATCTGTGGTTTGTGCCGGGACACCAAATCTGATGAGCAAATCTTATGGAGCATCTGTGGTTTGCGTCGGAACAGCAAATCTAAACAGCAAATCTTATCGAGCATCTATGGTTTGTGACGGAACAGCAAATCTGATGAGCAAACCTTATGGAGCATCTGTGGTTTGTGTCGGAACAGCAAATCTGAACAGCAAATCTTATCGAGCATCTGTGGTTTGTGTCGGAACAGCAAATCTGAACAGCAAATCTTGTCGAGCATCTATGGTTTGTTCCGGAACAGCAAATCTGAACAGCAAATCTTATGGAGCATCTGTGGTTTGTGTCGGAACAGCAAATCTGAACAGCAAATCAGAACAGTAAATCTCATCAAGCATCTGTGGTTTGCGTCGAAACAGCAAATCTAAACAGCAAATCTTATCGAGCATCTGTGGCTTGTGTCGGAACAGCAAATCTTATCGAGCATCTGTGGTTTGTTTCGGAACAGCAAATCTGAACAGCAAATCTTATCGAGCATCTGTGGTTTGTGTCGGAAGAGCAAATCTGAACAGCAAATCTTATCGAGTATCTGTGGTTTGTGTCGGAACAGCAAATCTGAACAGCAAATCTTATGGAGCATCTGTGGTTTGTGTCGGAACAGCAAATCTAAACAGCAAATCTTTTCGAACATCTGTGGTTTGTGTCGGAACAGCAAGTCTGAGCAGCAAAGCTTATGGAGCATCCGTGGTTTGTGTTGGAACAGCAAATCTGAACAGCAAATCTGAACAGAAAATCTTATCGAGCATCTGTGGTTTGCGTCGGAACAGCAAATCTTATCGAGCATCTGTGCTTTGCGTCGGAACAGCAAATCTTATCGAGCATCTATGGTTTGTGCCGGAACAGCAAATCTGATGAGCAAATCTTATGGAGCATCTGTGGTTTGTGTCGGAACAGCAAATCTGAACAGCAAATCTTATGGAGCATCTGTGGTTTGTGTCGGAACAGCAAATCTGAACAGCATATCTTATCGAGCATCTGTGGTTTGTGCCGGGACACCAAATCTGATGAGCAAATCTTATGGAGCATCTGTGGTTTGCGTCGGAACAGCAAATCTGAACAGCAAATCTTGTCGAGCATCTATGGTTTGTGCCGGAACAGCAAATCTGAACAGCAAATCTTATGGAGCATCTGTGGTTTGTGTCGGAACAGCAAATCTGAACAGCAAATCAGAACAGTAAATCTCATCAAGCATCTGTGGTTTGCGTCGAAACAGCAAATCTAAACAGCAAATCTTATCGAGCATCTGTGGCTTGTGTCGGAACAGCAAATCTTATCGAGCATCTGTGGTTTGTTTCGGAACAGCAAATCTGAACAGCAAATCTTATCGAGCATCTGTGGTTTGTTTCGGAACAGCAAATCTGAACAGCAAATCTTATCGAGTATCTGTGGTTTGTGTCGGAACAGCAAATCTGAACAGCAAATCTTATGGAGCATCTGTGGTTTGTGTCGGAACAGCAAATCTGAACAGCAAATCTTATGGAGCATCTTTGGTTTGTGTCGGAACAGCAAATCTAAACAGCAAATCTTTTCGAACATCTGTGGTTTGTGTCGGAACAGCAAGTCTGAGCAGCAAAGCTTATGGAGCATCCGTGGTTTGTGTTGGAACAGCAAATCTGAACAGCAAATCTGAACAGAAAATCTTATCGAGCATCTGTGGTTTGCGTCGGAACAGCAAATCTTATCGAGCATCTGTGCTTTGCGTCGGAACAGCAAATCTTATCGAGCATCTATGGTTTGTGCCGGAACAGCAAATCTGAACAGCAAATCTTATGGAGCATCTGTGGTTTGTGTCGGAACAGCAAATCTGAACAGCAAATCTTATGGAGCATCTGTGGTTTGTGTTGGAACAGCAAATCTGAACAGCAAATCTTATGGAGCATCTGTGGTTTGTGTCGGAACAGCAAATCTGAACAGCAAATCTTAACGAGCATCTGTGGTTTGTGTCTGAACAGCAAATCTTATCGAGCATCTATGGTTTGTGCCGGAACAGCAAATCTGAACAGCAAATCTTATGGAGCATCTGTGGTTTGTGTCGGGACAGCAAATCTGAACAGCAAATCTTATGGAGCATCTGTGGTTTGTGTCGGAACAGCAAATCTGAACAGCAAATCTTATGGAGCATCTGTGGTTTGTGTCGGAACAGCAAATCTGAACAGCAAATCTTAACGAGCATCTGTGGTTTGTGTCGGAACAGCAAATCTTGTCGAGCATCTGTGGTTTGTGTCGGAACAGCAAATCTTATCGAGCATCTGTGGTTTGCGTCGGAACAGCAAATCTCATCGAGCATCTGTGGTTTATGTCGGAACAGCAAATCTGAACAGCAAATCTTATGGAGCATCTGTGGTTTGTGTCGGAACAGCAAATCTTATCGAGCATCTGTGGTTTGTGTCGGAACAGCAAATCTGAACAGCAAATCTTATGGAGTATCTGTGGTTTGTGTCGGAACAGCAAATCTTATGGAGCATCTGCGGTTTGTGTCGAACAGCAAATCTGAACAGCAAATCTTATCGAGCATCTGTGGTTTGTGTCGGAACATCAAATCTGAACAACAAATCTTATCGAGCATCTGTGGTTTGTGTCGGAACAGCAAATCTGAACAGAAAATTTTATCGAGCATCTGTGGTTTGTGTCGGAACAGCAAATCTGAACAGCAAATCTTATCGGGCATCTGTGGTTTGTGTCGGAACAGCAAATCTGAACAGCAAATCAGAACGGTAAATCTCATCGAGCATCTGTGGTTTGCGTCGGAACAGCAAATCTAAACAGCAAATCTTATCGAGCATCTGTGGTTTGTGCCAAAACAGCAAATCTGATGAGCAAATCTTATGGAGCATCTGTGGTTTGTGTCGGAACAGCAAATCTGAACAGCAAATCTTATGGAGCATCTGTGGTTTGTGTCGGAACAGCAAATCTGAACAGCATATCTTATCGAGCATCTGTGGTTTGTGCCGGGACACCAAATCTGATGAGCAAATCTTATGGAGCATCTGTGGTTTGCGTCGGAACAGCAAATCTAAACAGCAAATCTTATCGAGCATCTATGGTTTGTGCCGGAACAGCAAATCTGATGAGCAAACCTTATGGAGCATCTGTGGTTTGTGTCGGAACAGCAAATCTGAACAGCAAATCTTATCGAGCATCTGTGGTTTGTGTCGGAACAGCAAATCTGAACAGCAAATCTTGTCGAGCATCTATGGTTTGTGCCGGAACAGCAAATCTTAACAGCAAATCTTATGGAGCATCTGTGGTTTGTGTCGGAACAGCAAATCTGAACAGCAAATCAGAACAGTAAATCTCATCGAGCATCTGTGGTTTGCGTCGAAACAGCAAATCTAAACAGAAAATCTTATCGAGCATCTGTGGCTTGTGTCGGAACAGCAAATCTTATCGAGCATCTGTGGTTTGTTTCGGAACAGCAAATCTGAACAGCAAATCTGAACAGCAAATCTTATCGAGCATCTGTGGTTTGTGTCGGAACAGCAAATCTGAACAGCAAATCTTATCGAGTATCTGTGGTTTGTGTCGGAACAGCAAATCTGAACAGCAAATCTTATGGAGCATCTGTGGTTTGTGTCGGAACAGCAAATCTGAACAGCAAATCTTATGGAGCATCTGTGGTTTGTGTCGGAACAGCAAATCTAAACAGCAAATCTTTTCGAACATCTGTGGTTTGTGTCGGAACAGCAAGTCTGAGCAGCAAAGCTTATGGAGCATCCGTGGTTTGTGTTGGAACAGCAAATCTGAACAGCAAATCTGAACAGAAAATCTTATCGAGCATCTGTGGTTTGCGTCGGAACAGCAAATCTTATCGAGCATCTGTGCTTTGCGTCGGAACAGCAAATCTTATCGAGCATCTATGGTTTGTGCCGGAACAGCAAATCTGAACAGCAAATCTTATGGAGCATCTGTGGTTTGTGTCGCAACAGCAAATCTGAACAGCAAATCTTATGGAGCATCTGTGGTTTGTGTTGGAACAGCAAATCTGAACAGCAAATCTTATGGAGCATCTGTGGTTTGTGTCGGAACAGCAAATCTGAACAGCAAATCTTAACGAGCATCTGTGGTTTGTGTCTGAACAGCAAATCTTATCGAGCATCTGTGGTTTGTGTCGGAACAGCAAATCTTATGGAGCATCTGTGGTTTGTGTCGGAACAGCAAATCTGAACAGGAAATCTTATCGAGCATGTGTGGTTTGTGTCGGAACAGCAAATCTTGTCGAGCATCTGTGGTTTGTGTCGGAACAGCAAATCTTATCGAGCATCTGTGGTTTGTGCCGAGACAGCAAATCTGAACAGCAAATCTTATCGAGCATCTGTGGTTTGCGTCGGAACAGCAAATCTCATCGAGCATCTGTGGTTTATGTCGGAACAGCAAATCTGAACAGCAAATCTTATGGAGCATCTGTGGTTTGTGTCGGAACAGCAAATCTTATCGAGCATCTGTGGTTTGTGTCAGAACAGCAAATCTGAACAGCAAATCTTATGGAGCATCTGTGGTTTGTGTCGGAACAGCAAATCTTATGGAGCATCTGTGGTTTGTGTCGGAACAGCAAATCTAAACAGCAAATCTTATCGAGCATCTGTGGTTTGTGTCGGAACAGCAAGTCTGAGCAGCAAAGCTTATGGAGCATCCGTGGTTTGTGTTGGAACAGCAAATCTGAACAGCAAATCTGAACAGAAAATCTTATCGAGCATCTGTGGTTTGCGTCGGAACAGCAAATCTTATCGAGCATGTGTGGTTTGTGTCGGAACAGCAAATCTTGTCGAGCATCTGTGGTTTGTGTCGGAACAGCAAATCTTATCGAGCATCTGTGGTTTGTGCCGGGACAGCAAATCTGAAGAGCAAATCTTATCGAGCATCTGTGGTTTGCGTCGGAACAGCAAATCTCATCGAGCATCTGTGGTTTATGTCGGAACAGCAAATCTGAACAGCAAATCTTATGGAGCATCTGTGGTTTGTGTCGGAACAGCAAATCTTATGGAGCATCTGTGGGTTGTGTCGGAACAGCAAATCTTATGGAGCATCTGTGGTTTGTGTCGGAACAGCAAATCTAAACAGCACATCTTATCGAGCATCTGTGGTTTGTGTCGGAACAGCAAGTCTGAGCAGCAAAGCTTATGGAGCATCCGTGGTTTGTGTTGGAATAGCAAATCTGAACAGCAAATCTGAACAGAAAATCTTATCGAGCATCTGTGGTTTGCGTCGGAACAGCAAATCTTATCGAGCATCTGTGCTTTGCGTCGGAACAGCAAATCTAAACAGCAAATCTTATCGAGCATCTTGGTTTGTGCCGGAACAGCAAATCTGAACAGCAAATCTTATGGAGCATCTGTGGTTTGTGTCGGAACAGCAAATCTGAACAGCAAATCTTATGGAGCATCTGTGGTTTGCGTCGGAACAGCAAATCTTATCGAGCATCTGTGGTTTGTGTCGGAACAGCAAATCTTATGGACCATCTTTGGTTTGTGTCGGAACAGCAAATCTGAACAGCAAATCTTATGGAGCATCTGTGGTTTGTGTTGGAACAGCAAATCTGAACAGCAAATCTTATGGAGCATCTGTGGTTTGTGTCGGAACAGCAAATATGAACAGCAAATCTTAACGAGCATCTGTGGTTTGTGTCGGAACAGCAAATCTTATCGAGCATCTGTGGTTTGTGTCGGAACAGCAAATCTTATGGAGCATCTGTGGTTTGTGTCGGAACAGCAAATCTGAACAGCAAATCTTATCGAGCATCTGTGGTTTGTGTCGGAACAGCAAATCTTGTCGAACATCTGTGGTTTGTGTCGGAACAGCAAATCTGAACAGCAAATCTTATCGAGCATCTGTGGTTTGCTTCGGAACAGCAAATCTTATCGAGCATCTGTGGTTTATGTCGGAAGAGCAAATCTGAACAGCAAATCTTATTGAGCATCTGTGGTTTGTGTCGGAACAGCAAATCTTATCGAGCATCTGTGGTTTGTGTCGGAACAGCAAATCTGAACAGCAAATCTTATGGAGCATCTGTGGTTTGTGTCGGAACAGCAAATCTTATGGAGCATCTGTGGTTTGTGTCGGAACAGCAAATCTATACAGCAAATCTTATCGAGCATCTGTGGTTTGTGTCGGAACAGCAAGTCTGAGCAGCAAAGCTTATGGAGCATCCGTGGTTTGTGTTGGAACAGCAAATCTGAACAGCAAATCTGAACAGAAAATCTTATCGAGCATCTGTGGTTTGCGTCGGAACAGCAAATCTTATCGAGCATGTGTGGTTTGTGTCGGAACAGCAAATCTTGTCGAGCATCTGTGGTTTGTGTCGGAACAGCAAATCTTATCGAGCATCTGTGGTTTGTGCCGGGACAGCAAATCTGAACAGCAAATCTTATCGAGCATCTGTGGTTTGCGTCGGAACAGCAAATCTCATCGAGCATCTGTGGTTTATGTCGGAACAGCAAATCTGAACAGCAAATCTTATGGAGCATCTGTGGTTTGTGTCGGAACAGCAAATCTTATGGAGCATCTGTGGTTTGTGTCGGAACAGCAAATCTAAACAGCAAATCTTATCGAGCATCTGTGGTTTGTGTCGGAACAGCAAGTCTGAGCAGCAAAGCTTATGGAGCATCCGTGGTTTGTGTTGGAATAGCAAATCTGAACAGCAAATCTGAACAGAAAATCTTATCGAGCATCTGTGGTTTGCGTCGGAACAGCAAATCTTATCGAGCATCTGTGCTTTGCGTCGGAACAGCAAATCTAAACAGCAAATCTTATCGAGCATCTTGGTTTGTGCCGGAACAGCAAATCTGAACAGCAAATCTTATGGAGCATCTGTGGTTTGTGTCGGAACAGCAAATCTGAACAGCAAATCTTATGGAGCATCTGTGGTTTGCGTCGGAACAGCAAATCTTATCGAGCATCTGTGGTTTGTGTCGGAACAGCAAATCTTATGGACCATCTTTGGTTTGTGTCGGAACAGCAAATCTGAACAGCAAATCTTATGGAGCATCTGTGGTTTGTGTTGGAACAGCAAATCTGAACAGCAAATCTTATGGAGCATCTGTGGTTTGTGTCGGAACAGCAAATATGAACAGCAAATCTTAACGAGCATCTGTGGTTTGTGTCGGAACAGCAAATCTTATCGAGCATCTGTGGTTTGTGTCGGAACAGCAAATCTGAACAGCAAATCTTATCGAGCATCTGTGGTTTGTGTCGGAACAGCAAATCTTGTCGAACATCTGTGTTTTGTGTCGGAACAGCAAATCTGAACAGCAAATCTTATCGAGCATCTGTGGTTTGCTTCGGAACAGCAAATCTTATCGAGCATCTGTGGTTTATGTCGGAACAGCAAATCTTATGGAGCATCTGTGGTTTGTGTCGGAACAGCAAATCTGAACAGCAAATCTTGTCGAGCAACTGTGGTTTGTTTCGGAAAAGCAAATCTGAACAGCAAATCTTATGGAGCATCTGTGGTTTGTGTCGGAACAGCAAATCTGAACAGCAAATCAGAACAGCAAATCTTATCGAGCATCTGTGGTTTGCGTCGGAACAGCAAATCTGAAAAGTAAATCTCATCGAGCATCTGTGGTTTGCGTCGGAACAGCAAATCTAAACAGCAAATCTAAACAGCAAATCTAAACAGCAAATCTTATGGAGCATCTGTGGTTTGTGTCTGAACAGAAAATCTGAACAGCAAATCTTATGGAGCATCTGTGGTTTGTGTCGGAACAGCAAATCTGAACAGCAAATCTTATCGAGCATCTGTGGTTTGTGCCGGAACAGTAAATCTGATGAGCAAACCTTATGGAGCATCTGTAGTTTGTGTCGGAACAGCAAATCTGAACAGCAAACCTTATGGAGCATCGGTGGTTTGTGTCGGAACAGCAAATCTGAACAGCAAATCTTATCGAGCATCTGTGGTTTGTGTCGGAACAGCAAATCTGAACAGCAAATCAGAACGGTAAATCTCATCGAGCATCTGTGGTTTGCGTCGGAACAGCAAATCTAAACAGCAAATCTTATCGAGCATCGGTGGTTTGTGCCGGAACAGCAAATCTGAAGAGCAAATCTTATGGAGCATCTGTGGTTTGTGTCGGAACAGCAAATCTGAACAGCAAATCTTATGGAGCATCTGTGGTTTGTGTCGGAACAGCAAATCTGAACAGCAAATCTTATCGAACATTTGTGGTTTGTGCCGGAACAGCAAATCTGATGAGCAAACTTTATGGAGCATCTGTGGTTTGTGTCGGAACAGCAAATCTTATCGAGCATCTGTGGTTTGTGTCGGTACAGCAAATCTGGACAGCAAATCTTATCGAGCATCTGTGGTTTGTGTCGGAACAGCAAATCTGAACAGCAAACCTTATCGAGCATCTATGGTTTGTGCCGGAACAGCAAATCTGAACAGCATATCTTATGGAGCTTCTGTGGTTTGTGCCAAAACAGCAAATCTGATGAGCAAATCTTATGGAGCATCTGTGGTTTGTGTCGGAACAGCAAACCTGAACAGTAAATCTTATCGAGCATCTGTGGTTTGTGCCGGAAATGCAAATCTGATGAGCAAATCTTATGGAGCATCTGTGGTTTGCGTCGGAACAGCAAATCTAAACAGCAAATCTTATCGAGCATCTGTGGTTTGTGTCGGAACAGCAAATCTGAACAGCAAATCTTATCGAGCATCTTTGGTTTGTGTCGGAACAGCAAATCTGAACAGCAAACCTTATGGAGCATCTGTGGTTTGTGTCGGAACAGCAAATCTGAACAGCAAATCTTATCGAACATCTGTGGTTTGTGTCGGAACAGCAAATCTGAACAGAAAATCAGAACGGTAAATCTCATCGAGCATCTGTGGTTTGCGTCGGAACAGCAAATCTGATCAGAAAATCTTATCGAGCATCTGTGGTTTGTTTCGGAACAGCAAATCTGAACAGCAAATCTTATCGAGCATCTTTGGTTTGTGTCGGAACTGCAAATCTGAACAGCAAACCTTATGGAGCATCTGTGGTTTGTGTCGGAACAGCAAATCTGAACAGCAAATCTTATCGAACATCTGTGGTTTGTGTCGGAACAGCAAATCTGAACAGAAAATTTTATCGAGCATCTGTGGTTTGTGTCGGAACAGCAAATCTGAACAGCAAATCTTATCGAGCATCTGTGGTTTGTGTCGGAACAGCAAATCTGAACAGCAAATCTTATCGAGCATCTGTGGTTTGTGTCGGAACAGCAAATCTGAACAGCAAATTAGAACGGTAAATCTCATCGAGCATCTGTGGTTTGCGTCGGAACAGCAAATCTAAACAGCAAATCTTATCGAGCATCTGTGGTTTGTGCCAAAACAGCAAATCTGATGAGCAAATCTTATGGAGCATCTGTGGTTTGTGTCGGAACAGCAAATCTGAACAGCAAATCTTATGGAGCACCTGTGGTTTGTGTCGGAACAGCAAATCTGAACAGCAAATCTTATCGAGCATCTGTGGTTTGTGTCGGAACAGCAAATCTGAACAGCAAACCTTATCGAGCATCTATGGTTTGTGCCGGAACAGCAAATCTGAACAGCAAATCTTATGGAGCATCTGTGGTTTGTGTCAAAACAGCAAATCAGAACACTAAATCTCATCGAGCATCTGTGGTTTGCGTCGGAACAGCAAATTTAAACAGCGAATCTTATCGAGCAACTGTGGTTTGTTTCGGAACAGCAAATCTGAACAGCAAATCTTATGGAGCATCTGTGGTTTGTGTCGGAACAGCAAATCTGAACAGCAAATCTTATGGAGCATCTGTGGTTTGTGACGGAACAGGAAATCTAAACAGCAAATCTTATCGAGCATCTGTGGTTTGTGTCGGAACAGCAAGTCTGAGCAGCAAAGCTTATGGAGCATCCGTGGTTTGTGTTGGAACAGCAAATCTGAGCAGCAAATCTTATCGAGCATCTGTGGTTTGTGTCGGAACAGCAAATCTTATCGAGCATCTGTCGTTCGTGTCGGAACAGCAAATCTTATCGAGCATTTATGGTTTGTGCTGGAACAGCAAATCATATGGAACATCTGTGGTTTGTGTCGGAACAGCAAATCTAAACAGCAAATCTTATCGAGCATCTGTGGTTTGTGTCGGAACAGCAAGTCTGAACAGCAAAGCTTATGGAGCATCCGTGGTTTGTGTTGGAACAGCAAATCTGAACAGCAAATCTGAACAGCAAATCTGAACAGCAAATCTTCTGGAGCATCTGTGGTTTGTGTCGGAACAGCAAATCTGAACAGCAAATCTTATCGAGCATCTATGGTTTGTGCCGGAACAGCAAATCTGAACAGCAAATCTTCTGGAGCATCTGTGGTTTGTGTCGGAACAGCAAATCTGAACAGAAAATCAGAACGGTAAATCTCATCGAGCATCTGTGGTTTGCGTCGGAACAGCAAATCTGAACAGAAAATCTTATCGAGCATCTTTGGTTTGTGTCGGAACTGCAAATCTGAACAGCAAACCTTATGGAGCATCTGTGGTTTGTGTCGGAACAGCAAATCTGAACAGCAAATCTTATCGAACATCTGTGGTTTGTGTCGGAACAGCAAATCTGAACAGAAAATTTTATCGAGCATCTGTGGTTTGTGTCGGAACAGCAAATCTGAACAGCAAATCTTATGGAGCATCTGTGGTTTGTGTTGGAACAGCAAATCTGAACAGCAAATCTTATGGAGCATCTGTGGTTTGTGTCGGAACAGCAAATATGAACAGCAAATCTTAACGATCATCTGTGGTTTGTGTCGGAACAGCAAATCTGAACAGCAAATCTTATGGAGCATCTGTGGTTTGTGTTGGAACAGCAAATCTGAACAGCAAATCTTATGGAGCATCTGTGGTTTGTGTCGGAACAGCAAATATGAACAGCAAATCTTAACGATCATCTGTGGTTTGTGTCGGAACGGCAAATCTTATCGAGCATCTGTGGTTTGTGTCGGAACAGCAAATCTTATGGAGCATCTGTGGTTTGTGTCGGAACAGCAAATCTGAACAGCAAATCTTATCGAGCATCTGTGGTTTGTGTCGGAACAGCAAATCTTATCGAGCATCTATGGTTTGCGTCGGAACAGCAAATCTTATCGAGCATCTGTGGTTTATGTCGGAAGAGCAAATCTGAACAGCAAATCTTATTGAGCATCTGTGGTTTGTGTCGGAACAGCAAATCTTATGGAGCATCTGTGGTTTGTGTCGGAACAGCAAATCTTATGGAGCATCTGTGGTTTGTGTCGGAACAGCAAATCTTATGGAGCATCTGTGGTTTGTGTCGGAACAGCAAATCTTATGGAGCATCTGTGGTTTGTGTCGGAACAGCAAATATGAAAAGTAAATCTCATCGAGCATCTGTGGTTTGCGTCGGAACAGCAGATCTAAACAGCAAATCTAAACAGCAAATCTTATGGAGCATCTGTGGTTTGTGTCGGAACAGAAAATCTGAACAGCAAATCTTATGGAGCATCTGTGGTTTGTGTCGGAGCAGCAAATCTGAACAGCAAACCTTATGGAGCATCGGTGGTTTGTGTCGGAACAGCAAATCTGAACAGCAAATCTTATCGAGCATCTGTGGTTTGTGTCGGAACAGCAAATCTGAACAGCAAATCAGAACGGTAAATCTCATCGAGCATCTGTGGTTTGCGTCGGAACAGCAAATCTAAACAGCAAATCTTATCGAGCATCTGTGGTTTTGCCGAAACAGCAAATCTGATGAGCAAATCTTATGGAGCATCTGTGGTTTGCGTCGGAACAGCAAATCTAAACAGCAAATCTTATCGAGCATCTATGGTTTGTGCCGGAACAGCAAATCTGATGAGCAAACCTTATGGAGCGTCTGTGGTTTGTGTCGGAACAGCAAATCTGAACAGCAAATCTTATCGAGCATCTATGGTTTGTGCCGGAACAGCAAATCTGAACAGCAAATCTTATGGAGCATCTGTGGTTTGTGTCGGAACAGCAAATCAGAACACTAAATCTCATCGAGCATCTGTGGTTTGCGTCGGAACAGCAAATCTAAACAGCAAATCTTATCGAGCATCTGTGGTTTGTGTCGGAACAGCAAATCTGAACAGCAAATCTTATCGAGCATCTGTGGTTTGTTTCGGAACAGCAAATCTGAACAGCAAATCTTATGGAGCATCTGTGGTTTGTGTCGGAACAGCAAATCTGAACAGCAAATCTTATGGAGCATCTGTGGTTTGTGTCGGAACAGGAAATCTAAACCGCAAATCTTATCGAGCATCTGTGGTTTATGTCGGAACAGCAAGTCTGAGCAGCAAAGCTTATGGAGCATCCGTGGTTTGTGTTGGAACAGCAAATCTGAACAGCAAATCTTCTGGAGCATCTGTGGTTTGTGTCGGAACAGCAAATCTGGACAGCAAATCTTATCGAGCATCTATGGTTTGTGCCGGAACAGCAAATCTGAACAGCAAATCTTAACGAGCATCTGTGGTTTGTGTCGGAACGGCAAATCTTATCGAGCATCTGTGGTTTGTGTCGGAACAGCAAATCTTATGGAGCATCTGTGGTTTGTGTCGGAACAGCAAATCTGAACAGCAAATCTTATCGAGCATCTGTGGTTTGTGTCGGAACAGCAAATCTTATCGAGCATCTGTGGTTTGCGTCGGAACAGCAAATCTTATCGAGCATCTGTGGTTTATGTCGGAAGAGCAAATCTGAACAGCAAATCTTATTGAGCATCTGTGGTTTGTGTCGGAACAGCAAATCTTATGGAGCATCTGTGGTTTGTGTCGGAACAGCAAATCTTATGGAGCATCTGTGGTTTGTGTCGGAACAGCAAATCTGAACAGCAAATCTTATCGAGCATCTGTGGTTTGCGTCGGAACAGCAAATCTAAAAAGTAAATCTCATCGAGCATCTGTGGTTTGCGTCGGAACAGCAAATCTAAACAGCAAATCTAAACAGCAAATCTTATGGAGCATCTGTGGTTTGTGACGGAACAGAAAATCTGAACAGCAAATCTTATGGAGCATCTGTGATTTGTGTCGGAACAGCAAATCTGAACAGCAAACCTTATGGAGCATCTGTGGTTTGTGTCGGAACAGCAAATCTGAACAGCAAATCTTATGGAGCATCTGTGGTTTGTGTTGGAACAGCAAATCTGAACAGCAAATCTTATCGAACATCTGTGGTTTGTGTCGGAACAGCAAATCTGAACAGAAAATTTTATCGAGCATCTGTGGTTTGTGTCGGAACAGCAAATCTGAACAGCAAATCTTATCGAGCATCTGTGGTTTGTGTCGGAACAGAAAATCTGAACAGCAAATTAGAACGGTAAATCTCATCGAGCATCTGTGGTTTGCGTCGGAACAGCAAATCTAAACAGCAAATCTTATCGAGCATCTGTGGTTTGTGCCAAAACAGCAAATCTGATGAGCAAATCTTATGGAGCATCTGTGGTTTGTGTCGAAACAGCAAATCTGAACAGCAAATCTTATGGAGCACCTGTGGTTTGTGTCGGAACAGCAAATCTGAACAGCAAATCTTATCGAGCATCTGTGGTTTGTGTCGGAACAGCAAATCTGAACAGCAAATCTTATCGAGCATCTATGGTTTGTGCCGGAACAGCAAATCTGAACAGCAAATCTTATGGAGCATCTGTGGTTTGTGTCAAAACAGCAAATCAGAACACTAAATCTCATCGAGCATCTGTGGTTTGCGTCGGAACAGCAAATTTAAACAGCGAATCTTATCGAGCAACTGTGGTTTGTTTCGGAACAGCAAATCTGAACAGCAAATCTTATGGAGCATCTGTGGTTTGTGTCGGAACAGCAAATCTGAACAGCAAATCTTATGGAGCATCTGTGGTTTGTGACGGAACAGGAAATCTAAACAGCAAATCTTATCGAGCATCTGTGGTTTGTGTCGGAACAGCAAGTCTGAGCAGCAAAGCTTATGGAGCATCCGTGGTTTGTGTTGGAACAGCAAATCTGAGCAGCAAATCTTATCGAGCATCTGTGGTTTGTGTCGGAACAGCAAATCTTATCGAGCATCTGTGGTTCGTGTCGGAACAGCAAATCTTATCGAGCATTTATGGTTTGTGCTGGAACAGCAAATCATATGGAGCATCTGTGGTTTGTGTCGGAACAGCAAATCTAAACAGCAAATCTTATCGAGCATCTGTGGTTTGTGTCGGAAGAGCAAATCTGAACAGCAAATCTTATTGAGCATCTGTGGTTTGTGTCGGAACAGCAAATCTTATGGAGCATCTGTGGTTTGTGTCGGAACAGCAAATCTTATGGAGCATCTGTGGTTTGTGTCGGAACAGCAAATCTGAACAGCAAATCTTATCGAGCATCTGTGGTTTGCGTCGGAACAGCAAATCTAAAAAGTAAATCTCATCGAGCATCTGTGGTTTGCGTCGGAACAGCAAATCTAAACAGCAAATCTAAACAGCAAATCTTATGGAGCATCTGTGGTTTGTGACGGAACAGAAAATCTGAACAGCAAATCTTATGGAGCATCTGTGATTTGTGTCGGAACAGCAAATCTGAACAGCAAACCTTATGGAGCATCTGTGGTTTGTGTCGGAACAGCAAATCTGAACAGCAAATCTTATGGAGCATCTGTGGTTTGTGTTGGAACAGCAAATCTGAACAGCAAATCTTATCGAACATCTGTGGTTTGTGTCGGAACAGCAAATCTGAACAGAAAATTTTATCGAGCATCTGTGGTTTGTGTCGGAACAGCAAATCTGAACAGCAAATCTTATCGAGCATCTGTGGTTTGTGTCGGAACAGCAAATCTGAACAGCAAATTAGAACGGTAAATCTCATCGAGCATCTGTGGTTTGCGTCGGAACAGCAAATCTAAACAGCAAATCTTATCGAGCATCTGTGGTTTGTGCCAAAACAGCAAATCTGATGAGCAAATCTTATGGAGCATCTGTGGTTTGTGTCGGAACAGCAAATCTGAACAGCAAATCTTATGGAGCACCTGTGGTTTGTGTCGGAACAGCAAATCTGAACAGCAAATCTTATCGAGCATCTGTGGTTTGTGTCGGAACAGCAAATCTGAACAGCAAATCTTATCGAGCATCTATGGTTTGTGCCGGAACAGCAAATCTGAACAGCAAATCTTATGGAGCATCTGTGGTTTGTGTCAAAACAGCAAATCAGAACACTAAATCTCATCGAGCATCTGTGGTTTGCGTCGGAACAGCAAATTTAAACAGCGAATCTTATCGAGCAACTGTGGTTTGTTTCGGAACAGCAAATCTGAACAGCAAATCTTATGGAGCATCTGTGGTTTGTGTCGGAACAGCAAATCTGAACAGCAAATCTTATGGAGCATCTGTGGTTTGTGACGGAACAGGAAATCTAAACAGCAAATCTTATCGAGCATCTGTGGTTTGTGTCGGAACAGCAAGTCTGAGCAGCAAAGCTTATGGAGCATCCGTGGTTTGTGTTGGAACAGCAAATCTGAGCAGCAAATCTTATCGAGCATCTGTGGTTTGTGTCGGAACAGCAAATCTTATCGAGCATCTGTGGTTCGTGTCGGAACAGCAAATCTTATCGAGCATTTATGGTTTGTGCTGGAACAGCAAATCATATGGAGCATCTGTGGTTTGTGTCGGAACAGCAAATCTAAACAGCAAATCTTATCGAGCATCTGTGGTTTGTGTCGGAACAGCAAGTCTGAACAGCAAAGCTTATGGAGCATCCGTGGTTTGTGTTGGAACAGCAAATCTGAACAGCAAATCTGAACAGCAAATCTGAACAGCAAATCTTCTGGAGCATCTGTGGTTTGTGTCGGAACAGCAAATCTGAACAGCAAATCTTATCGAGCATCTATGGTTTGTGCCGGAACAGCAAATCTGAACAGCAAATCTTATGGAGCATCTGTGGTTTGTGTCGGAACAGCAAATCTGAACAGCAAATCTTATGGAGCATCTGTGGTTTGTGTTGGAACAGCAAATCTGAACAGCAAATCTTATGGAGCATCTGTGGTTTGTGTCGGAACAGCAAATATGAACAGCAAATCTTAACGATCATCTGTGGTTTGTGTCGGAACGGCAAATCTTATCGAGCATCTGTGGTTTGTGTCGGAACAGCAAATCTTATGGAGCATATGTGGTTTGTGTCGGAACAGCAAATCTGAACAGCAAATCTTATCGAGCATCTGTGGTTTGTGTCGGAACAGCAAATCTTATCGAGCATCTGTGGTTTATGTCGGAAGAGCAAATCTGAACAGCAAATCTTATTGAGCATCTGTGGTTTGTGTCGGAACAGCAAATCTTATGGAGCATCTGTGGTTTGTGTCGGAACAGCAAATCTTATGGAGCATCTGTGGTTTGTGTCGGAACAGCAAATCTTATGGAGCATCTGTGGTTTGTGTCGGAACAGCAAATCTTATGGAGCATCTGTGGTTTGTGTCGGAACAGCAAATCTGAACAGCAAATCTTATCGAGCATCTGTGGTTTGCGTCGGAACAGCAAATATGAAAAGTAAATCTCATCGAGCATCTGTGGTTTGCGTCGGAACAGCAAATCTAAACAGCAAATCTAAACAGCAAATCTTATGGAGCATCTGTGGTTTGTGTCGGAACAGAAAATCTGAACAGCAAATCTTATGGAGCATCTGTGGTTTGTGTTGGAACAGCAAATCTGAACAGCAAATCTTATCGAACATCTGTGGTTTGTGTCGGAACAGCAAATCTGAACAGAAAATTTTATCGAGCATCTGTGGTTTGTGTCGGAACAGCAAATCTGAACAGCAAATCTTATCGAGCATCTGTGGTTTGTGTCGGAACAGCAAATCTGAACAGCAAATTAGAACGGTAAATCTCATCGAGCATCTGTGGTTTGCGTCGGAACAGCAAATCTAAACAGCAAATCTTATCGAGCATCTGTGGTTTGTGCCAAAACAGCAAATCTGATGAGCAAATCTTATGGAGCATCTGTGGTTTGTGTCGGAACAGCAAATCTGAACAGCAAATCTTATGGAGCACCTGTGGTTTGTGTCGGAACAGCAAATCTGAACAGCAAATCTTATCGAGCATCTGTGGTTTGTGTCGGAACAGCAAATCTGAACAGCAAATCTTATCGAGCATCTATGGTTTGTGCCGGAACAGCAAATCTGAACAGCAAATCTTATGGAGCATCTGTGGTTTGTGTCAAAACAGCAAATCAGAACACTAAATCTCATCGAGCATCTGTGGTTTGCGTCGGAACAGCAAATTTAAACAGCGAATCTTATCGAGCAACTGTGGTTTGTTTCGGAACAGCAAATCTGAACAGCAAATCTTATGGAGCATCTGTGGTTTGTGTCGGAACAGCAAATCTGAACAGCAAATCTTATGGAGCATCTGTGGTTTGTGACGGAACAGGAAATCTAAACAGCAAATCTTATCGAGCATCTGTGGTTTGTGTCGGAACAGCAAGTCTGAGCAGCAAAGCTTATGGAGCATCCGTGGTTTGTGTTGGAACAGCAAATCTGAGCAGCAAATCTTATCGAGCATCTGTGGTTTGTGTCGGAACAGCAAATCTTATCGAGCATCTGTGGTTCGTGTCGGAACAGCAAATCTTATCGAGCATTTATGGTTTGTGCTGGAACAGCAAATCATATGGAGCATCTGTGGTTTGTGTCGGAACAGCAAATCTAAACAGCAAATCTTATCGAGCATCTGTGGTTTGTGTCGGAACAGCAAGTCTGAACAGCAAAGCTTATGGAGCATCCGTGGTTTGTGTTGGAACAGCAAATCTGAACAGCAAATCTGAACAGCAAATCTGAACAGCAAATCTTCTGGAGCATCTGTGGTTTGTGTCGGAACAGCAAATCTGAACAGCAAATCTTATCGAGCATCTATGGTTTGTGCCGGAACAGCAAATCTGAACAGCAAATCTTATGGAGCATCTGTGGTTTGTGTCGGAACAGCAAATCTGAACAGCAAATCTTATGGAGCATCTGTGGTTTGTGTTGGAACAGCAAATCTGAACAGCAAATCTTATGGAGCATCTGTGGTTTGTGTCGGAACAGCAAATATGAACAGCAAATCTTAACGATCATCTGTGGTTTGTGTCGGAACGGCAAATCTTATCGAGCATCTGTGGTTTGTGTCGGAACAGCAAATCTTATGGAGCATCTGTGGTTTGTGTCGGAACAGCAAATCTTATCGAGCATCTGTGGTTTGTGTCGGAACAGCAAATCTTATCGAGCATCTATGGTTTGCGTCGGAACAGCAAATCTTATCGAGCATCTGTGGTTTATGTCGGAAGAGCAAATCTGAACAGCAAATCTTATTGAGCATCTGTGGTTTGTGTCGGAACAGCAAATCTTATGGAGCATCTGTGGTTTGTGTCGGAACAGCAAATCTTATGGAGCATCTGTGGTTTGTGTCGGAACAGCAAATCTGAACAGCAAATCTTATCGAGCATCTGTGGTTTGCGTCGGAACAGCAAATATGAAAAGTAAATCTCATCGAGCATCTGTGGTTTGCGTCGGAACAGCAAATCTAAACAGCAAATCTAAACAGCAAATCTTATGGAGCATCTGTGGTTTGTGTCGGAACAGAAAATCTGAACAGCAAATCTTATGGAGCATCTGTGGTTTGTGTCGGAACAGCAAATCTGAACAGCAAACCTTATGGAGCATCGGTGGTTTGTGTCGGAACAGCAAATCTGAACAGCAAATCTTATCGAGCATCTGTGGTTTGTGTCGGAACAGCAAATCTGAACAGCAAATCAGAACGGTAAATCTCATCGAGCATCTGTGGTTTGCGTCGGAACAGCAAATCTAAACAGCAAATCTTATCGAGCATCTGTGGTCTTGTCGAAACAGCAAATCTGATGAGCAAATCTTATGGAGCATCTGTGGTTTGCGTCGGAACAGCAAATCTTATCGAGCATCTATGGTTTGTGCCGGAACAGCAAATCTGATGAGCAAACCTTATGGAGCGTCTGTGGTTTGTGTCGGAACAGCAAATCTGAACAGCAAATCTTATCGAGCATCTATGGTTTGTGCCGGAACAGCAAATCTGAACAGCAAACCTTATGGAGCATCTGTGGTTTGTGTCGGAACAGCAAATCAGAACACTAAATCTCATCGAGCATCTGTGGTTTGCGTCGGAACAGCAAATCTAAACAGCAAATCTTATCGAGCATCTGTGGTTTGTGTCGGAACAGCAAATCTGAACAGCAAATCTTATCGAGCATCTGTGGTTTGTTTCGGAACAGCAAATCTGAACAGCAAATCTTATGGAGCATCTGTGGTTTGTGTCGGAACAGCAAATCTGAACAGCAAATCTTATGGAGCATCTGTGGTTTGTGTCGGAACAGGAAATCTAAACCGCAAATCTTATCGAGCATCTGTGGTTTATGTCGGAACAGCAAGTCTGAGCAGCAAAGCTTATGGAGCATCCGTGGTTTGTGTTGGAACAGCAAATCTGAACAGCAAATCTTCTGGAGCATCTGTGGTTTGTGTCGGAACAGCAAATCTGGACAGCAAATCTTATCGAGCATCTATGGTTTGTGCCGGAACAGCAAATCTGAACAGCAAATCTTAACGAGCATCTGTGGTTTGTGTCGGAACGGCAAATCTTATCGAGCATCTGTGGTTTGTGTCGGAACAGCAAATCTAAACAGCAAATCTAAACAGCAAATCTAAACAGCAAATCTTATGGAGCATCTGTGGTTTGTGTCGGAACAGAAAATCTGAACAGCAAATCTTATGGAGCATCTGTGATTTGTGTCGGAACAGCAAATCTGAACAGCAAACCTTATGGAGCATCTGTGGTTTGTGTCGGAACAGCAAATCTGAACAGCAAATCTTATGGAGCATCTGTGGTTTGTGTTGGAACAGCAAATCTGAACAGCAAATCTTATGGAGCATCTGTGGTTTGTGTCGGAACAGCAAATATGAACAGCAAATCTTAACGAGCATCTGTGGTTTGTGTCGGAACGGCAAATCTTATCGAGCATCTGTGGTTTGTGTCGGAACAGCAAATCTTATGGAGCATCTGTGGTTTGTGTCGGAACAGCAAATCTGAACAGCAAATCTTATCGAGCATCTGTGGTTTGTGTCGGAACAGCAAATCTTATCGAGCATCTGTGGTTTGCGTCGGAACAGCAAATCTTATCGAGCATCTGTGGTTTATGTCGGAAGAGCAAATCTGAACAGCAAATCTTATTGAGCATCTGTGGTTTGTGTCGGAACAGCAAATCTTATGGAGCATCTGTGGTTTGTGTCGGAACAGCAAATCTTATGGAGCATCTGTGGTTTGTGTCGGAACAGCAAATCTGAACAGCAAATCTTATCGAGCATCTGTGGTTTGCGTCGGAACAGCAAATCTGAAAAGTAAATCTCATCGAGCATCTGTGGTTTGCGTCGGAACAGCAAATCTAAACAGCAAATCTAAACAGCAAATCTAAACAGCAAATCTTATGGAGCATCTGTGGTTTGTGTCGGAACAGAAAATCTGAACAGCAAATCTTATCGAGCATCTGTGGTTTGTGTCGGAACAGCAAATCTGAACAGCAAATCTTATCGAGCATCTGTGGTTTGTTTCGGAACAGCAAATCTGAACAGCAAATCTTATGGAGCATCTGTGGTTTGTGTCGGAACAGCAAATCTGAACAGCAAATCTTATGGAGCATCTGTGGTTTGTGTCGGAACAGGAAATCTAAACCGCAAATCTTATCGAGCATCTGTGGTTTGTGTCGGAACAGCAAGTCTGAGCAGCAAAGCTTATGGAGCATCCGTGGTTTGTGTTGGAACAGCAAATCTGAACAGCAAATCTTATCGAGCATCTGTGGTTTGTGTCGGAACAGCAAATCTTATCGAGCATCTGTGGTTCGTGTCGGAACAGCAAATCTTTTCGAGCATTTATGGTTTGTGCTGGAACAGCAAAGCTGAACAACAAATCATATGGAGCATCTGTGGTTTGTGTCGGAACAGCAAATCTAAAAAGCAAATCTTATCGAGCATCTGTGGTTTGTGTCGGAACAGCAAGTCTGAGCAGCAAAGCTTATGGAGCATCCGTGGTTTGTGTTGGAACAGCAAATCTGAACAGCAAATCTGAACAGCAAATCTTATCGAGCATCTGTGGTTTGCGTCGGAACAGCAAATCTTATCGAGCATCTGTGGTTTATGTCGGAACAGGAAATCTGAACAGTAAATCTTAACGAGCATCTGTGCTTTGCGTCTGAACAGCAAATCTAAACAGCATATCGTATCGAGCATCTATGGTTTGTGCCGGAACTGCAAATCTGAACAGCAAATCTTATGAAGCATCTGTGGTTTGCGTCGGAACAGCAAATCTAAACAGCAAATCTTATCGAGCATCTATGGTTTGTGCCGGAACAGCAAATCAGATGAGCAAACCTTATGGAGCATCTGTGGTTTGTGTCGGAACAGCAAATCTGAACAGCAAATCTTATGGAGCATCTGTGGTTTGTGTCGGAACAGCAAATATGAACAGCAAATCTTAACGAGAATCTGTGGTTTGTGTCGGAACAGCAAATCTTATCGAGCATCTGTGGTTTGTGTCGTAACAGCAAATCTTAGGGAGCATCTGTGGTTTGTGTCGGAACAGCAAATCTGAACAGCAAATCTGATCGAGCATCTGTGGTTTGTGTCGGAACAGCAAATCTTGTCGAGCATCTGTGGTTTGTGTCGGAACAGCAAATCTTATCGAGCATCTGTGGTTTGTGTCGGAACAGCAAATCTTATCGAGCATCTGTGGTTTGTGCCGGAACAGCAAATCTGAACAGCTAATCTTATCGAGCATCTGTGGTTTGTGCCGGAACAGCAAATCTGAACAGCAAATCCTTTCGAGCATCTGTGGTTTGTGTCGGAACTGCAAATCCGTTCTGCGGCGGCTTATGAACGTACCCTACAAGGGTTAATGGATGAGCTGGTGACCTGTTAGCACCATATACGAGAACACACCTTTAGAAATTTTGTAGCGTCGATGCCTCTGCGGGTTAGAACTATTTTGTTTGAACGTGGAGAACGAACTTTATACTATGCAAGTGGTCATAATGCTTTGGATCTTCGGTGTATACACTTATTGAAAAGCTCCGATAAAGTTCGCCGAAGTTTTAAAACTCTTTCCGCAGCACCAATGAATAGACAGCACTGTTGCTCTTTAGAGATTTGCTAATGAAAACCATCTACGGAAGAAATTCAATCTTTTCGGAAACGAAAAACATAAGAAGCACACAAAAGAAACCAATTTTTAATAAATGCTTTTTGTCATCAAGCTTTTGTTAATTGAATGACAGTTTTTCAAAAGTTCTCTCTCGTCCATGATAATATATCACCACACTATTGTAACTCTTGTCAGCCCTCCAACAAATATCGACCATGTTTTTCCTCGCATACACTTTACTTTTAGAGTGTATCTCTTTTTTTAGCAAAAAGAAGTAGGTGATTCGTTTTGTGCTCCGTCGCTTGTCATTATAATACTAGAGTGCGAATAACACGTATTAAGAGACCTTTAACAGCGTTTCAAAGAAAGACGGAGGAAGAAATTGCAGGAGCTTTAAGAGTTTCGCTTGGTTTAACACTTTACGCTGATACTGCACTTCAGAAATACTAATCGTGTGGAATTCGTTTTAACATATTTTCATAAGAAAAGAGGCCAAAATGGTTTTTAAAAGCTCAGTTTTTCTAATCTGTAAAATATACGAATAAGTATGATAGATGCTATCAATAAGAGTTCACAGGTATTGAAAAAGCATTGAGTGCTTGTAGGACTGAAAAGTTTTCCGTGGCATCTTAAGATATTCAATGAGAAGGAACACCTCTCATAGGTAGGATTTCATAGTACTATTTCTAAACGACGATGTATTTAAATATCATACTGAATTTATGATTCTTTTCCTATAGAGTGGCACAGAAATTGAAACAGCACACCGATGTGCTCTGAAGACAATCACACGAGTAAAATTGCCATAAGCAAGAGTAGAAAATAAGCGCACAATTGGATTTGGAGGACAAGTACACGAATAAATTTGGAAAATAAACGCACAAGTCGATATCGATATCGAACGGATAGCTTGTTTTGTAAATCATTTTACAATTCGTTTTAGAAAACAAACAGAAAATTAGTTTTGAATATAAGTTCAGGTCGATTTCAGAGCCCACGACATAAGTCAATTTCGTAACAGGCATGCGATTTAATTTTAGAAATAAATACACAAGTCGGTTTGGAAGACGAGCACACAGTTGATTTCCAAGAAGAGACAGCCTGTGTTAGAAATAAGTTCAGAAGTTAATTTAAACACGAGCAATGATGTCAGTTTTCGAAATGAACTTAATAAAACCATTTCGAAAGTGAACAGCGAAAATGGTTTTGAAATTTAGCTCACAAGTCGATTTCGAAGTCACACAGACAAGTCAATCTCAGAAATAAATGCAGAAGTCGATTTTAAAGGCGAAGAGACAAGTCAATTTTGGAAACAAGTTCAAAAGTTAATTTCAAAACGAAGCGAAATGTCAGTTTTCGAATGAGTTGAACAATTCTATTTCGAAGGTGAACAGCCAAGACGGCTTTGAAAAACAGTTCACAAATCGATTTCGAAGTCGCTCAGATAATTCGGTCGCAGAAATAAATGCGGAAGTTGATTTTGAAAGCGAGGATGCAAGTCAATTTTGGAAATAAGTTCTGTACCCTCTTTCAAAGACCAGAAAACAAATACATTTCAAAACGTAATATAGTGTAATTTGATAATCAGGTTCTCTTTTAAACATAAGTAGTCAAGGATATATAATCCGAATCTTTCAAAATTAAAATCATGAATCATATCCATGACGTAGAACAGTCGGCTTTTTATACAAAATTTTCTCCAGTTATCAAAGCTCTTGGTAGAGTTGGAGCATTTAGTAAGCCACTTCCATGGAAGAAGTGTTATCAAAGGCCTTTTTCGGCCCTTTGTGTCTTGCTTCACTATTTTACTTCGTTTAACTTAGCAGCTGTTGTTTTCCGCATATGCATAGAAGTTCCACGGACTACGATGTTGGTGTTCATCGCTGCATCTGTGCTCATTTCATGTATGTTAAGTCTGTCCCTGCGACAAAAAGGTATCAGTATATTCTCCGTAACGCAGAGACTGGAAATGACGGTTGCTGAAATAAAAAATCTGCAAGAAAATGGCAGAGTTGTTGATACGAATTCTAAGAAACGTTGGAAAGCATTTGTGATATACGCTTCTTCATTGCAACCATTTGTTGCTTCTTGCACTTTCAGTCTTCTGGCATTTTATGCACGGAAAGACATTTCCTCTACAGTCAAGTTCTGGACATTTAGCATTGCGGTTAGTGATGCTCGAAAGGACTTGTATTACATCCATCATTTCGTTCTACTGTGCTGTGTATTTCACGTTGGCTGTACTGTGCACAGTTACATATCTATTCTTATATGTGTGCTGTGTGCCGAAATGTGTACTGTGATAGACATTCTGGAGAACCATCTGAAATTGTCAAAGCATTGGATTAGAGTTCGAGATGTGATCCACCTTTACGAAACGCTACAGAAGCATGTTGCGGATTTGGATTCTCTGTCGTCACTTCCGGTGTTTCTGACTCTTGCGGGACAGATATCGTCTTTGTTTTTCGCTGTAACGACCCTACAGCGCATAAAGGTGGAAGCGGTGGCTGATCAGTGGCTTTGGTACGCCATTTGGATTTCTATCGTTAATGTCATTTTTATGCTGATTCTAATTCTGTCTGCCTCTCGACTGCACGAGAGAAACGAAGTGCTAACCAGGAGACTTCTCTACGTCAAACAACGCTGTTCAGGAATGACTAATGAGGTGAACATGTTTGCCTTAATGGGAAATTTGATTTGTGACCATAGTTTAGGTCTCACTCTTCTAGGAATGTTTCCAATTACCAAAAGCATGGTACTAGCACTTGCTAGTGCGTTAATAACTTACGCTGTAGTGCTTTGGCAAATGGGTTGACCCATGAGCGAATCTAGACGCTAACCTTGGGAGAAATGGCTATTCCAGTTTGCGGAAATAGTATTAAAAAAGACAATATGAGGGTCTATGGAAACATCATTTATTTATTTATGTACTGCACAGTGTAAAAGTTATCTGCATGTGGTGAAATCAAAGCCGTATTCTTCTGCACCAGAACCGAAGGATTTTCCAATTCAGCTACACCCACGACGTTTGCCACTGCAACTTAGCCGTCTTGACATGTACGTCACCTAACAGATTGGTACGTCACGTATCCCCCCCCTTTTCTGGTGAAAAAGCTGGGACGGAATCGTAGGTTTTTTAGCAAGCCGGAAAACCACACTTGAAAGAGGTTATTGCAGAAGAAGGAATTCTCATTAATTCCAGATGGTGTGTAGAAGAGACATCACACATTTTTCGAACAACCCAACGGTCAGCAAATCCTCTTTTACGTTCGGCCGCCGTGTGAAAACACAAGTTTCCGGTGACGAAGTTCGAACCAGCATCCATTTGCTCCGGAGCCGAATGCTTTCTCAATTAAGCTACACCAATGAATAGTGTCGCTGCAAATTGGCCGTCATGATATGTGTGTCGATTCTGAGATAGGTACCTCATATCCGGCAGCAAGCTATCTAAATCAAAATTATCACCTTGAATTTATTAAATCCCTAGATAAATGCAACAGGTACAGAATCACCGTCATTATCTATGGCGATGGATCGTCGGCTTCCTGAAGGAATGAGTTTAAGGCTCTACGAGTCCCGCCATCTTGTATTGCTGCTTTCTCTTATTAACCAACTGGCTAGCGTATTTCACAATTTGCTCTGGCAATTTTGCACATTTTGGAACACCGTTTGAAGTTCACGCAAGATATATGATAAATAAAGAGTTCCCTGGTTTCAGAATTTGTATTGGCCTTTCCCTTCGTTTTTTATCTACAGCGAAAGTCTTACCAAGGCGTCTTCCATAGCTTTATTAATTAATAAAATATACTTAAAGGGTCCAAAATGAAAATCTGAAACCAGGGAACTCTTTATTTATCATATATCTTGCGCTAGCCACAAACGGTGTTTCAAAATCTGCAAAATTGCCTGAGCAATTTGTGAAATACGCTTGCCGTTGGTTAACAAAAGAGGTAGCAATACAAGATGGCTGGTCTCGTAGAGCCTTAATGCTTTTTAGTATTATAGGTTTGAATAAATCTTTAACAAAAGAGTTTGAGCTGTTGTATTCGGATTTCCTAACTTAATTTTAAAACCCGTGCTTAACTATATTTAATTGATATTGCCTGTAATTCCAATTTTAAACCCCGTGTTTAACTAGATTTAATTGATATCGCCTGTAATTCCTCTTCGAAATGTTCATTTATGTTTCCATAACTCATGACTTCCACTTGTTTCAGAAAGAATTTCTGTTTGTTTTTATCCCACAGCATCGAGAGAAGGTACGGACTCCTTGAGGATTTTCATTCACGTTAATACAAATATTTCATTAGACAGTTTTCTTCATCTCACATAAATGTGCAACATTTTTGAAAGTGTTAATGCGTCCCTGTGTGTTTTTATTGTTATTTCTATAGGAGCACCATGGAAGATGTGTGTGTGCAACCCTCAGAACTAACCATGTAATGTCAATTTCATTGGCCAAATACAAAACTTGTTACCGATCCAGTATAAAAACAGGGACAGAGGCTTGGAAATATATTTTAAAAGACAAAATACTCGTTTTGTCATGCTATTGTCGCACTTATGTGAATCTAACATATTATAACAAAAATATTATACTTGTACAGGTTTCATGTTGAATTCAGAAAAATGGAACACTTTTTTTGTTATGTAATGAAGTCTTGGAAATGTTCGCACTCATCGGAATCTAACGAATTATAATAAAAACTGTTTTTGTGCGTATTTCATGTTGAACTTATAAAAATGGGACAAATTTTTATTCCCCATAGGAAACATTTGCTATCTGCAGGGGAGGATCGGCCCGCTGGGACATTTCCAAGTGGACCACACAAGAAATGGCCCACATTCCCGTATTCATTTGTCCAGAGTTTTGAAAAGAACGAATAATTATTCTGGTACTTATGAATAATTATCGTTAACTTCATTTCAGCTTTATTTCTGCCTGGAAAGTTATTTCATTAAAAAATAAAAGTTTCATTCTATCTATAAGTTGGTCGCTAGAGGAGGACCAACACACTAGAGGAGAACCAACACGTTAGAGGAGGACCAACATGCTAGAGGAGAACCAACGCGCTAGAGAAGGACCAACAAGCTAGAGGAGGACCAACACGCTAGAAGAGGACCAACACGCTAGAGGAGGACCAACACGCTAGAGGAGGACCAACACGCTAGAGGAGGAACAACACGCTAGAGGAGGACCAACACCCTAGAAGAAGACCTACACGCTAGAGGAGGACCAACACCCTAGAGTAGGACCAACACACTAGAGGAGGACCAACACGCTAGAGGAGGACCAACACGCTCGAAGAGAACCAACACGCTAGAGGAGGACCAACACGCTAGAGGAGAACCAACACGCTAGAGAAGGACCAACACGCTAGAGGAGGACCAACACGCTAGAAGAAGACCTACACGCTAGAGGAGGACCAACACGTTAGAGGAGGGCCAACACGCTATAGGAGGACCAACACGCCAGAGGAGGACCAACACGCTAGAAGAATACCTACACGCTAGAGGAGGACCAACACGCTAGAGGAGGAGCAACACCCTAGAGGAGGACCAACACGCTAGAAGAAGACCTACACGCTAGAAGAGGACCAACACACTAGAGGAGGACCAACACGCTAGAGGAGGACCAACACGCTAGAAGAGAACCAACACGCTAGAGGAGGACCAACACGCTAGAGGAGAACCAACAGGCTAGAGAAGGACCAACACGCTAGAGGAGGACCAACACGCCAGAAGAAGACCTACACGCTAGAGGAGGACCAAGACGTTAGAGGAGGACCAACACGCTAGAGGAGGACCAACACGCTAGAAGAAGACCTACACGCTAGAGGAGGAACAACACGCTAGAGGAGGACCAACACGCTAGAGGAGGACCAACACGTTAGAGAAGGACCAACACACTATAGGAGGACCAACACACTATAGGAGGACCAACACGCTATAGGAGGACCAACACGCTAGAGGAGAACCAACACGCTAGAGGAGGACCAACACGCTAGAGGAGGACCAAGACGTTAGAGGAGGACCAACACGCTAGAGGAGGACCAACACGCTAGAAGAAGACCTACACGCTAGAGGAGGACCAACACGCTAGAGGAGGACCAACACGCTAGAGGAGGACCAACACGTTAGAGAAGGACCAACACACTATAGGAGGACCAACACACTATAGGAGGACCAACACACTATAGGAGGACCAACACGCTATAGGAGGACCAACACGCTATAGGAGGACCAACACGCTAGAGGAGAACCAACATGCTAGAGGAGGACCAGGTCGCTAGAGGAGAACCAACACGCTAGAGAAGGACCAACACGCTAGAGGAGGACCAAGTCGCTATAGGAGAACCAACACGCTAGAGAAGGACCAACACGCTAGAGGAGAACCAACACGCTAGAGGAGGACCAACACGCTAGAGGAGGACCAACACGCTAGAGAGGACCAACACGTTAGAGAAGGACCAACACACTATAGGAGGACCAACACACTATAGGAGGACCAACACGCTAGAGGAGGACCTACACGCTATTAGGTAGGTATCTCTGTTTTATCCATTGAGTGTATATCGAAATTTCTTTGCAACTTGTCAGTGACATGTCATCCCCCTTATTTGTATGAAATGCGTGGAAGCAACTCAAATAAATTTGTGTCCGTCAACACCATTAATAACATCACATGAAATTTGAATTGCCTTTAGCGCTTACAAAAATATATACTAAGACAATGTACGTAATAGAAACGATATTAAGAAGCTTCGACAGAAGTCAATGCTCATCAAAAAAATATTGTTCGCATCTTGGCTGAAAATTAACTTGAAAATCAGTTTTGACGGATCTTCCGGGAAGAGGCCAACGTGAGTGCACAGCACAAGTTTGGACATAATAGAGAAACTGACAGCACTGAGAGGGCAACTCTTTTTTTGCACACGAGTAGCAACTCATTTAATATTTCTCATGATCTTATACGTGACAAACAACACGTTTCTGTATTTCTTTTCTTCATGAACATTGTAAAATAAATCAGGTGTCAATACAAGTTCTGATATCGGTATTCCGTGCAGGTACTGCCATTCTGATCCAGTACACCTGAAACAATATTTTGCAAAGTTCTACGGAAGTTGAATTTAAAAAAATATATTTTCAGGTGGACGCTTAAGTGCAAACTGTAAATGATTTGCTTTTACTTAAACTGCTAAAAAAAGATTGAATTACGAATTCTGACATTTAAAGGATATTACTATTTTTATGTACGTTTAATTGAAACTTATGGAATGTCCGTTAATTGGCGTAAATATACACTAAAGGGGTAATTTATTAGAACACCCTTAAAATATCAAGTTTGGTAACTTGGCCTTCAAAATATCCTAGATTCGATGTGGCACGAGGTTCTAATTTATTCAGACAGGTACGTTCAACCAAGCGGATGTGATGGCGTCCGTCAATTGCTGAAGGCTTGTTGTACCAGTATTTCTGTTATGAATTGCCGTCCCAATCTCATCTCACAGGTGTTCAATTGGGTTAAGATCTAGGGACTGTGGTGGCCAATCTAGCTCTTCGAAATCACGCTCGAGCTCCTAGAACCACCCCATGATGGTCTAAGCTTTGTGCTATCGCGAGAATTTCTTGCTGGGAGCAGCCCTCTCCTTAAGAAGACATCCGGTGTGATTTATCCTCCTCGTGGCATCCCTATGCTTTTCCAGAGGTATTCTTACGGGATTCGTATGTATCAAAGAATAGCAACTTTTTATGGTTACTAGAAGGAATTGTACTTCACAAAGATGTCAAGATCAGTTGTGATACTGAATTTCTTTTATATTAATATTTAACTTGCCCATTGGGTATGTGCCGAAGTTACGTATATTGATTACTGAATTAATTAAGATTGCTTTACTTTCTATGTGTCATTTGCGCGTACTACTTAATTTCTCTTCAACACTGCTGGCCACCCCAAATGCAACACCAAGAAGGAAGCATCCGATTAGCCTGAAATTCGCAGCATGCGTCGCCTGCGAGAGGACATGCAAACGATTAGCATTGCATGGCATATGCAAATCATGTACGCCCAGCACGCCACCGAGAAGCACTATAAGAAGGGTGCACAGAAGGCGGGGTGTAAGCAGTGGAAGTGTGTTGTGCTGCCGGACCTAGGCGTGGGAAGCTTCCTGATGCATCGTCGCAGAATATGGCAGTGATTCCAGCAGGTTTCGGAGTTCGACAGAGGACAGATAGTGGCTTATCGCGACAGCGGTTTGTCGTACCGAGACATCGGCGCACGTGTGGGACGACATCCAGCTATAGTGAGGCGAGTATGGATTAAGTGGGTGCAGGACGGCAGGACGGGTAGACGTGAGCGATTGCCGCAGCCGCGGTACACCACCAAACGAGAGGACCGGCATTTAGTGCGGCGGGCATTGACGGCTCGCACCGCCACATCACGAACGTTAGCCCAGGAATTAGGGTGTGTTGCGCAACAACCTGTGTCAGCACGTACCGTTCGACGTTTTCTGCAGGAGCGGAGACTTGTCGCACGGCGCCCATTGCTCCGATTACCATTGACGTTACGCCACCGGCGAGTGCGGCGGCAGTGGGCCGTTGAACGCCTGACCTGGACTACGGAATGGCACGACATTGTCTTTTCCGACGAATCCCGCTTCTACCTGCAACACCACGATGGTCGGATCCGCGTGTGGCGGCACCGCGGCGAGAGACTGTATCACGCCTGCATTATGCATCGCCATACCGGTACGTCGCCTGGCGTTACGGTTTGGGGCGCAATTGGATATGACACCCGCACCTTTCTGGTACGCATCGCCGGTACCCTCAACAGCCATCGCTACATCTTTGACTTTTTGGAGCCTGTAGTCCTCCCTTACCTGCAGGACCTGCCAGCGGCCACGTTTCAACAGGACAATGCGCGCCCGCACGAGGCACGCATCGTGCAACAATTCCTCACGGCCCACCAGGTGCCACTGCTGCCGTGGCACGCCTGTTCTCCCTATATGTTGCCCATGGAACACGTCTGGTCGCTGATTGGCAACCGGGTGGTCCGGCAATCACCACCCGCGGCTACGCCTGATGAACTGTGGCACCGTGTGGAAACAGCCTGGACCGATATACCACAAGCCCACATCCAAAGCCTCTTTCGTTCGATGCCTGGGCGTGTGCGGCTGTTTTTGCCAGCCATGGGGACCACACGAACTATTGACGTCTGCGTGTTCCGCAAGTCGCACGGGCCTGTAAGCTTAATCGTCTCATCTTTGTATCTGTTGTTATGTATCCAGTAAATCCGGCTTTGCTATCTCGTGTCCTTCTTGGTGTTGCATTTTAGGTGGCCAGCATTGTAGCTCTTTGAAATCACGCTCGAGCTCCTGGAACCACCGAGTGATGGTCTAAGCTTTGTGGTATAAGGAAGTTACTTGCTGGAAGCAGCCCTCTCCTTAAGAAAACATCCGGGGTGCCTTGCCCTCCTCGTGGCATCCCTATGCTGTTCCAGAGGTACTCTTACGAAATTCGTATGTATGAAAATTATAGCAACTATTTATGGTTGCTAGAAAGAATTGTATTTCACAAAGTTGTCTAGATCAGTTGTGATACTAAATTACTCTTGTATTAATATCTATTTTGCCTATTGGGTATGTCCCGAAGTTATATTAATTACTGAATTCATTATTATGATTGCTTTTCTTTCTATTTGACATCTGCGCGCACTAGCTATTTTATCTTCTATTTCTTTTATTTATCATTCACGCTTCTCGGTCTCGAAGACATCTTCCTTTCCACTCAATCTCCTCCCAGCTCGCTGTCCGAAAATCAGCTCCCATCACAAAGGATCTTCCCGCGCAACTACCGTCTTCTCTAGACTTTTTCTTTCCCTCTCTCTCTCTGACTCCCCTGTGTTCGTTGTAGCTCGAAGGGATATGGCGTCTCTGATGCAATAAACTAATTAAGCATTCTGAAATCGCCTGCTTATGACAAGACCTATGATTTCAGCGTAGGCTAATAAAACGATTTAGGTACTTAGAATTTTCTAAAACGACCTTCCATGCAAAATAACGATTCCCTGTAATACTCATTTTTACATGGCTACTTACCGATTGTGACGCACCTGCCAGCAGAACGCACACGACATAAAGGCAGATAGTAGGCAGAACAAACGTCCGCGTAGCTTAATTGATAGCGTGACTTATTCCGGAATGAGGGGATCCGGGTTCGAATCCTGGCATGGACAAAAATGACGGAGAAATTTACTTCGTTATAATGGCGCCCGAACTATCCGGATGACCCGACCGTTCCAAATCTCGCAATGGTGTGATGTTATTTCCACACGGCGAGATAGGAAAAATCAGAGAATCCCTTCTCCAGCGCTTTGAAAAATAAATGTGTGTGACGTTGCATTCCACACACCAGATTGACTGGGAGTTCTCAAGTGCACGTTCTACAGTGGATGGCTGCCTGCAACGATTCATAATCACGGCTGACCCGTGGGCCATGCCCCCGGCCCTCTTTGGGGGGAGGAAATGTGACGTACCTGCCAGCAGGACGCACACGACATAAAGGCAGATTGCAGTCAGAATAAACGTCTGCGTAGCTCAGTTGGTAGAGCGACTTATTCCGGAATGAGGGGATCCGGGTTCGAATCCCGGCATAGACCAAAAAATGACGGAGAAATTTACTTCGTTATACGATGCCGCCATATTGGCGTTTTCGAACATTCCAAGAAAATCCCTTGCTTGGAGAAATGAATTAATACCGAGATCCTTTAAAATGTTACATCCGCGTAACAGTATTAAGTAACCCTGTTCCCGCTTGGAAACAGACCTGAGACCATTACACCGCCTCTACTAGCTTGCACTGCTGTTGACGCCATATCGTAGCCTGTCCTCCGGTGTCTGTGTTAAATAAAAATGTGAGTCATTGGACAAGTTGACCTTTATCCAGTCACTAACAGAGCGGTTTTGGTTCTTCCATGTCGATTTTTGACACAGATGAGAGTTACACAAATGGAACATCTGCTGTTATATCCGATTTGCACCAATATACCGCGGACTGTGTTTGTTGAAATTATCCACCCGGTATGGATTATGTACTGCGCCGTCACATGTTTCGTCTTTTACCTCGAATAATTGTGTCCAAACCGCCGTTGCACTCGAACCTCGACCAGTCGTTTTTGTCCACAGAAAGACCGCTAACTGCTTGTTTTGTTGTTTGTGCACCACGCATGGTGCACCCTCGGTACAGGTGCTCTTGCATAGCGCAGAAGGTACGCCGTTTCTGAAAGGCGCACACTTTCCCGCGTAGTGCCCACTATCAGGCCTCGGATGCACTTCCGAATCAGAACGCATTTAGAGCAGTTCCTGACATCGCGTGTTGCACTCTGCTTTGGTTACACTGAAGAGCAATTGAATTAGAAATACTTGTCTAGTAACGTGTAGCACCACCTTTCGCCCTGATGACGGCGGCGATTCGTCTCGGCATGGACTCGACAAAACACCGGAAGTGTTGGGAAGCCGTACGGATCAACGACTCCTGAACAAGCTCCCAGTGTTAACGAAGATTTGATGGAGGTGGGTCATCTCTCTCGATGGCATTACAGATGTGCTCGATGGGATTGAGGTCACGTTACCTAGCTGGCCAAGGAAGCGAGGTAACGTCGGTGGAGTGTTCATCCAACCATTCGGATACCATTCGGGAGCTGCATTGTCTTGTTGCAGGATGAGGTCCCCAGTGGGATGTTGAAGACGCACAAACGGAAACAAATGGATGTCCAGGATAATACGGTAACGTTGACCTGTAAGAGACGATGTCACACGTACCAGGGGTACCATTTCCGTCCACGTAAATAGTCCGTAGACGAGAATGCCACCCCCACCAGCTTGAAGAGTACCCTGCTGGCAAGAAGGAACCATCGCTTCATGTGATTTACACCGTACTCGTATATTGCCATCCGCATGTACCAACGTGAATCTCGACTCATCAGTCCAGGCAACATTTTCCCACATGTCTAGGGTCTAGTGGCGATGTTCCCGCGCCCATTCTAATCTTTGCACCCTATGATGTGCGGTCAGCAGCGGTACCCTCGTGGAACGATGGCTTCTGTACCTCATAGCGAGGAGATGGTTCTAGATGGTGTGGCTGCTTACACGTTTTTGTGCACCAACGTTAAATTTCTGAGTGATTTCTTGCACTGTGGCCCGTCTATCCGCTGTTACAATGCGAACTAGCCGACGGTAACCCCGCTCATCCACACGCTGTTGTCCACGGCAGTTGGCCCTTGCAGGGATGGTTATACCGGATTCGATGTACTCACAGTGCACCCGTAACACAGTGGCTCGTGAAAATCATAGTGCCTGCACGATTTCCGAGATGGAGTGGCCATTCGTCGGGCCTCGACAATTTGCCCGCGATCAAATGCGCTTAGATCCTTCGTCTTACCCATACTGCGTCCGACACTTACTGATTCCCATCGCATCAGCCTTTATATTGTCGGATCACTGCATACGTCATGTCGTTTTCGTTTACAGGGCCGCCCACAGCGCCACATTTGCATAACGCCAGCTGACTCTAATTCAATTGCTCTTCAGTGTACATGGAACTTGCTGACACCCAACATGAAACCGCGGAGAAGGTAGCTCACGTTACGAACAATTCTTACTTTTATAGCTGTTTTATGCTTGCAAAACTACATTATAATATTTATTGCTACTTTTATGCTTAAGTTCATTATATCATGCATAATATTTAAACATTATAATTTGTGGTTGGACTTCCAACTCAGAACGCTTTCAAGGAGTTCCCGATTTGGAATGCATCGTTCCGCTTTATTTACATAGAACCTGATAACACCGAACGTGAAAGAAAATAGTTAACTATAAATTTCATGCCGATTTTTTTTTTAGAATTTCGTTATATTAGACGACTTAATGACTATATTTCTTTGTAAAAAGAGATCTGAAGCAAAATCTGAGAAGCCATACTTCCCAATCGGAAAATCTATTGGCCGATAGCCTAATGCAATATTTGTTTCTACGATTTTGTAAAGAAAAAAATCAGGTCCATTTGAAGAGTTCATTGAAATACGTCATTCTGCGGAATGGAAAAATAAATATTAGACGCATTAATTTCGTGTTATTACACCATATAAAACAATGCGTTGCATTATGATCCTTTATGGAATTATGATGCGTAAATTTGTGATATAAAATAAATGTTTTATTTTTTCCAAATTAAAATAAATTCCTATAATTGTCTACATTATATAACGAAGTAAATTTCTCCGTCATTTCTGTCAACGCCAGGATTCGAACCCGGATCCCTTCATTCCGGAATAAGTCACTCTACCAATTGAGCTACGCGGACGTTTTATTCTGATTCCTATCTGCCTTTATGTCGTGTGCGTCCTTCGGGCAGGTACGTCACATCTCCTGGTACGTTACAATTACAATTACATTTATTTCGAAGAAAATAGTGGTAAAATTCCGTAGCATAAGATGAACACGTTGGGTATTATCAATTTCTGAGTAAACAAAGCGGAACGTTACACTCGAAAGCGTTCTGATTCTTTTATTGTTATTTTAGAGAAGCAGTCGTCTGTCCCTAATTTAGTGTCATTGGCTCTGGAGAAGGGAGAGAGCCAGAGCTGTAAGACTAATACACCATACAGGTCTCACCCGTGATTTGAACCCGGGACCACCTTGGACGAATGTTCAGAGGCCAGCGCTTTGACCACTGCACCAGAGTAGTGGCTTCGCTACTGATCGCATGCGAGTACTTAAAGCTGCTGCCGCTTTCTTATAGAAAAATATACAAGGAGTGATCAAAAGTATCCAGATTGGATTTACAGAATGTGTCAATGAATTTTTAACCTGGCACTAGATTTCAGCCTACGGTGGCGCCACCAGTGTAATCGCAAATGCATTATAAACCGTGACCATCTGCTTGCTTTCTGCCAAAAGTACTGCGCAGCTGTTAAAGTAATTCAAACGAAACGGCCGTTCATTAGAGAAGTAAAATTTTTGTCACGTTCAATTATTAAGATGGAACAAAAGGCTGCTATTAAATTTAACGCAAAACTTGGTAAAAGTGCCTCGGAAACATACCAAATGATGAAACAAGTTTACGGTGAGTTTTGATTAAGTAGATCAAATATTTTCCTGTGGCACAAACGTTTTTTGGACGGAAAAGATACGGTAGAAAAAGATGAGCATACCGGAAGACCAAGTTCATGTAGGACACCTGAGATTATTGAAAAAGTGCGTGATTTCGTGGCAAACAATCGATGTGCGTCACTAAGAATGATGGAAGAGTCTTTAAACATCAACAAAGAAACGATTCGAACCATCCTGCATGAAAATGTGGGCAAAACAAAAGTCTGTGCTACATTTGTTCCACACACGTTAACCAATGAACAAAAATCAAGGAGAAGTGCACATTGCAGAGACATCATTTCAGCCACTGAAAATGGTCCAAACTTCTTAAAATCGATTGTTACAGGTGATGAAACATGGTGTTTTCAATATGATTCTAAAACAAAGCCACAAAGTGCCGAATGGAAGTCAAAAAACTCGCCACAAGCCAAAAAAAACCAAAAACAAAAAAAAACCAAGAAAAATTCCATCGAAAATCAAAACAATGCTCATTACATTCTTCGAAAGTAAGGGTATTATCCACAAAGAATTTGTTCCAAGTGGACAAACAATTACTGGTGAGTTTTATTTAAAAGTTTTGAGGCTTCTGATGGGCAGAATTCGTCGCATTTGTCCAGAATATCGAGATGAAAACAGTTGGTGTTTGTTGCACCATAATGCACCCAGTCACACTTCAATTCTTGTTCGTAGATTTTTGGCGAAAAATAACGTCTGTGTCTTGAATCATCCATCGTATTCGTCTGATTTAGCAACCTGAGACTTTTCTTTGTTCCCAAAACTTAAAATGACGTAAAAAGGGTGTTTTTTAATGATATTTCGACCATCCAAACAGCTTCGACGCGTGCTTTGGAGGCAATTCCGCAAAGTAAACTGGAACAGGCATTCGAATCATTATTAAATCGCTGTAACAAGTGTATTGAAGCCGGAGGGACTTATTTTGAATAAAAAACCAAAACAAATTATAATTTCTTGTTTCTATTTCATTTTACAGACCCAGTCTTAAAAATTCTTTGCCACACTGTGTATTACAAAAAAAGTAGAAGCCTTACAGATTTGAAACTAAATCGCCTTCGAAGTAGTCCCCTTCCGAAGCCAGTGTTGTTTCACTGCTCGCAGCAGTTTTTGAAGTCTTCTTCTGAAAGAGCGAACAGCTATTTCGTCGAATTCTGTTGGACCTCCTCAATATCTTGAAATATGTTTCCTTTCAAGTGGTGTTTGGTATTTGGGTAGAGAAAAAGTCGACGGGGGCGAGATCTGGCGAATAGGTGGTTGTCGTACCTGTGTATTGCAGTGATTAGCAAGAAACTGCTGTGAGATCCATGGGCAAGTGCGTTGTCATGGTGAAATTTCTACTCGCCGCCCTTTTTGTGCGTGGTCATGGCGAAGTTGTTACTCGTTCACCCTTTTTCGACGAACAACATGCCGTTGTCATGTTGTTCGTCGTAAAAGGGTGGACGATGCCGGCCTTTTCCGACAAACTGCGTCCTTCAAACGCTATAGAACTTGACAGCAGTACTCGTCATTGATTTTCTGGCCTGATGGAGTGTATTCATAATCCACAATTCCCTCATGATTGCAAAAAAATCGCTCACCATCTTGTTGATATTGTTGCGCTCTGTCGTGCTTTTTTGGGTCTGAAAGGGTTTGGTGCCTTAGTTTTGGAGTTATGCCCATAAACCCATGATTCGTCACCAGTTATGATAGTTTTTAAAAGGGTTTTGTGGTTTTAGACGCGCTCAAGCAGCTAAGTAGCACCTGAAGCACGTTCCTATTTCTGCTCAGCTGAGAGCGATTTTGAAACAAATTCGACTGGCACGCGTCTCATACACAAATCGTCGGTAAGAATTGATTCAAATGAGCAAAAACTAAAGTTGAAGTCTTAAGATTACTCAACAACAGTGACTCAGGAACTTTCCCGCGCAACTGTGCACACCAGTTCGACATTGTGTTCACTTATGCTATTTGAGAGCCTCCCAGACCGTTAATCACCCTCAACTCTTTTTACGACCATCTTTAACCCTTTAACGATCATGACCGTAAACTCTTATATCATCTAAGTACCATAACGCCCGAAATTGTCTGTTGGTTCACATCTTTGTTTAGTAACAACAATGGTGACTGATGGTGACTCCTGCTGATCTCTCATAGACCTTTCAGATTTAAAGACCATGACTCTAAAATCTTGTATCACTCTAAATACCATAACGCCCGAAATTGTCTGCTGGTTCACTTCTTTGTTTAGTAACAACAATGGTGACTGACGGTGACTCCTGCTGATCTCTCATAGACCTTTCAGATTTAAATACCATGACTCTAAAATCTTGTATCACTCTAAATACCATAACGCCCGAAATTGTCTGCTGGTTCCCTTCCTTGTTTAGTAACAACAATGGTGACTGACGGTTACTCCTGCTGATCTCTCATAGACCTTTCAGATTTAAACACCATGACTCTTAAATCTTGTATCACTCTTAATAATATAACTCCCGAAATTGTCTGCTGGTTCACTTCTTTGTTTAGTAACAACAGTGGTGACTGACGGTGACTCCTGCTGATCTCTCATTGACCTTTCAGATTTAAAGACGATGACTCTAAAATCTTGTATCACTCTAAATACCATAACGCCCGAAATTGTCTGCTGGTTCACTTCTTTGTTTAGTAACAACAATGGTGACTGACGGTGACTCCTGCTGATCTCTCATAGACCTTTCAGATTTGAAGACCATGTCTCTTAAAATCATTTATCACTCTAAATACCATAAAGCCCGAAATTGTCTGCTGGTTCACTTCTTTGTTTAGTAACAACAATGGTGACTGACGGTGACTCCTGCTGATCTCTCATAGACCTTTCAGATTTAAAGACCTGCCGCCCCGGTGGCGCAGTGGTCTAAGCGATGGCCTCTGATCATTCGTCCGAACGGGGTCCGGGTTCGAATCCCGGTGAGGCATGGATGTTGTGTTTGTCTTACGGCACTGGCTCTCTCCCTTCCCTGGAACCATTGACCCTAAATTAGGGACGGGCGACTGCTTATAGCCCGTTCAGTTGCTCACGGTGGTCGTTAAACCTCCAAACAAAAAAAAAAAAAAAAAAAAGATTTAAAGGCCAATGGCTCTAAAATCTTGTATCACTCTAAATACCATAACGCCCGAAATTGTCTGCTGGTTCACTTCTTTGTTTAGTAACAACAATGGTGACTGACGGTGACTCCTGCTGATCTCTCATAGACCTTTCAGATTTAAATACCATGACTCTAAAATCTTGTATCACTCTAAATACCGTAACGCCCGAAATTGTCTGCTGGTTCACTTCTTTGTTTAGTAACAACAATGGTGACTGACGGTTACTCCTGCTGATCTCTCATAGACCTTTCAGATTTAAAGACCGTGACTCTAAAATCTTGTATCACTCTAACACCATAACGCCCGAAATTGTCTGCTGGTTCACTTCTTTGTTTAGTAACAACAGTGGTGACTGACGATGACTCCTGCTGATCTCTCATAGACCTTTCCGATTTAAATACCATGACTCTAAAATCTTGTATCACTCTAAATACCATAACGCCCGAAATTGTCTGCTGGTTCACTTCTTTGTTTAGTAACAACAACGGTGACTGACGGTGACTCCTGCTGATCCCTAATAGGTCGTACAGATTTAAAGAACAGGTAACTGTAGGAAATCTGATTCACTCTAAACAAGCGTTTTGGGCGTTATATTCATTTTTATTAATGGGCGTTTTGGGAGTTATGGTCATTTTTATGCATGGGCGTTTTGGGCCCTATGGTCATTTTTATGTAAGGGCGTTTTGTGCGTTATGGTCATTTTTATGTAAGGGCGTTTTGGGCGTTATGGTCATTTTTATGTACGGGCGTTTTGTGCGCTTTGGGCGTTATAATCATTTTTATGTATGAGCGTTTTGGGCGTTATGGTCGTTAAAGGGTTAAAACGTTTATACCACTCATAAACTTGCGAGAGACTCATGCAATCTCACAGTGACCTTCTGTAACTTTCAGTATGCGTAGACCTTCTGACGTTCTGTAGCTTTCGTCAAGATTTTGGCAAAATTTGATGCAAATTCGTTGATTAATTTTTTCCGACATGACAAATGCCACGAGCAGCTTTACTCACTTAACACCTAAAAACAAAGTACTACTCTTAAAAGAACCGTATGAGCGTATGCGTAGCAGTTTCCAATGTCAATCTGTGCCGATTCGTTCCCATCTATGTCGCACGACTCGGAACTTATGCAACCAATCTGAACAATGTTTGATC
Source organism: Macrothele yani (assembly GCA_039090855.1). NCBI lineage: Eukaryota > Metazoa > Arthropoda > Arachnida > Araneae > Macrothelidae > Macrothele > Macrothele yani. Next base: position 87,500,717 of record CM076999.1, read on the forward strand.
ACACCTGGTAATGTCCCCATGTTCTCTGTTTTTCTTTCCTTTTGAGATTGGGGTACTCCTCCTGGTTTTGACAGTGGTATGCGCCTGCCATTTTTATTGCCAATCTGAACTGCAGAGATGCTGCTTATATTCTTCCGAAAATGGCGATGCTAACTACATTGACCGGACAAAACTCCCGAGCTGAAGTTTTAAGGCCAATTACATCGCTTTTATGAAATATGATTGAAACGTGCATGATTAAGTCACACTTAAAAACAATGGGGAAATATACATATCATGAAACGGTACAGTTCAGATTAGTTTGGTGAGCATTAAGCAAAAAATGTTAAACAAAAAAGAGATAATGCGAATTTTTTTCCACAAAATACAAGCTGTTATAACATAGGCCGTCTAGAAAATACAAGGTAATGATATTAGAGAAATGAGCTACCGGTTTTAATGACGTCACGTGGAAACAAAGGCTTTCGATTGGTTTCCAACGCTGTCTTGTGTGACATCATACACGACACTGACGTGTCAGTTCATGTAACATGACATTGACGTTATAAAAGAGGGAACACACCTCTCTAAGGTCGTGTTTTCTGGACGGCCTTAGTTGAACCCACGTTTAACGAACTCACATAATACGAAGTCCGCATAAACCGAAGTTTCAACCCCTTGAACTCCATAGTATTCTCCCTCGTCGTTTGAACAGCATATTACCAACAAATATTTGGCGGAACCGCATATATCGAAGTTCAACACGGTTACCAGCAAAAAATATACACCGGTGAGCCATCACATTATTAACACCTACCTAATAAGCTGTAGGACCCGCTTTAGCCCGTAAAACAGCGGCCATTCGGTGAAGCACGGATTCGATGAGGTGGCGATAGGTATCCAGGGGTATCTTGTACCATAATGTCAACAACAGGCCCTCCAGTTCCAGTACATTTCGGGCTGGTGGTGATTTAGCAGGAACCCTTTTTCCCAAGTCGAACCACAAAGGTTCAATTGAATTCATGCTAGGTGAATTTGGAGGCCAGGACATAAACAGAAAGTCACCAGCATGTTCCTCGATCCACACCTTGGTGATTCTGGCAGTGTGGCATGGCGCATTATCGTGTTGGTAATGGCCATCACCAGCAGGGAACACAGTTGCCATGAAGGGGTGAACTTGGCCCGCAACGATGTTCAGATACCTGAATGCTGACAGCGATTGTGCTATAGGGAGAATGGGGCCTAAAGGGTCCCAAGAAATCATCGCTCAAAGCATAACGCCGCCGCCGCCTGTTTTCGCCCAACAGTGTATCCAGGTGCCATAGCCTCCGTTGGTAATCGGCGTATCCGCGCTTGGCCGTCTACGTGATGCACCAGGAATCTTGATTCGCCAGAGCAGGCCACCTTCTTTCTTTCATTTACTGTCCAATCTTGATGATCTTGGGCCCATTTCATGCGTTGCTGGCGATGACGAGCAGTGAGCATGCGGACCTGGCAAGGTCTTCGACTACGCAGGCCCATGCGCAGAAGGCTGCAATGAACTGTGTGCTGTGACACGTGCTGTAAAGAATGCGGGAGAGTCTCCGCTCCCCTCTGGCATCAATGAGCTGCGGACGACACACGGCTCGACGACGGTTCGTCGTTTGGCCATCTGTGCACCACGTTTGATACGTACTTACTGCAACTGCCCTTGAACAACACACAAGCCGCGTTGTTTCCGAGTTGTAGTTCCGATTCTTCGTGCCATCAGAATTTGTCCTTTGTTAAACTCCGATAAATCGTCAGCTTTTCCCATGCTGACTCCAAACACTATACTAACCAAACGCCATTCTTCGGGTTGTATATATACTGCTCTGTGAACGTCACCTGCGCCACCGTTAGGTATCCAGGCGCTCTCATTTCTCTAGTCGCAATGGAATGGCTCCTCGGGGTAAGTGGCATTCACACAGTTTATAACCCTTCCTCTCTTATTGGAAAAGAAGGAATTTCCTGCTGTTGACGCACTCTATGGTTCCCGTTATAGATAGGTCAGTACGCATGAAGTCAAGAATGTTTCAGTTACTTTTTTTACTACCTCCTTTTTCTTCATTCTACACGCTTGCCAAACACACATTTCCTGAGTAAATGCTGTCTTTTATCTCTTCTCCTCGCTGCTTTTCAGTCACTTAATCTCTGTTTAGAAAATATGAGAGTTTATCTTATCTCTAGAATCATCACAACCATAGCTTCAGAGGAAATTGAAAATCAGATAAAACAGCGATCAGGATAACCACCAAACAACCAAGAATTGGCTCATCTACCTTACGTGGTATATAACAGGTGAGCCTTTGAATTTTCGGCAGTATAATGAAGTTAATTTCTCTGTCATTTTTGTCCACGCCTGCCATCGAACCCGAGTCCCCTTATTCCGGAATAAGTCGCTCTACCAACTGAGCTAAGCAGACGTATGTTCTCGCTGCTATCTGCATTTATCTCATGTGCGTCCTGCGGGGCAGGTACGTCACAGAAGTTATTTTAATGTTCGCATTCAAATGTTGTATTTATAGCAGATCTCACTCATGTGCTAGCTGTAGTTTTACAAGTATTATGTACCTTTGATTGATTAATAAATACTTTATGATTGACCAGTTTTAATACGACATAATGCAATATGCCAAAAATAAGTCTTTTTTTAAATGTCGGGCTATAATGAAGTTCGCATATATCAAATATTTTCGCTTATATTTTTATTCGTTATACCCCAGTTTAACTATATCTTGAGAATTGGGTTTAATTATTAGAAAATGAATTGAAATGAATGATATCATTAATGAACTCGCGACTGCATAGCGAGAAGCAAATAAACTTTCCTTATTTGGGCATTGCTGTTCCATCAGTGGTCAGAAATTTTCCTGCGGTTGAATTACGTCTCCATCTCGGCAAATGCAGTGCTTCGCCAATGCTTTCGAGTTGGATAAGTCATTTCGTTTCCGGTTCTTAATGGGTTTTATACAGAGCGTTTCTCGAACGAATTTTTGTTCAAAAGTGTTTTTCGAACAAATTTGCTTCTGAAAGAGGAATTCAAAGTTGCAGCTGGATAGAACTTTAAAAACAGAAGAAGTTAAACAACAGAGAAATGAAACATTTAAACATTTAATAGCAAAATTATTCACGCAATTTATAAAGAAGTGTATGACCTTATAACTGTGACATTGTTTTTGATATTCATGTGCAGTAAAACGCCAACGCCGACTTTCCGGCGCTCAGTTATCGGTGGGGTCGGATTAACTGTGGTCCTCTTTACCATATACAAATTTCAGTTTTTTAAGTCATTACTCGTTTAAATAACGTTTTATCCTAACTAAAGAATATTGCATCATCTTTCTTTTAGAACTCATTTGTCCTCAGTGTTGTGGTTTCCCGTTCTGCAGCCAGAGTGCGCTGTCAAGTGAATTACGAATTTAATCTAGTCTTTTTTTTTTTTGTTAAAAATTATGAAAACTTATTCGTGTGCTTCTCTTATGTAACCAAATTTACCGAGTACTTCAATCCCTGAAATGTTGAGAAGTTCAAATATTAGAAAATAAATTGGAGATTATTAAAAGACGTGAGAAATTGGAGATTACTAAAAGACGTGAGAAAGGTAAAAGTGTTTCTTGACTTGCAGCCAAATTTGGTATTGGCAAGCAAACTAACAGCTTCAGAAACATTACTTAAATTTGTGGAAAGTCAAAATCATGTTGAGTACATTGAAGTAATCAACAAAATTTTGATTTTCCACGAATTAAGTAATGTAATATCATAAATGTATGGAAGTATTAATAAAAAAAATAAGGCAGTAATGCTTCAAAGAGGATAAAATCACGGACTTCCTATTTAGATAAGTTTCAAAATGTTCAGTTTTGTATTTACATACCACACGAATGTTTATCTTATGCTTTTTCAGGGTTTTTTATATGTTTAATCTAATAAAATGTAATTTGAATTATCCGTGTTTTTCAACTTTCCGGATCTTCCAATTACCGCGGCTAACTGAGGTTTTACTGCATTCCAAAATAGTATTACTGTAGTGTTAACTTAATTACACACACACACACACACACACACACAGTTTATTAAAAGTGAATAATTTTCGAGGTTTGGGGGTTCAGAAGATATTTTACAGCAATAAAAATCAGGTACACTGATTGCATCTTAATTTTGTGTTGGTAGTTGTTATTTAACATGTGCTTTACAATACACGTTTTATATCATATTTTCTTTCTTCTCACCATATTTTGTCCTTACGCAAACTGTATAAGGAGTACAATGTACGTAAGAAACATGCTCGTTAATCCTAAAATTAAGTGTTTTGTAACAGAAAATATACCCAGCAATGTAAAACGTAATTTTTCAGTGTGTAAATGCCTAACGAATAATGTAAATATGTTTCCCGTTTTTAAGACAGACGAGGAACGTCCGTTAATTGTCAGTAAACGGAATGTTAACTCCAGATTTCTGGTGTGCATTCAAGAACCCGAGAGAATCAACAACAAAAGAAAAATCATGTTCGTTATGGATACCCATATTGAGAACACAAGCCAGTAGTGACTTACTGAGTATCTGTTAAGGTCCTGGACTGTTGTTATCATAAGAAACACCGAAGATACTTGCCCAGTGAAATTTAAGAACAAAGGGAATGATAACGCCGAATCCAGATCAATGACGATTTGCTGCGTGGTTTCGTAAGTCTTGATCACAATCAGCACGTCATATCTTTGGTGGTGTAACGTTGAAATCAGTGAACTATGCAATAATCTTAGTATTCTGCTAATTTCCAAGCATAGGATAGACATAAACAGAGCTGAGAAGCACTGAAAACTACAGAAAGCGTGAAAAAAAACTTGTAAACACAAAAAACATACAAGCATTATTTATGTCTTCTTGCGTACCATCGACGATTCCAAAAGTTAGGCGTTTGACAGTTCGCGAAGTGTCTTGCAAGATATTTTCCAGGGTGTTTGCATTCCAGATCATCACTGTTCTTAAAACGGCGAGTAATGTTATCTACACGGTCCAGTTTGCGAATTATACTTCGTAAGCGATCTCGCTTCTGCCACAGAGCCAACCACAACGCGCAAGAGTTGGCCGGTAAAATGAAATAAAGAAAAGACATTAAGTTGAATCTTATCTTTAGAGTATATGCTAATGCTGCTACGGAATAAAGGCACAATGCGTGATGAAGTAATCGAACAAGCCTCCGAAGAAATGCGTGGCAACGGTTTCTCCTTTGCCATGTGTGTCGTTTGTTGAGGATATCGACTCCAACGATATCAAGAGTTTCTAAAATAAAATGAAATTTTGTCTTAAACGAAGATTGCATGGTATGAAAAGCACTTTCCATGCTGCAATATTAGTTCTTTAAGACTAGACCACTTTGTAGTCTCACTGTTGCAATTAAACTTTGATTTCTAATTGTTTTTACAATGAACTTTTGAAATCACTGTTCAGTCTCCATTAAGTTTCTTGTTATCAGAAGTTGTTGTATCTCAGTATTAACTCTTTAATCGGCTGGAACGAATTAACTCGGGGTTGGAAAAATGGACTGAAATGAGCTCGAACGAATATATTCGGTGTCTGAGAAATGCAGTGAACACGGCTGGAACGAGTGCTGAACCTGCACATCAGAAGGCGTTGCTTTCCCGTTAGTTTTGTTATTCATTGTGGTCATTTAGGTGATGATTGACACTATTCCTTTTTGACTGATTACCTGCTAAAAGGGCTATAACTCAGGAGAATGGCGACAAACCTAAGGAAGGAGAGAAAAGACGTTCGAGTCACTAATTTCTACCTAGTGGCATGATGTTCGCGTCAGTGGCACTAACTTTTCTCCATCATTCCTTGGAGTCAGAGAGATTTGCCCATCCCCACCTTCTCGTGGATTCGAAGTGCTGTGGAGCAAAGAATACCTCATCACACATGACAGATTTATGGTCGATACTGCTGCGATGAGAAAGTGAAGGAATTCTTTGGAAGTAGCTTTCGTAAAACCCGGCCGCTATGTGAACATTTCTGTTTGAGGAACGCAGAATCATTTGGGCACTATTTGGTTCAGGTATATCGGCCGCTTAAAGGGTTAAGAGTGATAGTATTTCTCGGTCAAAAAATTAAACGCCCATAAACGCTTTACAAAAAATAAATTTTAAAACTCTTGACGATGTGATAATGAGCAGTTATTTTTTAAAGCCAAGTTTTCTTTTCTTCCGCTTAATCCTGACAAGCCAAACAATTGAGACAAAGTAAAGTTGCAACTGCCGGAGAAGTTTCTGAACACATTTAGTTCTTTGTGTAGCGAAAAAACAGCGGAGACAAAATCTTTTGTCTTGGAGTGGTAAAATAGATTAAAGTCAATTTTATAGTTGAGCGTCTTTTCTTTAGCGAAATCCCAATGACCTGAACAGTTCCGATAAAATGAACTTGCAGCTGCCAAAGTCTTTCTCATGATATTCTGTTTTTTGTCTGCTGAAAGAAGAAAAGTATTATTCTCTCCTGAAGTGGTAAAATACAGTCGAGTCAATTTTGGAATCAAGCGGATTTTTCTTTCGCTAAATCCCAACAAAGCGAACAATTCAGTCAAAACGCTGCGACTTCCAAAGCATTTTCCGAAGACTCTCTTTTATCATTCAAATAAAAGTGATAATTTCTTTTCTCTTGAAGTTGTAAAAGAATTGAATATATTCAAACCTTTTTCCGGCTAGTTCATCGCAGTATTGAAATTCCCAAAATCTACGATACTACCGCGAAGACGTGCCCTGCTGCAAGCGTTGGGAGAAGCCTAACTTTATTTTGGACATCATTTTCTAACATAGTGAAAGCCATTTCTTTAAAAGGTTTCACTTGCTAACTTACTCAGAGTTTCGTGAAAGCAGTTGCAAAGACCTTCAGACAGCGAGTAATAATTTAGTGTGAGGAAAATAACCGTACTCTTCTGTGATGCTGTTGGTGAAAACGCGATTTTCGCTCAATATTGAGCTAACACGCAAGTTTTAATAAAGTATTACGCTAAACAGTGTTTAACGCATCATATACCTTCATATTTTATTCAGCGTTCCTATTTCTCTACATTTCTTAAACAATTCCTAGAAGATATGTTTCTTGTATCTTTAACAGTTTTATTACTTGAAAAATTACTACCTGTGAAATAGATTCCATCATGCTGCGAAACATCTCTTATTCTGTTGAGCGACCAATCACATTTGTTTAATTAATTATTCATTCGTTTTTCACGTAGTTCTAGTGTCGCGGGTGTGTTGCGACAAAGACGCACAAAACCTTGTGTTATTGACACCTGCTGTGGAGCATAAACATCCTTTGCAACTGAGCAAAGAGTGATTTTAATAAGTATTCCAAGTAACGAGCCCTTTTCAGTGCACTCTTCCTTGTGCATTATCTCTAGGGAGACATTTGAAAGATTTGTGTCCACCTCAGTGATCGTATTTCTTAGGCAATAACGCACTTCCTGATACAATGATGAATATTAAATTCGCGAAAATAAATGTTTATTTCTTATCTTTAAATATCAAAATGTCCTTTTCGAAATCCGGGCCGATAAGAAGGTGCCAATCAAGTTCAGGATAAAATGACAACTTTTGGTTAAACATCGTGGGAGAACCTCATTTAATGAATGGTTTATTTCACGCAAATTTTTCTAGTGATAGAGAGGGTGTACAGAAAGTAATGGCTCCATACTTATATACAAGCCCAGCAGCAAGATATAAAATGGAAGCAAAAAACGGAGAAAGCTCAGAATTCCTACTTTATAATTCATATGTTTATTTTTCTACCCCCCCCCCACCTCCTCAGGTTCGATACAATACACCAACGTTTAACAAGTTTTTTAAACCCGTCTCTTCCGCCCCGGTGTCGCAGTGGTCTAAGCTCTGGCTTCAGATCATTCGTCCGAGTTGGGTCCGGGTTCAAATCCCGTGAAGCATGGATGTTGTGTTTGTGTTACGTCACTAGCTTTCTCCCTTCCCTGAAACCAGTGGCCCTAATTTAGGGACAGACAACTGCTTATAGCCTATTAAGTTGCTCACGGTGGTCGTTAAGCCTCCAACCAAAAGAAAACAAGTTAGTAAAATCATGCAATGCATTGATTATGATACGCTTTCCAACATACCAGAAATCATTACTCAAGTTATGAGGATAATAGCTGTGGAATAAATCTCGGTCCTGTGCCATGACCTTTGATCCCATTTCGATGATATTCTACAGAACCGGTTCAGTATACCTCCGAAATAACATGATAAAGTTTTGTCGGAATGGAACATTTTTACGTAAGTTGTGATGCATAAGGGATATGGACAAGATTCCACTCCTTTGTTCTAACCTTTGACCCAATTTCGCCCATTTTAAATAGTATTCGTTGACCCCATTTCGCCCATTTCATAGGCAGGCCCCTACAACATACTAACATTTCATCCAAATAAAAGAATGTTTACGTAAGTTATGACGCATAATGACGATGGAAGTGATTCCGCTCCTATGTCCGGACTTTTGACCCCATTTCGCCCATTTTCAACAGGGTTTGTCCCCAAGTGGTCCCCTACCACATACTGAAATTTAATCGAAATCGAACCTTTTTTACGTTATTTATGACGCATAAGAGCAGTGGAATGGATCCCGCTCCTATGTCCTAATCTTTGACCCCATTTCGTTCACGTTCAACAGGGTTCCTTCCCAAGCGATCCTTTTCTACATGCTAAAAGTTAATCCAAATCGAATGATTTTTACGCGAGTTATCGTGCGGACGAACATACGCACACAAAGCGTGACGTAATGGGGCAGATGGAATCGCGACCATCTGCTCGCAAGAGTGTGACGTCATAAAACTTTAATAGGATCCACACACAACGCGTGACGTAATGATACAGATGGCGTGACCGCGCGCTAACATCACAAGAGCGAGATTGTGACGTCATAAGATCGTCCCCAGGTGGTGCCGTACTACATTCTAAAATTTCATCGAAATGGAACCATTTTTACGCACGTTATGAGATATAAAGGCAATGGAATGCATCCCGCTCCTATGTCCTGACCTTTGATCCCACTTCACCCATTTTCAATGGGGTTCCTTCCCAGTTGGTCCCCTATAATATACTAAAATTTCGTCGACATTGAACATTAATTACACAAGTTATGACGCATAAGGGCAATGGAATGGATCCCGGTCCTATGCCGTGATCTTTGACCCCACGTCATCCGTTTTCAACAGGAATCATTACCAGGTGGTCCCCTACAATATGCTAAAATTTCATCAACATCGAACCATATTGACGCAAGTTATGGCGCATAAGGGCAATGGAATGGATTCCGCTCCTACGCCGCAAACTTTGACCCCATTTCTTCCATTTTCAATAGAGTTCGTCCCCAGGTGGTCCCTACCATATTCTAAAATTTCGTCGAAATCGAGCCATTTTTACGCGAGTTATCGTGCCGACAGACGGACGGACAAAGCTGGAGCATATACGTTTCTTCAACCTACGGGTGGAAAGCGCAAAGAAGAAAAACCGTCTGTGTAAAAATCTTTACGTTATTCTCGGAAGCATTTTGCCACAACGCCTTGAACATCTTTGTCACAGGTGAACTGAATTACTCTTCAGACGTGTCTGGAGAGCAGAAAACAACAAGAAGTCGAATGGCGTCAAGCCTGGATTATAGGAAGGGTGTCCAAGAACTTCAAACTCGATTTCCTGTGTGGCCCCTGAAGTGAAAGAATTGGCGTGAGGTTTGGCGTCGTCCTGTTGCTGTCATTGTTTTTTTCATAGCACGCGGTTTACTCTCTGCTTTAACTTTTTTAAAGTATGAACGTAGCCCTCATAGTTGATAGTGGTACCTTTGACTATGTACTTCTGATAAATGATGCCTCTGCAGTCCCAGAACACAGTAAGCATGCACTCTCCTGCAGATAATTCAGTTTTGAATTTTTTCGTTAGAGGAGATAATAAGTGTCGGTATTTCAGCGATTGATTTTTCAATTCTGGGTCATAACGTTTAACTCAGCTCTCTTCGCCAGTCACGATGCTTTGGAGAAGATCACTTCCATATTTTTCATAGCAAGCAAGCAACCTTTGGCGTGTTTCAAGTCTTGTTTTCTTCACTTCAGTCGATAGGGGACGTCACACCCAACGAGCACACTTTATTGTGTCCTAAAATGGTTACAATATCACTGACACTACCTAAACAAATGTTCAGCTTACCTATTGTGACTCTCTGTGTTATTCTACGATTTTTACTCGTCAGCTGATCGACTTTTTCCCTGCTCAAATCGCAAGTTAAGATTACGAGCCTCCCACTCTGCGGCTCATCCTTCACGGCCAACTTTCCTCAGCTGTCCCTTTGATTTACGCTTTCTAACCGTAGGTTGAAGAAGCGTATATGCTCCAGCTTTGCCCGTCTGTCTGTCCGCATGATAACTCGCATAAACATGGTTCGATTTCGATGAAATTTTAGTATATGGTAGGGGACCATCTGGGAATGAACCTTATTGAAAATGGGCGAAATGCGGTCAAAGGTCAGAACATAGGAGCGGGATCCATTCCATCGTTCTCATGCATCATACCTTACGTAAAAATACTTCGATTGCGACAAAACTTCGGTATGTTGTTTCTGAGGTACACTAAACCAATTCTGTTTAATATCATCCAAATGAGGTCAAAGGTAAGGGCACAAGAGCGAGATTTATTCCAAAGTCACTATCCTCATAACTTGACTAAAAATGCTTCTATTGCAATAAAACTTTAGTATGTTGTTTCGGAGTTACACTGAACCAGTTCTGTTTAATATCATCCAAATGGGGTCAAAGGTCAGGGCAAAGGGGCAAGATTTATTCCACATCCATTATCCTCATAATTTGACTAAGAATGTTTGTATTGCGATAAAACTTTAGTATGTTTTTCCGGAGGAATACTGAACTGGTTCTGTTGAATATCATCGAAATGGGGTAAAAGGTCAGGGCACAGGAGCGAGACTTATTCCACAGCCATTATCCTCATAACTTGAGTAATTATTTCTGGTATGTTTGAAAGCCTATGATAATCAATGCATTGCATGATTTTACTAACTTCTTTCCTCATCCAACGACGAAGAGTGCTTATGTCCACAGTTACAAAACCATAAACTGCCAATAATCAAGCATGAATTTCTTTGGGAGTTACATTTTCAGAAGTTAAAATCTCTATAACTGATCGTTGTTTTACAACCGTTGACACCGTTGAAAAAGAATCATCCATATTAAGCGTAAACAAGTACGAATAAATAGATGTACAAAGTTCTATTAAAATAAAACTAATGACATAAAAAATCGTTTGCTGTTTGACTGGTTGCGAGATGACAAGTTATGCCCGAGACATTTGCACAGACGCATTACTTACTGAACACGTTTCGTATTTTGATAAAGAAAAAATAACATTCATTTATCAACAGTACAATTTTTTAAAAAGCTAGAAATCTCTGCAGAATTCCTTCTTCGTTATCATCATCATCATCATCATTGTCAATCATTACACAGGCCTGCAAAATTTGAGATATGAAAAAGTGTTTGCAAAGTAATGACTGATTTTTATATTGTTTGGTGCGCTGATTTCAAATATGGCATCCATTTTTCTCAATCACGTAAGGAATTTTCACAAAATGGGCTTGCATATATGGGGAAGAAAACCTATTTTACATATTCTGGCGAAAAGTAGGTCTTTTCAAAATATTTTTAAGTGTTTTATTTACAAACTTATTATTTATCAAACAATTGGAAATGATTTGCTAAATTATATTAATAAGAGCAGTTACCATTGTTAATACATCCTGGTATTCATAGGTCCTTATGCTGTCTTTTCCTTTTCCCCTGAAAGCTCCTTTTGGCACTTTGTCTCTTGTAGGCAGTATGCGGGTCTTCTATGTGTAGCATCCAACAGTAGTCCGCCATCATATTGACGTTCCACCTACCTTGGTATCTACGATCCAACTCCTTGATATCTTGGTGAAATCTTTCTCCCTGTTCTTCACTAACAGCACCAAGAATTTTGGGAAAGTAGTCCAAATGCGATTTTAAAAAATGCACTTTCAAACTCATCAAACAACCCAAGTCTTTGAATTTCGTTAACATGTTTTTCACGATACATTTAAAGTTGGGGTCCATAAAGTTCCCGAGGAATTTCTTGACGGCTTCTTTAAAAGCTCCCTGGACCTCTTTTTTACTCAAAACCATTTGACTTTCAAACACTTCATCTGTAAAAAGTTTCCGAGTATCTGGACCTACGAAAACACCTTCCTTTAGATTTGCTTCCGACAGTCCTGGAAACGTGTTGCCAAGGTATTTAAAGCACTCTCCTTCTTTTGATAGAGTCTTAACAAATTGTTTCATCAAGCCAAGCTTGATGTGAAGGGGAGGCAAGAGGACTTTACTGGGATCAACCAAACTTTCCTTTACTACATTTTTGTTTCCAGGTTTTAATGCTCTCCTATGCGGCCACTCCTTTTTGATCCAGTGATTGCCCTTATCCCGACTGTCCCATTCACACAAGAAGCAAGGGTACTTGGTGTATCCTGCTTGTTGTCCAAGAAGCATGGAAAGCACTTTTAGATCACCGCATATCGTCCATCCAATATCTTTATATTTCAATTTGGTGAGAATCAAGGCTAAATTCTCGTAACATTCTTTCAGGTACACAGGATGTCCTAATGGCACTGAAGCATACTTGCTGCCATTATACAGAAGCACTGCTTTGAGGCTTCTTTTTGACGAGTCAATAAAGAGCCTCCACTCGTTCACGTCATACTGTATATTAAACATCTCCATCAATCCAGGGACATTGATTGCTACAGTAAACCAAGCCACTATCTTGAGAAAAGTATGGAACGAAATCTGTTTCTCTCTTTCTGAACCATGAGAAAGAGGTACCAGGAGCCAATAAATTATTTTCCTTTAGCCTAGAGCCTGAGAGTTCTGCAGATTCTTTAGAAAAGCCCAAATCTCTGACTAAATCATTCAATTCCAGCTGGGAAAAAGGTTGGGGCTCGCTGCTATCTGAAACACCGTGAAAGTCCTCGTCATAAGCCTGACCTTCGTCTTCAGGAATGTTTTCTAGTTTCTCAGTAGGTTTAGGTACAGGTATTTCTGAGCTATGAGGAACAGGGCGTATTGTCGAAGAGAGGTTTGGATAAAATATTTCTCTCTTATTAATTAAATTGTACCCCTGCACGTTTCATGAACAGAAGTAGCAGTCATCACTATGATTTTTAGATTCCCTCCAGACCATAGGGATTCCAAAAAGTAAAGACTTTTTCATGCCTTTTGACGACTTTTGCAATTCTTCTACACAAGGGTAACACACTCTATGTGGGGCCCATGACTTATTCTGGTCACCAAGTTTTACACCGAAATATGCATACTATACTTTCTTCACAAAATCTGTTACATTTCTTTGATGTTTCTTCACTACAAATTCCCCACAAATATAACAAAAGGAATCAGGTGAATTAAGACAAGCCCTTGCTGCCATTTAGTACATTTTATAGGTTAAAACTTTAAATATGAAAACTATAAAAATGAGTATACTCATCCGCCCCGGGAAATTTTTTTTAACCTCTACAGATATAACACCTTGAGAAAAATTCCACTGCTCAGCAAACAACTGTTTCACTCAAAGATCAAAGTACAACTGAGCAGAGAGCGGGAAGCGTGGAATGGGGAAAGGAACGAAAGGGAGTGAGTCATCAACTAACTCATTTCTGGTCACACTTGATGTTCCTGGAATTCTCTTCATGATAACATAACGACTGGTGAATCATGGTGATTTTCAACGTAGGCTCTCGACGAATAAGAGCCATTTTGAAGTAAAATCTGCCCAAACAAAACTTTTTTTTTTTACATATTATTACTTGAAAAAAAAATTTTTTTCGCACCTGTGACTGTCCTAAAAATCTCCAGTTTTCGCCAGTAATGACGACTTATGACACTAAATGCCCATCCCCTTCCTTAGTAGAGTATAACACAGTAGATTGGTGGCTACGAAATCAAAATTTTCAATTTGTGAAAAAATGGTACGTGATGGAATTTTTTGACTATTTTTCCTGAAATCAGCATCCAAAAATCTATCAGCATCAGCTAATGGTTTCTAAACACTTTTTTGGTTGTAGGCCTGTGTTATCAATCTACTGCTAAACGAAGGTCTCCCCAAGTTTCCTCCACAACGGTCTGTCTTGTGCCAGTCTCCTCCATGTCACTCCCGCATACTTTTGAATTTCATCCACCCATCTCCCATATGATCTTCTTCTGTGTCTTTTCCTGTCCCTTGGAATCCAATCTAAAATTTCGGCTGTCCATCGATGGTCTGTCCTTCTGGCAGTATGTCCAGCCCATTGCCATTTCAGGGATTTAACTCTGATCATGATGTCTTCCACTCTTGTCATTTTTCGGATTAACGAGTTCCTCTTCTTATCTCTCCTGGTTACACCAAGCATGCACCTCTCCATGCTACTTTTAGTTGTCTGCAGCCTTTGTATGTCTCTTTTAGGTCCACGTCTCTGCACCATATATAACGAAGTAAATTTCTCCGTCATTTTTATCCACGCCGGAGCTCGAATCCGGGTCCCCTCATTCTGGAATACGTCACTCTACCAATTGAGCTACGCGGACGTTTGTTCTGACTGCTATCTGCTTTTATGTCGTGTACGTGCTGCGGGGTAGGCACATCATATCTCTCCCCCGCCCCCGAAAGCGGGCCGGGGGCATGGCCCACGGGTCAGCCTTGACCATGAATCGTTGCAGGCAGACATCCGCTGTAGAATGTGCACTTAAGAACACCCAGTCATTCTGCTGTGTGGAATGCAACATCACACACATTTATTTTTTGAAGCGCTGGAGAAGGGATTCTCTTATTTTTCCTCTCTCGCGGTGTGGAAAGAACATCACACCATTTCGAGATCTTGAACAGCCGGGTCATTCGGAAAGTTCGTGCGCCATTATAACGAAATAAATTTCTCCGTCATTTTTATCCACGTCGGGGCTCGAACCCGGGTCCCCTCATTCCGGAATACGTCACTCTACCAATTGAGCTACGCGGACGTTTGTTCTGACTGCTACTGTTACGAACGAGTCACGTGAAAGGGGAAATAGGTAATACAGCGAAATGACTCAGCGTAGCTTAATTTCGTTGTCTCATCTTGGCATGTGGACCACTATATGTTAGTGTTTTCAGTCACGAAAGCACATGTAAGAAGTTAGAATACCTGTCTCATGTTATCTTGAATTCTTCCATCACACGGGCACCTTTTGCAGATGCTTCCTCATTTAAGCTTCCAGTTTGGCACTTCCCTTTGTCTCATAGCGGTGGAATCAAATCGGAAGTCAACCACTAACTCCCAAATGTGGAGACAATGATTGTAACATGCCTCAGCATGGTGGAACTTGTGTACCAAGGAGAGATATCTTAATGAATCGGTCGTCGGTTTCAGCGATAATCCGTGGCCGCCCCCGAATCGTAGTGAAGGAATAATCTATCTTCCATTTTAGTATTAAGAAAAATATTTCTTTCTTTTCCTTATATGAAAGATATTTCACGTATATCCAACCAATCTATGGCTTTCTGTAACTTTTCTATATAACTTGTCGTTATGCTTTGCAGAATCATGCTGATATCGGCAGTAGTGCCAATATGTATATCTGTGAGAATTGAAATCAGAAAGCAGTACTAGCGTAGTTTTTAATGGCTTATTAGATTTCATTTATCACTTGAAGGAACAGAAAGGACTCTTCAAAACTACAGGTACGTTTGTTTTTGGATACAATGATCTAATCATTTAGATCCCTTTCCGACGAGATGTTTTTCAGAAACGTGGCGAAATATGACATGACACTTGGTCAATGCCTATATTATCCCATTCCGTAGATTATAAAAAGCCTATTCAAAAGAATTTTGGTCGGATGCAATGTACCAGGAAAGTCCTACTTATTACAGTTTGTTTTCACATTTCTAGTGGTTGGGATGCTATCCTGTTTTTTCAAATAAAAATTGGCTTGCAGATATTAAGACGGTGTTTAAATTCTGAGTGGTTTAACATTACAAACTGTTTAGATACCATTCAACCTGGCAATGTCTCAAATAAAATTTAGGAACGAACATTTAGAATGTTTTCTACGGTATCACTGTACCGATTTCGAAATCTCCCCACAATATGGCAATCTCCGTCATTCACTTCATACAAGAAATTCCAGTTTTATTTATTAATAATCTACTGTGACGCATAATAGGGGGTGAGGGGCATTTAAACCATTTTGGCAAGATGTAGAGACGACAATTGTGTATATAGTAAGACGTAAAAATGAAATAAATGCTGGAATTAATTGGGCAATTTATGTCTTTGTACAAATATATAGTGGCAAATCAAAGGCGAAGTTATTTGTGGTCATTAGGAACAACGACGAATATTAGTGGATCATTTATAAAAAACGAGATGCTCATAAGCAGTTACCCGCTGTGCCAGGCCGCTTGACCGGGAGGAAGAGAACGAGGTAAAAGGGTGACTTTTGTTGTCCGTTTGACTTTTTACACGGTTAGGAACCATCGTTCTGTATAGCAATTCTCCCTTTGGCAAACCACGAGATGAACTGAGAGATGCAGCGCGGATGATGTAAACACGACCATTCGGAGAGGACAGTAATCGAAGCAAAAAATTCTTGGTGATGTCGAAATGATGAGGTCAGAGTAAGAATCACAGCATTTTGTGTAAAAATGTCAAGCAGCGAAGACACTAAAATCGGCAAAGGCACGCTAGTGGATCGCACTGGCGGCAAAAATATTTTGCCATAAGTTCGGCAGTTGTGAAGATACATACCGCACCTACAACAAGAGCAGATACATCAGGTCTAGCACAGATTGCATCGGTAAAGAAGCCCTTTCGATAAATAAGTTAAGTCTCTGGAGAGAAACAATGAAGCAAATGATGTTCCTCACATCGCTACCACAGGAAATGTTCACTAATGGGCCGGAGATGCATTTGGGTATACAAGACGCAGACGGACCGAAGAACAGGCCAAGGCAATGGATACAGTCCATAAATGAACCTGTAATACATGTACTTCTAGGTAACGTCCTCTTTTGACCTTTATATTCGATGAACACCATGCTTGCTGATTGTTGTACTCTAGAAATGATTGAAGTCATGCAATGGAAATGATTTTCTACGAAATGAAAATAAGTTAGTAGCAGTTAAAGAACTGACTTATTTTCATTTTGTAGGATGCTACCCATCAAGCCTATTTCTTGGGACTTCCGAGATATTCCATTATTGCAGAAGTCCCCCTCCCCCAAACTATAGAAGCGAAAGTATTTTGTTCTCTCTTTCCAAATCCAGATCTTCACGACGTTTGCGATACACCACCGAATCAATAATTTGAAATTTACTGAGCCAAATTTCCCATTGAGAAACCACGGAAGTTTGATTTCACCACAAATACATAAATTTGAAACGTCCGTAACACGTGTGCTAGCGGGAAGAATTCAGTTAATTCCTTAATATTTTATTTTATCCATTATTTTTTTTAATTTTATCTTCGGTGCTCCAGTTTGACAAGTAATAACCATATGGAATCTACGATTAAACACCGTTTTTCTTAGAATAAAAATTCAATATTCGCTCCTGATACGTACTGCACAACAGTCACACAATTCGGATTAGAAATTAATTAAATAGTGTGCGGTATATTATAAGAAAAAAATATTACATATTGAATTTAAATTTTCAAATATTTAATTGTCTTGTAATGTATTTGCCATCTAGGAAAGCTTCTTTTCAGATGCTTATCGCTCAGAGAAAAAAAGGCATTGGAGTTGTAGAAACTTCATATTAATCTGACCAATTAGGCTCTAATGGAATAATAAATTTTTTATCGCCTACCAGATATGTTACGGATTATGCACTGCTGATAAGAAAGCAAACCTTGGAAATAAAACAATAGGAGAAATATAGCAGACTCGAAAATCAGTGGTTGCTTAGACTATGTTTCGAAGGTCTTTGCAGTTAATTACGGGTAGGAAAACTAATTATAACTCTTGTTTCTTTTTTTAAGTGGACTGTTTTAGACCGGTATTTGGAACCAAACAGAAGTTAACTACGGAGAAATAGTAGGTAGCTTGATTATTTCAAAATACTTCTTTTCACATCAGCCTTGCATTCAGATAGTAAAACACAATAAGTACTATTTTATCATGAATGAAAGCAATCAAAAGTTGAACGTTTTAGTGTTCCTTAGGGAAAACTAATGTAAGAATAATAACTGTGTAAAACTTAACGAAGGGGCGTGTTCATAATTACAAAATTTATTTTAGAATGAGTGAAATTTGCTAATGTGCATGAAATAATTTTGCAACATGTATTGCTTACAATTCAAATATGTGGAGAACACAATGGAAGGCGAAAGAAACGAAACTTCAGCTTTAAAGGAAAGAGAACTATTGGTCGAATCCAAATAAAAAACGTTTGACTGATATTCGTGATATACAACATTTCGTTAACGATCGTACTGTACAAAAAAGACAAAAGCTGTGATTTTAGACTAAAACATTGTGATGTATAGTTTAACAAAATAAAAGAAAGATTTACGAAAGCAGCAATTATGGACCTAATTGGTTTGTTAGCAATATTAAAATGTATGTTACGAAAATGGGCGAAGGAAGATTTTAATTGAAGATTTTGATAACTAATACAGTATTTTTAACAGAAATTAACTGAATGGCACTGATCTTCAATCAAAGGGGGAAAATGCTTATTTGAAGAAAAATACATTGAGAGTATGAAAAATACTGTCTCCCATTACGGGAGAGACCTTGCCATTTAATAATCTTCTGTTAATCGAAAGAAGAATTTCTAAAACATATATTTCTCCCCGCTTTTACCCCACGTTTTAACCGAAAACGAACATTCAGACGGCAAAGAAATTGCACTTTTTATGGCCAAAAAAAGGGGGTTTGCTCTCCTGAATTAGGCCTGTTTTGAGTATGCTTATAGCTCAGAAGCGTAATTCAACTGGTAAATGACGCCTCGAAGTCATTGCGATACAGTTTCTATCACGAAATCCATTTTTTACAATCTGCACGTAAATTTGCGACTCACCGAGACACAACCAGTTTAATGTTGTTAATTTTCATAAAAGCTATACCATCGCCAATCGATTCCATACCATTGACTGATGCTGTAGTACTTTGCCTGTAACATATGTAAATTTCGTGCATATTTAACTAGAATCAGCCAATTTATTACGATTTTTCTTTTTGTTCCTTAATTTATGGGAACCAGTGTACCTTTCAAATTGATTAGGTTTTCATTTGTCTCCTTTCTTATCTGCTTTAGAAAACCTCATTAGTTTCTGATGTTTCCTATGTTTCATACTGTTTACCTAATGTGCATATCTTCATTGACAACCATTGCAAATCATAAACCCACCCGGGTAACGCAGTAGTCAAAGACCATTCGTCCGAGATGAGCTAGGGTTAGAATCAGTGGCAAAGCCTGACTTTGTAAGTAACGGAAGCAACGCAGTTAATATGCGATAAATAGATGGCGAAAGTGACATGAATGAAAAATTTATAATAACTAAAATCAGCAAGTGACCAGTATTTATATGCTACGTTGAGAATACGGCATGGCAGAAAGCACCGTAAAAGCGACCAAGCGCGCTACCACGATGAAAATTTTCAAGTTTTCGGATATTATCTGACTTACCATCCTTGTCACATTCACGCCAAAAATCGGATTGTCATCTTCAATATTTGTATTATATGGCGTAATCCTGTATTTCTTTCATGGTCTATTGTAGAAGTTCAAATGCAAAGATTTATAAAAAAATGTTCAGTGAAAATGTTGAAAGGGAAAGAAACTTGTCTACCCACACAACGAAAAGAATTCGGGGGGAGGACGGGCTGAGCATGAGCCCGAAGCAGAGCCGAGGCTCAAATAGGCTCTGGCTCTTAGAGAGAGGGTGAGCGAGAGAATTTTATTTATTTATAAATGAGATTTTATAGGATTTATATATGAATTATCATATAAAGTCACATTTATATGAATGATTTTATATGATTTTTAGGGAGAATTTTTTTTTATTTATAGATGTGATTCTATATGATTATAAAAATGATCCAAAAGACAGAGAAAGTATTTTTTCTAGAATATAGTCTTTGGAGTTTGGGAGTTCATGTGGTCGTGTACTGTAGATGTGCCAGAGTCCATTGCTTCCATGGTGCTTACATTCCTCAGAAGAGTCACAGAAAAAAATAGCTACGCTAATAAAAGTAACGCTTACTTTTATATTCCTGAAATAATGACATCTCACCGCTAAAGAACGTGAGAAATAAAACTACTGAAAGTTCAAACTATAAGCCAATAATGGAACTGAATCAACTAATTACACTAACACAGAAAACTTTTGACAAATTGCAACTTTAAACTATTCTTACGGGAGTCCTCTGAGTTCCTAGTCTGAATGAAAGTTTACAAAGAGCGCATGCTCAATGGCTTTATCCTTGAAACTATCTTGTGTGGTTCTGCCTAAGGCGACGTGGAAGTGTTTGGGAGAATGCTTCCCCACCCTCTATGCTTAGCATAGCATTACTGGCCGTGGCTGGCCATTCTGCTGGTGGGTATGTCGTGTTACTGAGTTTCAGCTGGATGCATTATATGCGTTGCTTCCAACGAGCGACTTACGTACGAGACATTTGTTTTTGTTTTCGTAAAAAATACAAATATGAATTTGCTTTCTTAAAAATAAAAGATACCGAGAAAAATGCCCGCTGCGTTATGTTGGTGTGATATTTTTATTTTACTTTAATGCTACATATTTTTAATTCACGCAAAAGAAAGCTCATGAACCAAAGGGAAGCAATGCTTCCCTTGCTTCCATTGACGCTTCGCCACTGGTAAGAATCCCGATGGAACATAGATGCTGAGTTTGTTCCATCCACTAACTCTCCTGTTCCCTCTGTGGAACCAGTGGGTCCAAATGTGAGACGGTTGGCCTTTGATATACCCAAAGCAAATAATAAATTCTGAAAACTTACTTTTGTCTTAGAATTTCTGTTGAAATATTAAGTAGTCAATGGAAAAGGTAAATATGTTGAAGTTACATATTAACTGACCTTTCATCTGATTCTTCTTTTTCTAATTAAACATCGTTATATGCATATTGCAGCAGTAAGTTGTTGTCAGCAGAACGGAATTGAATCACCTAACGAAATGAACTTTTCATTAAAACTTGCTATCTGATTAAGTAAGTTTCACTGTTTTCCTAACAAGTTCGGATTTAAATTACTAAGATTTACCAGGGATTCGGAAAACGCTGTTAGCATTCGTTTATGACATATATTTCTTTCAAAACTGTTATTTTTATCATTTTACAGCACCAGACACAGGATTTCTTTATTTTCCAACTATATGCTTGTAGGAATGAATCGTCCTCCTTATGTGACAAGTATTTGAAATGACATGATTTTAATTACTCTTTACCATATTTGTAATTGAAATTAAAACGTTACTATTCACAATTTCTCAATATATTTGATTTTGTGAAATGCATGAAATGTTTCTCTTCTGATTGGTGTTTTTTTTTCTTTTTTCTTTTCAGGAGTCTCCCTTGTTGCCACGTTTTCCACAGTACTTGTTTAGAAAAATGGCTAAAGCGAAACACAACGTGTCCTTTATGTAGATTGTAAGTATCAAGCCATACAGGGTTGTTCAAAATAATAATAACACCTCGTTGAAAACATTGACTTTGGTATGTGCTGCTTTTTGAGTAAAACAAACATGTTGCTACAATTTTTTTTGAGCCAATTGTGGCTTATAGTCTCAGTGGTCTGTGTGATGGAATTGTAAATCGGTATTTGCATAATTTCGTTCCAGGTGAAGGCACGATGGGTGACCTGTCGGAGTTCCAAAGAGGAGAGATTGTAGGAGCCAGTCTGGTTGGTGCGTCGGCGGTAACCACAGCGGCATAGGTATAGGGGGTATCGATAGGTACCGTGTCGGAGGTCATGACAGCATACAATGTTCTTGACACAACATCATCTGCGAGACAGAACTGTGGAAGGAAGCCCAATATCACTGCGAGAGACTGGAGGATATTAAAGAGGATTGTGACCGTAAGGAGAAAGACCACGGCGACAAAAATTACTGCTGAACTTAATGCACAACTCTGAAACTTAGTGTCGACCCATACCGTGCAAAAGAAATTGAATAAGCACAATATTTACGGCCGAACTGCGATTGCGAAACCCCTTGTGTCACAGGTGCATATGAAACGGGGACTACAGTGGTTCCAGGAGCATAAGACGTGGATTGCGGATCAATGGAAACATGTCTTACTTTCCGATGAATCAAGTTTCTCACTATTCCCCACCACAGAAAGGGTTTACGTGTGGAGAACCCCCGCAGAAACCTATAACACAAACTGTCTCCTTCCTACAATGAAGCATGGGGGCGGTTCCGTAATGGTTTGGGCCAATATTTTGTGGTTTGCAGCAGGTCCCATTATCACCTTACACGGACGGATCACTAGCAGTGAATATGTCACTCTTTTGTCCGACCATGTGCATTCAATGGCGCAGACATTGTTTCCGTCAGGGGATTGCAACTTTCAAGATGATTATGCCACGATTCACAGAAATCGAATTGCTCAATCATGGTTTGAGGAACATGAGGTTGAAGTTGCACACCTTCCCTTGCTTGCGCAATCACCGGACTTAAACATCATGGTGCCCGTGTGGTTTGTGCAGGAAAACAGACTGCAATCCCGTTATCCTTCTCTGGCGTCTCTCAAAGAATTTAAGCAGTTTCTGTAGGAAGAATGATGCATGATACCACTCACCACCATCCACGACTTGTACGTACCCATTCCAAGGAGGATTCAAGCAGTTTTAATTGCCAAGGGTGTTCCCACGCCATATTAGGTGCGTAACACCTATTGTTTCATGGTGTTCCATTATTTTAGACAACCCCTGTACTTTAAACTGTTCTTTATATTGATAATGTTGTTTTATTTAAAGTGTAATAAAAAATGTTTATGTACAGTTTTTGATAAAATGTCAATAAAAGCAAATGTGCAATACAGAAGAAGTCAGTTTATTTCTAGTGTAACATGCGAATATGCTAATTCATTGCTGTAATATATTGCGTTAAGAGTACAACTAAGAATCATTTTGAAAAGCTCAACGTGAACACAGTAAATAAAAAAATACATCGCTCTTTCCACGTTCCAGAAACACACAGCAACCGAAAAATTGTTTTTCAGCCGCCGCTGTGGAAATGAACCACAGAACTCTAGATATCAAGCCGAGTGCGTTACATTTATTTGTAATTGAAATGATGAATACTTTACACAGTATTAATCATTTCAATTACAGATTTTTTCAAGAATTGTCTGCTGCAATAATGCTAAAAGTGAGATGAAGTTTAGAAGGACTGTAAGTGAAAATATTGTGCTGCTTAATGATGTTTTTAAGGGAAACAGGAGGAATGCGAAGGAAGTATTCTACAAATTCATGTCTGCCTATGCATTTCGTTAAATTGAATCCAAAGAGAGGTTGAACGTTTTTTTAAACATTTAGCAATCCATTCTATAATTCCGGTTTTGCAGTCATTTTCTCATGTTAATTAAAAAGTTCAGTTAAGTGTTGCTTGATTTATGTGAATATTTGTCGAATGCTTTTCATTTAATCTTCAGCAAATACACACTCACGGACAATGAAATTTTCACACCAAGTACGAAGCATTGGATTGGACTGAAGTTTTATGGACGTAATGACACAGATGAATGATACACAGTTGATGGCAAAAACAGAGCTACAGGACGATTACAGAGTTATCTGCGTCACACAATCCGGTCATCTTCAATGGCGCGTCGCACCGCCTCGTGCGGCGATACATGCTGCAATATGGTACGGCATGAAGGCGAAAAGACGCCTGATGTTGTACTGCTGCAGATTGCCCCACAAGTGTTACACGGTGAGCTCCAAATCTCGGATACTGCGGCACGGCATCAGCTTGGGTTTCACCTGGTCCCACACATGCTCGATAAGGACATGTGCGGGGAGCGGGACACCATGGAAGTGTCTGGACATGACATAGGCAGTCCTGGCAAGCTGAGCCGTGTGCGGGCGGGTATTATTCTGCTGGTATAGCGCACCTGGAATCCCGGCCAGGAATGGGAGCACAAGGGGCTGTAGGATCTCATCCACATACCACTGGGCCGTCAATGATCTACGTACCACTACTAATTGCTCCCCAGAACATAATGCCTGCAGTGGGGGAGGTGTGGCGCTTGATAGCGAGGTTGGGGTTGTACCGTTGATCCAGTGACCTCCACACTCGGACAAGATGATCATCTGACCCCAAAATGAAGCGGCACTCATCGCTAAACACCACACTTCGCAAGTCTGTGGCGTTCCACGTCGCTCTGGCCTGGCACCGCTGCACAAGAAACCGACGATATCCCGGTGTTAATGGCAGTACACTTAGAGGGGGCTGGGATCGCAGATTCGCTTCCGAGAGGCGTCGGGAAATGGTTCGTGGGCCCACAGAAGCCGCTACATCTGACTACATACTAGACCGGTTCCCCTTGAGATCCGTTCGTGCCTTTATCATGGTCTGTAAATCCTTTCTACCGGTGGTCCTTCCCGAGCCGCTCCGCCGTGTGGCAGTGCCATCACATGTCCACTGCTCCCAACATAGTCGGACGGTATGGTCAGAACAATCCACGTGGCTGGCTTAATGGCGCGGCGGCCTCCCTGCTGTTTTCAACCGGATGATACGGCCTCTCTCAAAGTCCGTAAGTTGCTTAAATCGAGGTCGCTGGCGGCATCTACCAGGCATTCTTGTCACTCTGTACTCTTCCTTGTAACGAACGGTGCTGTTCGCTTTCATGGGGCATCGACGACATGGCGGTTTATAACGCTGTCGGCTCGAGCTTGCAGCGCCATCACAAGGTGTTCGGTCATGCTCACTCGCAATAAACGCGGATCATTTGCATACCAGCACACACTCTAGCTATTTGCAAAGTTTCGCGGTTGCAGCATGTTTTCTTCTAAGTGCGCTAATTTCCCTGACCGTGAGTGTATTTAAAACACATTCTGTTACTCTGTGTTTTTTAAACATTTTCTGTAGGGACCGTAAGTGGGAGAAAGGGGAAAGGGGAACGGCACACACTTACAAAATATAAACTCTCCTTCATGCAAGAAAAGGCTCAAATTACATTCATTAGTAAGCCCCGCCAGTGGCGCAGTGGCTAATCGCTTTATTACGACCATTCGTCCGAGAGGGTCCGGGTTCGGATCCCGGTAAGAAATGTTTTTGTGTTTGTCTTACAGCACCGCCTCTCTCTCTCTCTCTCTCTCTCTGTGCCCTGGAAGCCGGGGCCCGAAGTTAGGAAAGGCCGACTGCTTACGCTCCATTGAGTTGCTCACGGTGGTCGTTAAAACAACAACATCCATCAGTAACAAATGCAATAAAAACAATCAAATGATGGTGGAATGCACAGTTACTGATAAGCAATAACAATTGCTTAACAAAAATGCACAAAGTGCTACAGGTAAAATTTTCCACAAGATCAGGAAGCACATTATACAAAATTTACGATAAAAATCTTGAAAACTCATATTCCTATGAAAGCATGATCTTCTTACAGAAATGGAATACAATATCACGTTGGTGCAAAAACAGTAGATTTGTTAAAAGTTAACAATAAACATATGGTAATTAACAAAACTCATCAAAACGACAAGCGACCTTAATATTATAAAAAGGGATGCAAATATGTGAGATTACATAAAAGAATGGATAAAGCAGTTTTCCATTAAAAGCTAAAAGGCATACATATATCAGCGAAAATAAAGGCAATGTCAAATGTGCCAAATTCAAATTTTGAGGTTTAAAATCATACAGTGCAATAAATCCTGATTTAAACCAATAATGCAATGTCGTTGGGGCGTCTGTAACGCTGCACTGTAATCAAATGTAGATGTTCTTCGTGCTACATACTCTGCAGAAAAGTGTGATTTCTCTTGATAGAGAAATCGGAGTGTTCTTTTTACTTTTACAAACTGGTTTATCATACAAAAACTATACATTCCTTTACTTTAAACTAGCAGGGGTATCTGGTATTCCCAGGGTAAATATTCGTAAAATCACCACGTTCGGCGGGTGAAAGTTTATGAATGAAAAATATATTCTTGTATTTTTTCCGTTAATACCAAATTTGGTGATTCTAAATTGAAAACTGTAGAACTTTTTTCGAAATTTTTGTATGGGGTATCCCTTAACCCCCCGGCTCCGACCCCTACCAAAAACTGTCTACTGTCTAAGTCAGAGTATTATGAGATACTATACCAAATTTGGTGTTTGTAAATTGAAAACTGTAGAACTTTTTACGAAAATTTTGTATGTCGCCGTTTGACCCCTTCCAAAAACCGTGTACGGTCTAATTTAAGAGTACCATTAGATAAATACCAAATTTGGTTGTTTTTAATTGAAAACTGAAGAACTTTTACGAAAAGTTTGTATGGGAGGCCGGTTGACCACCTCATCCCCCGCGGCTCGGATCCCTTACCAAAACCGCGTACGGTCTAAGACAAAGTACCGTGAGATAGCATACCGAATTTGGTGGTTCTAAATTGAAAACTGTAGAAATTTTAACAAATATAACCAAAATTTTGTAAGGGGGCCCCCTTAACCCCCTAGCTCCCAACCCTTCCAAAGCCCTTCTATGGTCTAAGTTAGAGTGCCATGAGATAGTATACCAAACTTGGTGGTTCTAAGTTGAAAACTGTATATTTGCATAGCGGACAAACAAAAAAACATACAAACTTTCACTTTTATATACACTGAAGATCAAATGAAATAAAAATACCGGTCTAGTAACGTGTAGCACCACCTTTCGGCCTGATGACGGCGGCGATTCGTCTCGGAATAGACACCGGAAGCGTTGGAAAGCCATACGGATCCACGACCCCTGAACAATCTCCCACAGTTCACGAGGATTTGATGGAGGGGAGGGGGGTAAGAGCCTCGAACCTCTCTCTCGATGGCATGCCACATGTGATCGATGCGATTGAGGTCAGGTGACCTAGCTGACCAAGGAAGCGAGTACACGTCGGTGGAGTGTTCATCAAACCATTCGGATACAATTCGGCAGCGATGACACGGTGCATTGTCTTGTTGCAAGATGAGGTCCCCAGTGGGATGTTGAAGACGCACAAATGGGAGCAAATGGCCGTCCAATATATCCCGGTAACGTTGACCTGTGTGGGACGATGTCACTCGTACCAGGGGTCCCATTTCAGTCCACGTAAACAGTCCCCAGACAAGAATGCCACCCCCACCAGCTTGAAGAGTACCCTGCTGAAAAGAAGGATCCATCGCTTCATGTGGTTTGCGCCGTACTCGTATCCTGCCATCCACATGTACCAACGTGAATCTCGACTCATCAGTCCAGGCAATATTTTTCCACATGTCTAGGGTCGACTGGCGATGTTCACGCGCCCATGCTAATCTTTGCACCCTGTGATCTGCGGTCAGCAGCGGTACCCTCGTGGGACAATGGCTTCTGTACCCCATAGCGAGGAGACGGTTTTAGATAACGTGGCTGCTTACACGTTTTTGTGCCCCAGTTTTAAATTTCCGAGGGATTTTCTGAACTGTGGCTGTCTATCCGCTGTTACAATGCGAGCTAGCCGACGATGGCCCCGCTCATCTGCACGCTGTTGTCCACGGCAGTTGGTATGTGCGGGGATGATTTTACCGGATTAGATGTACTCTCGGTGCACCCGTGACACAGTGGCTCGTGAAAATCCCAGTGCCTGCACGACTTCCGAGATGGAGTGACCCATTCGTCCGCCACCGACAATTTGTCCACAGTCAAATGCTCTTAGATCCTTTGTCTTACCCATACTGCGTCCGACTCTGAATGATTCCCGTCGCATGACTCCTTATATTGTGGGATCGCTGCATACGTCATGTCGTTTCCATTTATAGGGCCGCCCACAGCGCCACATTTGCATGTCGCCAGCTGTCTCTAATTCAATTGCTCTTCAGTGTATATAGATTACAAGATTTTTCTCTGAATTTTCTAAGTCTTGAAAATCGCTTCCCAGAGCATAGAAAAACACTTTTTATTGACGAGTTACTAATTGCTCACTAATTAGTGATCTCACTAAATTACAATGTAAAAGAATATGCCCGATGAGAAATTGTTATATACTTCGAGAATTGTACATGATTCTAATGTCGGTATCTGTTGTATGGTAATGGCGCTTCGACCAAAGACGAAGTAATAGAAAATATTTACTACTTGCACTTCTGAAAAACTTTTGGCGTCACCTTCGAAAATACTTACATTCAGCACATAGGGATCTCTTCCTTCAATCTCATTATTTTTTTCCGAATACCGCATTTTGTACTCAAAAGTTAAACTTTCAAAGTAAGTACACCATCATTTCAATGGGTTCTGGTTGTCCTTCACTTACGTTACTCAATCTCGTTGCCATGAAAAAAGCCACGTGTCTGCTGCATCCTCATAGGCAGTGGAAGCCACGAAAGAATGCGAACGGCGGTTTTTTCTTGGACTTATCACTAAAATCGTAACTGATTGGTTCCCTTTTGCCACAGATTAATGTTTCATACACCTAAACCTTCCTCGACAAATGCTCTATGGAATGGTAAAAACCGCATCAAAATCCGTCCAGCGATTCTCGAGATTAGCCCGAACAAACAGACAGACGACTACCGGGGACTTTATTTTATACTTTGTATAGATTAAGCGTCTAAGAATAATTTTAAGAGATATTAAATATTCGAACTTCTCATTTTCTCCGGAATTTTCGGGTTTAATTAGTAAAAAATCCAGAATTCCACATAAAATCCGGACCACAATCACCCCTGATCTACTGAGAGTAAGACAAATAGGAGTGATAACACCTGGAAAATCTTGTTCACTTTCCCCTTTTCTTGTGCTTTCTTGTAAAAAAATATGTTCTCAATCTGTTTATTTTGATTGAGCATTACGGAAGAATTTTTACAACATATTTTCTTCCATTAATTCAGCTTTCAGGACAACAGAAGATACCGCAGTTTATTTTAAATTAAATATTAGCATTTTATGCTCTCTTTGAGACTAAAGATCACTATTTTTCTGCAAAATTAGCTTTCTTTCTCGTAGTACAAAAAATACTTTATAACACCCGAATTTTTTTTGTTGCAATATCTACAGAATATACTGTATGTGCTTATATTGTGTGTCTATTCGGTTAGAATAAGGCCCCACGAGTAATTTAACGTAGGCCCAACACTGAGCCAACGGCTTATATTTCTAAAATACGATGCCGCCCCGATAGCGCCGTAGTCTAAGCGATGGTCTCTGATCATTCGTCTGAAAGGGGACCGGGCTCGAATCGCGGTGAGGCATGGATGTTGTTTTTGTCTTACGGCACTGGTTCTTTCCCTTCCCTGAAACCAGTGACCCTAAATTTGGAACAGGCGACTGCTTATAGCCTATTGAGTTGCTCACGGTGATCCGTAAACCTCCAATAAAAAACTACCGATATGTTTCTACTACCGATATGTTTCCATCTCCATAAACTTAGGTCTCCAGAAAAATGTAATTTGTAAATTTATTGGTTCCACAAACACTTACGTGTCCATAAAAATGTTGCAAATAATTTTTCCAGTGCCTACAGTTTTTCAATGTTTTTATATAAATTATTTTACTGGCTTCATAGTATTTTCGCCACAGGTCTGACTTTCGTTGCGCACAGTTTCAGAATTTTTTTATTGCTATGCCTTTTTGCATCATTCCAACTACAGCATGAACTGAGAAAACACATTTTTGTTTGCTCTGATGAAACTGCGTGACACTAGTTGATCAATGTATTATGAATTAATGTGTGTGAGTGAAAAAGTATTTCATTTACTTCTTCTCTAGTTAGTCTTTTTTCTCACTCCAGACATACTGAGTAATATATAACGCAAAATATCGCAGACAGAGGAACAAGGTGTCAACAAAATAAGAGTTCTAATGAGCGATGTCGGAAGAATGAATGTTATTTTCCCGGGACAAATTAACTCCTGGTTCCCTTCTTTGTTTAGCGACAACAAAGACGACTGAAAAGGACTTCTGCTAATCATTTAGACGCCGTGCAATTCAGAGAACACTGGGGTGTGAAGAAATCCTATTCAAGCTTTCGTGCGACCTGGGCGCTTGTGGTCGTCTGAATGTCCGGACATGTCGGGCGTTGTGGAAGCTAAAGGGTTTAAATAGAAATCTAAAGGAGAAATGTTATGCAGATGTAGAGAATTATTCGTCGCATTCAGAATGAGGGAATTTCATGACGCCATCAAGAGCACATTAGCAGAGGCTGCAAGGTTTCAAAGAATGTTTCCCAGAGCGATCCAACATACGTTGGCTGAGTAATTTATTGTTATATCTCAATCCTTTCAATAGTTCCTTCAACCCTCACTAAAAATTGCACGATAAACGAGGGTGATCCTAGACTACTTAATTATGTTATTTTCCTCATATCGTCATTAGCCCTTTTCCTCTAATCAAGCAACAACAAGGACAAACTCGGGAATCAATGTAATAAGTCGGAGAGAAGTTTGGGGAAAACGAGAGACAGGGGACGAGAATTCGGCGGTCTTTAGGGACTTGAAACACGCCGAGGAGAATGAAATAAAGCAAGGGAAACACAAAAGGCCATGATTAGGGAAATAAATGCGATAAGTCCTAGGCAACTCATAATTCTTATGATAACAAACTCTGGATCACAAAAAAAGTAATAAATTCGAAATTGCAAATACTCTCATCCATTTCTTCGTGATATGTCTTCCATTTATAAAGAGTATCAGTTCGATCGAACTCAGAGAGGGAAAGAAAAACACACCCAATAGAAATAAATGTAGTTTACATACGAATAGAAACTCAAAAATAGGCTATAATCCCAGACAGTTGCATTGATAACTTTTTTTACCTTTTTCTTTAAAAACAAAAAGATAAAGGTATTCCTAGTAAAATTTTAAAGGTCCTACAAGTTGATCGGAATGTCGTTTTAACACAAGCTAGCGTTCGTGATCAAAATCCAAGATTTCTGCCCTTCGAATAGATATTATTTCAGTTCTTTTTACTTCGTTTGCTGTAACAACATTGTTTCTACGCATTTCGAGGTTTTCGGAAGAAATATTCTCCTGTTAAGCGGAATAAAATTCGATTTTTTAAAGAGATAACTACTAAATATATTGTCCTAAAACTTGAGAATTCGGTTTAATTTTATCGAGCAAATAATACTATAGAAAAAAAAGAACACACACACTTCAAGAGTTACAAATTGATATTTTAAAAATTCGCAGTGAAACAATGGGGTAAATGGTTTTATAGGAAATGATTTCATCTCATTATTGACGAGTCAACCAATATAACGTTCATTTAACTGCTATCTGAAATAATCCAACATAGAATCGTGAGTTGATGCATGTAATGAAAATTCCAGAGGAAAGTACATTCAAATATGTCTTAAAAGGAAGTCTTCCGTTGTGAACATTTGCACGAACGTAGAAGGGCATTTCGTATTTTTCTGCATTTTAATTCCTCGTAAAGAAATATAATTCAACGTATCTTCAGAAGTTTGACTAAGAATGTGGGGCATTGTGAGTACCGTGTCATTCCTCGTATCTGCTGGATATAAGAATCGAAAGAAAAACCAGGCATTGCCATGTACGTAGGCAGAACGCTGATTGGTTGGTAGTAAGTTCACGGGCGCGTCTTACGAAAAACGGCAACCAATCGCGGCGCTAAAACGAAGTTACTAGCAGCGGCCTTTGACAACGTTCTCAAGTGCTCTTCCAATCAATCGTTCCAAGCAGTTCATCTCAACCGGTGACAGAGCTATTCTGTAAATGGTGAGCGCAGACAATCGGTACTAAACGGGGAAGCTGCAGTAAAAATAACGTGGGAAAAGAATTTCGAAGCCTTTAAACACGGTGCCAAACAGGATCTGATGATCCCTGCTTTTCCCCTGCGTCTTTTCCCTTTATTTAGAGTTTCTACGTATTTACACTGCAAAGAATTTCTTGAGGTTTACGAGCCATTTTTCCGTGATTTTTTTTGTGCATTAACGAAGCATATTCCTCGTTCAAACGTTTCCGTAAAATGACAGGAAAGCAGGGTTGGGGCTGAATTAACGAACTTTTCGTACAGGAATTTGCAATTTCCTGTTAATGTTTCTTTCGTTTGTAACGGAATGTATCCGTTTAAAGAGGTATTACAGGAAAACTGTCTTTCCTGGCAACTTTTGTTTGATTACTTTCTCATATTAAAGGACAAATTTGTACTCACTTTTCCAGTACATATATGATGAAAAATTGATTAACTATCAAATTTGATCTTCTTTTGTAGGATCTGTTTTTGAGGTTCTATAGCGAGACCTGATACTGCAGATAACATTTAGCATGGCAAAGAATATTCCCTTTCTTGTTTTGGAGTATCTGCTATTGGGTACTATGTTACCGTAAGAAACCGGATGATTATCGTGTACTATGTTATTTATGTAGACCTTTTACCAAAGATCAGATCTGATGCAGAGGATTTTAGTAAGTGTCTTACCTCAGGTCTTAAACAACCCTTAGAAAATATTTAGGCAACAGTGCGCAATAGGAAAGTGACATGGAAGCGAGGTAGAAAGGGGAAGGAAGACGCTTTTATTTATTACCGAGGGCCAGTACCCGGCGGAATATTCAGTGAATCGAACCCGAGGTCTTCTCCGTGGCAGACACGAACGATGACCACTAGGCAACCCGCGGTACCCTTTTACAAAAGATCAGATCAGATCATATGTAGAGGATTTTAGGAAGGAAGTGTCTGATCCCCAGGGGTTAAACAACCCTTAGAAGTAGGAAGCTAGGAGATTTGGGTTAGAGTGCCCGATAGGAAAGTGACACGGAAGCGAGGTAGAAAGGGGGGGGGGTGGAGTACCCGGGATCCGACGGCTTAACGTGCCCATCCGACGCACTGAGCATATTTCGTGGTTCGAGCGTTCGCACCTCCCTGGGAACGAATATGTGGTATCTGTAGCAGTTACGAACGTTCCCTTTTACCAAAAGCTATTAGAGATTTTATACTTAAAGGTTTTGTGAAAAAATACTATGAAGTAGTACATTTCACCTTTTCTTAAACATAATTGAAAGTCGTTGTCAGTTTAGAAAAAATTCAAATATCATGTTTCTGTGAAAAATCAGGTTGAAAAAATTTAATCTGTGATGAATCTCCGACAGAAAAAATAAAATATTTGTAAAACTATGACGAATTAACCGGCATTTATAGCGAAAAATGTTAATCACAGTCCTCTTTGTTTCTGCCATAAACGTGATCTGGTGGTAAGTGATTACTAGCTCAGTCCGGCTGCAAACTCTTGGAAGACTTGATCACCACTTCGTACATCATCAATCACCTAGAACTTCAGGAAAAGTCCTGCAATGTCACTCGTGTTTTGAAAGTTAAAAAAAAAGTAGGAAAAGGAAGTTTCTACGGTGAACTGACTGAAAAAGTCAAAACTGAAGATTTGGACACCCGAGGAATATGTGTATGAAAACAGAAATAAAAGAAATAAAGAAAAACAAGTTAGTAAACTCATGCAATGCATTGATTATGATACGCTTTCAAAAATACCTGAAATCATTACTCAAGTTATGAGGATAATAAATGTAGAATAAATATCGCTCCTATGACCTGACCTTTGACCCCGTTTCGATGATATTCAACAGAACCGGTAAAGTATGCTTCCTGAATAACATGATTACGTTTTGTCTCAATCGAAGCATTTTTACGTAAGTTATGACGCATAAGAACAATTGAATGGATCCCGCTCCTATGTCGTGACCTTTGACCCCATTTCATCTATTTCCAATAGGGTTTGTCCCAAGGTGGTCCCCTACCACATACTAAAATTTCATCGAAATCTAACCATTTTTACGCTAGTTATCGTGCGGGCAGGCGGACGGATGGACAGACTGACAAAGCTGGAGCATATACGCTTCTTTAACCTACAGTTGGAAAGCGTAAAAAAGGAACAAAAAGAAAAGAGTAACAGATCTAAATATTATGTGGTTTATGTTAACTTCCAAAGTCTTGCGTGGTTGATGATAATAAATTAGCTGTAAGAAATAATTTTTGCCATCCTTTTAGATCTCGTTAAAGCATTTATTCTTTTCTTTACTTAATCGCAGAAAAGTTTGTCCATCAGCTCATTAATTCTTCCTGGCTGTTCCTCTGAAACTAAAACAATTCGTTCCCTAAGTGCGGCTTCGGTCATTTCTTCCGTCTCCATTCTGCCCCAGCGGAGAAAACCTCTATTGCCCTGGTCAGCCTAAGACCTCTTTCTAACTCTTGAGACCTTTCCTCGCCACCTCTTCGCAACTGCTCGCTTTCAATTCCCCGAGACGACTGTTAACTCCCCCTCTGTATCCACGCAAAATCACCCATTTACCTCCACAAAGCCCCTCGGCTCCCAATCCCAGTGTCGGCTTCACAAAACATCAAGGTTGAAATGAAGGGGGCTTGCACTTTCAGTCAGCAGCTTTGAAATTAAGAAGGCAAAAGATCAAACGAGCACGACAATACTAATGCGTCTACAAAATACAAAGGGACAGACCTTAAAATGCGACAAATTGGCGTCTGTAAATGAACCGTGTTTCCGATGTTTTAATGCGGGATGGAACAGCAAAATTCTCTCTCGCGCATCGTGGAATCAAAAGAAGTGGAACACAAAAGCGAAATAAAAGTTGCCAAATGAGATTTAATATCTATGCCTAAAATTATAGTATTAAATCTCCGTAGCATAAAACACAACATGTTAACTAAATTACAGATCAAGTGTTATATTCAACAGACAGTATGTTAAAGCAAATAAAACATTAAGGTAATAAGAAACTGAGTTCTCCCCCCACCCCCCACCCATACCCAATCCCCTTTGTTAAACATTCTCCTTTCTCTGGTGATTCACCAAATCCCCGCTTGGTCTTGAATACCCCCGCCTCCGCCTTTTGTTTGTAGTCTTCTTATAACCCATCCCCATCCTACATTATTGAATGAATGTTAGTTACTAAGCAAGTAGTGTTTTAATTTATTTTTAAATAAATTGAAGTTATTATAAGATGTTAATTCTACAGGCAGTGTAATTCCAAAATTCGGGACCAGAATAATTGAGAATTTGCTTAGCAGTTTGTGTTCTAGGTGTAATAAGTCTCAGCAGAGATCGAATTCGAATATTATATCGGTACGTAGCGCTATTAATTTTTATAAGTTAACTAGTGACACCTGCTGATTTGCTAACCGACTCCCCCAAATAAATGCTGAGAATTGCTGTCCTGCCCCTCCCCCTCCCCCGACCTTAATGCCAGATTTGCTAGCGACCTTGTAGGAGTTTTCCAGGTTGACTAATACATATAACCGTATGTAGGTGCGACTTACAGTTAAAAGTGTGATTTTTCTCAGTTGATACAAAACTTAGATTTCCTCACAAGAAAACGACTGGTCAGAGGCGCAGGTTTCTGGCTATTCATCCGGCTTCGAATCTCGGTCCAGGCATGGGAGGTGCGCTCTGATTTACTCCCTTCCTTGGAGACAGGAGCTCCTAATTAGGGACTACCGAATGGTTATACCACTTAATGTTGCTCATGTGATGGTCGATAACCGTCCACCCCCACAGAATTGTAAGATCCTGGCTAGCCCTCCGAATGGTTAGAACCCATTTTACCTGATATCGAGGAATTTTAGTGGGGCTGTAAAATCCCGGTAGGAAATTGTAATCAGAATTCAGCTTTCCATTTTGCCTGTTTCTGTCATAAAACGGAGGAAAGCATATTTACGATGAAGTAGTGCTCCTACGCTTCTAAGAACAATTCACCTACTCCGGAAGGTTTTCGCCATTCTTTCATCTCCTACACTAGCAGGCACCTCTTCTTTCTTCATAAAGGAAGAAGTTTTCCCCGTCACTTTTGTAACTTATTCTGATTCACGAAACATACATAGTCTGTACCTTTTGTTCATACGTTACAGCTAGAGTAAACTATAATAATATAATCATTATGAAATCTTGCAAGCTAATATTGTCTCTATGTCACCCCCGATTTATTAGTACTTCAGGGAAGATATCAAAACGGTCCCCTTCTCACCAGTTTTCTACCAGTGGTTTTAATGAGGCAGGGAAGCAGCCACTCCCTTTAACTTTCTGGACACGAGCTGGCCGTTCCGCATATAAACCTATCCGACTCTTGGTTTAATTTTTTTTTATTAGGGGTTCAACGGTCACCATGATCAACTAAATGGGCTATAAGCCGTCGCACGTACGTAACTAAGGGCCACTGCTTCAAAGGAAGGGAGTGAGCCAGTGCCGTAAAACAAACAAAACATCCATGCCTCACCGGGATTCGAACCCTGACCCATCTCGGGCGAATGATCAGAAGATATCGCGTAGACAACTGCGCCACCGGGACGGTTCGGTTTTATTGTACACTGGATA
The DNA here is from genome assembly GCA_039090855.1 of Macrothele yani. Classification (NCBI taxonomy): domain Eukaryota; kingdom Metazoa; phylum Arthropoda; class Arachnida; order Araneae; family Macrothelidae; genus Macrothele; species Macrothele yani. Next base: position 87,537,253 of record CM076999.1, read on the forward strand.
ATGATCTTTTCGTAGGGAGAGTATCAAACACATAAATACACTCATCGTCCGCAAAAAATTGTTGCAGCCAGAAGGAAGCGACCGACAGAAATGAAATTTGGTGTGTAGGTTTGACATCCTCAGACATGGAAATGCTTCAAGTATCACGCTCAGCCGCGGATGTGACGCCAGCAAAGAGATTTGAAATCCTCAGACATGCAAATGCTTCAAGTTTATCGCTCAGCCGCGCATGTGACGCCAGCAAAGAGTGGACATAGCACTGTGCCCGACCTGCTTTATTACGTCGTCCTGTTGCGTGCGCTTGCCATTCTGACTCGTGCTGTTGGGTATGTTGCATCCTTTGCAAGTGAAGTCTGCTTCGGACAGAAGGTGGAAAGCAATTCGAGTAGTTGAAACAGTTCGATAGGGGGCGCGTCATCAAGCTCCGGAAAGTGAGATGGGCTTATCGCCGTATTGCGTGCCATACCGGTCGTGCGGATATCACCATAGCGCGCTATTGGTGGCAGCGGATAGATCAAGGCACGCAGCAGTGACAGGAAGGGACTGGCAGACATAGACGAACCGCAGAGAGATACAGGACCAACGGGTTATCAAGGAGGTGCGAAATGATCCAACAGCCACGATTGCGGATATTCTAGAGCAGTGGTGCCCTCCATGCATCGTCCAATTAGTGCCAGTAGCATTGCCAGACAGCTGCACGATGTAGCACGCATACCGATACGACGACTGCCCTTAACACCATTGCATCGTACAAGAAGACTGCAATGGTGTCGTGTCAGACTGTGGTGGGGCCACTCAGAATGGAAGCGGGTGATCTTCAGTGACGAGTCCCGCTTTTGTCTTGGACGAGACGACAAACGAATCCGTTTGTGGAGGCACCGTGGTTAGCGCCAAGATGAAAGGTTTGCTCTCGAGCTTCACACGTCCAGAATTCCTGGTGTCATACGGTGTGGGGTGCAACTGCCTACGATGCCAGATCACATCTGGTGTTCATTTCAGGAACTTTGACAGCCCAACCGTACGTTAATTCGGTCCTGAAAACAGTGGCTCTCCCTTTTCTGTACGCTCAATACAGTGCGATTTTCCAACAGGACAACACTCGACCGCATACTGCTGCTGTCTCGAGAGTTTGCCTTCAAGGCACTGACACTCTGCCATGGCCAGCCGCATCGCCAAACATCTCAAACGAATGGTTAGACGCAAGAGCCTAAACCATCTGCAGGAGCGGCGGCACTGCGACAAAGCACAAATTACTAATTAGCTCTTCATCCTTACAACATTCTCGGAAAGGTTACGGAGGTTAGGCAGATCCGCATATCGTTTAACATTCTACCTCCATCCAGTGTTTTGGACAATTCCATTCATCCATATGAGGGGGTCCACAACTCACAATGAAAGTTATTCTGTACGTTGGTTGAGCGCACAATAGTGCATGCGGCTAACTAAGGTATTTACAAAAGAAAATACTTGTCTTTGGGTTACAATGTCGGCAAATTTATTCACATTTCCATTTTTTACGCTCCTCAGAGTACGAAATTACGCCCCTAGTTTGACGATCTTGGATTTGACGCCCGGTAACTACGGCCTTTTGTTTACTTGACTCTTGTGTTTACCTAGTTTTTGTATTTAAAGTGTTATACCGAAAGTCGGAAATGCGATTATAAAAAGTTCTTAATACTTTCCTAAAACGAAAGGAAAAGAAACTATAAATTGCATAATATTTGAGTTGAAGTAGAACCTCTGAACCGCGCGTGTGCATCAGGTATGATTTCATACTTCGCCCACTTTCCACCAGATAAGAAAAGCTAGCTCCGGTTCTGCTACAAATGGAACTCTGTAAAGGTAGATACGTAGTGGAATCAAAAGGTTCTGAGACTAGGTACGTAGCGCGCCAGCAGATGGAGGTACGAAGATGCGCGAGCAGCGATCGAGGACAGTGACCTTCATGAGTCACTGTGTCGAGTGGCTTCGTTCTGTGAACATCGGACACATAGCAACCGATACAAAGATGAAACGATTGAGCTTACAGGCCCGTGCGACTTGCGGAACACGCAGACATTAATAGTTCGCGTGGCCTCCATAGCCGGCAATAACGGCCGCTACACGCTGCGGCATCGAACAAAAGAGGCTTTGGATGTGGGCTTGGGGTGTGTCGGTCAAGACTGCTTCCACACGTTGCCGCAGTTCATCAGGCGTTGCCGCGGGTGATGCTTGCCTGGCCACTCGGTGGTCGATCAGCGACCAGACGTGTTCGATGGGATACATATCGGGAGAACAGGTGGGCCACGGCAGCAGTGACACCTGGTGGGCCATGAAGAATTGTTGCACAATGCATGCCACGTGCGGGCGCGCGCTGTCCTGTTAAAACGTGGCCACTGGATAGTCCTGCAGGTAAGGGAGGACTACAGGCTTCAAAACGTTGGAGATGTAGCGGTGGCTGTTGAGTGTACCGGCGATGCGTACCAGAGGGGTGAGGGGGTCATATCTAATTGCGTCCCAAACCATAACGCCAGGCGATGTACCGGTATGGCGATGCATAATGCAGGCATCTTACAATCTCTCGCCGCGGTGCCGATACACGCGGATCCGACCATCGGGGATGTTGCCGGCAGAAGTGGGGTTCGTTGGAGAAGACACTGTCGTGCCATTCCGTAGTCCAGGTGCGGCGCTCAACGGCCCACTGCCGCCGAACTCGCCGGTGGTGTAACGTTAATGGTAATCGGAGCAAAGGGCGCCGTGAGACAAGTACCCGCTCCTTTAGACTACGTCAAACGGTACGTGCTTACACAGGCTGACACGGGTTGTTGTTAAACACAACCTAATTCCTGCGCTAACGTTCGTGATTTGGAGGTGCGAGCCGTCACTGCCCGCCGCACAGCATGCCGGTCCTCTCATTTGGTGGTGTGCCGCGGCTGCGGCAATCACTCACGTCGTTCCGTTCGTCCGTCCGTCCCTCCTGTACCCACCGAATCCACACTTGCCTTACTATGGCTGGATGTCGTCCCACACGGGCGCCGATGTCTCGGTACGATAAACCGCTGTCGCGATAAGCCACTATTCGTTCTCTGTCGAACTCCGAAACGTGCTGGAATGACTGCCGTATTCTGCTATGAGGCATCAGGAAGCTTTCCACGCACAGGTCCGGTAGCACAACACACTTCCACTATTTACACCCTGCCTTCTGTGCGCCCTTCTTATAGTGCTTCTCGGTGGCGTGCCGGGAGCACTTGATTTGCATATGCCCTGTAATGCTAATCGTTTGCATGTCCTTTCGCGGGTGACGCATGCTGCGAATTTCAGGTCAATCAGATGCTTCCTTCTTGGTGTTGCATTTTGGGTGGCCAACAGTGTAGTTGCCTCTTGAATGACTCACAAAAAAGCTGAGAAAAGAGGGATTAGCGAAATGCCAATAGAGCGTAGCAGCCATTCGCCTTTCACGATTCATCCTCGCTCGTGGAGGACCATTCAGGCACAAGGTTCAAATGAATGCATTCTCGTGTTATTCCCATTCTTAGGTTTCACTAAACTTCTTGGCTCATTTCTCACTCACGTAACTGTGAACCCTAATTAATTTCGGACATTAACGCGAATCTGTTTGTAATTCATGCTTACAAAAGGAAATTAAAGACGCTGCGACTTCTATGTGTATATTGCAGTAATGGCGACTTAAATGACCATTTCCACCGGTGAGAGATCATTCAGCATTCACAGCAAAGACCCTTTTCAAGGATACACACCAACGAATGGGCTAATTACTATAGGGTTTTCGTTACTTGACTACTCCTGAGCGTGGTTAATAAACTGAATATTTCAGCAGTCTTAAAATGCATAACGTTATGCCTGAAAACTGTACAAATTAAAAAGTAAAAATAAAATACAAGTGACAACCACATAAAAAATGTGAAACCCATTTTATTACCTAATTACTGATCTTTTTTGTCAGTCTATCTTTAATCACGCCCGCACATTACACAAGATGGTGGAAGGCTTCTTGAAATTTCTTGCCCAGTGTCCTGAACTCCCTCCATTTATGGGTGAGAAGGGAAGAAATTATAATGTGCAAAAAATTTAATACAACGCTTTTTATTTTTATGAATGGAGGCCATATCTTTCTTTCTTTCTCTTTTTTTCAGGTATAGGCCTTTATGGGACAGCAATCAGAATGTTACAATAACTAACAGTTTGAGTGTATGGCAGAAATCCACCAAAGCTAAGCGTATCTTGGACCCATTTGTTTTTAAATATATTACCAAAGCGATATATGCCGATCATCTTTTAATATTAACCTCTTTTCAGCAGGGCACTCAAATAAAATTGTGTTTTTCAGTATTGAAAATGGCAGTGTGTTTTCTAAAATCCATTTGACTTTTATTTCTTAAAAAAAAAAATACTACGACAATGAATCGCGTTGTAAAACATTCCTTTTTAGAGTTCTCCTGCAGAACGGTATACTTAAGATTTGACGGAATTATAGTTTTCTTCTTGCTTAACGATGGGCTACTGTTCTTCTTTTTGACTAATTTTCTACTCATTCTAGTATGACATGAGTTTGAACACCACGCATAAAGAACCCAAAATTTAGGAAAACAAACGGTACCATAGATCTAAAGTTACTAAAATCACCATGGAAAATCAACTATGATTAACGTTGGAAACGGCTATTATCATAGTGAGACAAAATCGAGGTCAAAAGTTTGTTTCGATGAATGCGCTTAGTGATGGATTAATATGTAGGAAAAACAGACTATTAGACGCAACTGGTAGACTACGTCAGGTGGCTCGGAGGCACAGTATTCTAAGCTTTACATTCCAAACGTTCTCGGTAGTAAACTGGGTTCGATTCCAAGGGGTAGTAAATCTGGGTTCGATTCCCATGAGGTGGGACATAATTAATCTTTAGCAGTGGCTCTAAACCTCGGATGGGGAGGGGATTCTGCTTATAGTTCTTCGAGTTGCCTACGTTGATCGACATCCTCCCCCACCCCCTTAAAAGAAAGGCCACAATTATGAAGTTCCAACGTTAGTCTTAGAAAGCAGCAGGTTCTTTGCTAATCAGGGATTAGAAAAATACGCAATTAATATATCACAGACAATTGCAGAAGTTAAGCGCTTCTCAGAGTTTAGCTCATCCAATCACAGGGAAGGTGCCAAAGAGTGAGCTTTATTAGATTGGTATTACATTTTATTTCAATTGCCCAGCTGCAGAGGAAGGTGCTCTCCATTTATTTGGAAGTAGTAGTGATTTCGTATCTTGTATGAAGAAGGCATTTTGGGGGATTTAGCTTTACTCCTTTAAAGATATTGAATTATAAGAAGTAAGATTCATTTAACTGTAGAATATTTTAATGTTGCATTATATGAACTGTTGTAAGTGCTTCATATTATCATAAAAATGTATGAAACACATTCGAAGGGGAAAAAATGCGCTGTAGGGTAGGGGTAGTGCTGGTCGTTTTGTATCGGAAATCAATATCTGTCTTATATGCAAGAATATTAGAAATTATTAATTTCAATCAGGACAATGCCTTAGTGAATTATAAAGCTACCATCAGGAAATATTTGAGCTCATATTGTTATATTTGTTACGGAACGCATATCGCTATGTTAAGAAGGGCTATGTACGTTTCTTGTCTTACACATCTAAATGAGAATGAATGCAGTGGAGTGAATGTTTGATCTGACACGTGTAAACGACCGATAAGTTTCATATGAGAAATATTAATCATGAAAGAAATACGGGATTACGCCATATAATACAAATTTTGAAGATGACAATCCGATTTTTGGCGTAAATGTGACAAGGATGGTAAGTCAGATAATATCCGAAAACTTGAAAATTTTCATCGTCCTGGAGCGGGACTCGAACCCGCGTCTCCCAGAAAACGCCTAGGTATGCTAACCACTACACCACCCAGAACGACCAAGTTCCAAGTTTCCGATCAATTTGAATTTAACCATCACAGGATTCGCTAGTCGAAGCAACCGGCATTCATGTTTAGCGAATCTGGAGGTTAATAATCCTATCCCGTGATTGCCCGGAGAAGCAGATAAATCATGAAAGAAATACGGGATTTTTTTTTTTTTTTTTTATTGGAGGTTTAACGACCACCGTGAGCAACTCAATGGGCTATAAGCAGTCGCCCGTCCCTAATTTAGGGTCACTGGTTCCAGGGAAGGAGAGAGCCAGTGCCGTAAGACAAACACAACATCCATGCCGGACCGGGATGCGAACCCGGACCCCTTACGGACGAATGATCAAAGGCCAGCGCCTTAGACCACTGCGCCACCGGGGCGGCAAATACGGGATTACGCCATATAATACAAATTTTGAAGATGACAATCCGATTTTTGGCGTAAATGTGACAAGGATGATAAGTCAGATAATATCCGAAAACTTGAAAATTTTCATCGTCCTGGAGCGGGACTCGAACCCGCGTCTCCCAGAAAACGCCTAGGTATGCTAACCACTACACCACCCAGAACGACCAAGTTTCAAGTTTCCGATCAATTTGAATTTAACCATCACAGGATTCGCTAGTCGAAGCAACCGGCATTCATGTTTAGCGAATCTGGAGGTTAATAATCCTATCCCGTGATTGCCCGGAGAAGCAGATAAATCATGAAAGAAATACGGGATTACGCCATATAATACAAATTTTGAAGATGACAAAATTTGTATTATATTGTCATTGTCATCTATATATATATATATAGATGACAATGGGTGGTGTAGTGGTTAGCATACCTAGGCGTTTTCTGGGAGGCGCGGGTTCGAGTCCCGCTCCAGGACGATGAAAAAAAAATTTTCAAGTTTTCGGATATTATCTGACTTACCATCCTTGTCACATTTACGCCAAAAATCGGATTGTCATCTTCAAAATTTGTATTATATGGCGTAATCCCGTATTTCTTTCATGATTTATCTGCTTCTCCGGGCAATCACGGGATAGGATTATTAACCTCCAGATTCGCTAAACATGAATGCCGGTTGCTTCGACTAGCGAATCCTGTGATGGTTAAATTCAAATTGATCGGAAACTTGAAACTTGGTCGTTCTGGGTGGTGTAGTGGTTAGCATACCTAGGCGTTTTCTGGGAGACGCGGGTTCGAGTCCCGCTCCAGGACGATGAAAATTTTCAAGTTTTCGGATATTATCTGACTTACCATCCTTGTCACATTTACGCCAAAAATCGGATTGTCATCTTCAAAATTTGAGAAATATTAAATTGTAGATACATTGGTCCTCAAAAGTTAGAGTTAGAATGTATTATCTCCCCGACAGGGTGCTAATTTTTAAAGGCAGGCTGCTCCCTCAAGCTTGAGGGTGTTCTAAATTTATTCAAAGAAAGTCGTTGTTTTTAACAACATGGCTTTAAGCTATACTCTTTATCATGGTTCACAGATTTGCTTGTAAGTATAGCCCTCATGCCGGAAAATTTGAGTAAATAAATAAATGAAAAAAGTTATGGTCTGTTTTCCTAAATGTTCATCCGATTTGGGGACAGAGTCTATAAAACCTCATTTAGTATGTATAGACCTTACATTCCTGAAACCACCCGATGGATAAGGGATTTTAAATTTCAGTAGCAACAAATGAATGGACGCAATAGAAGAAAAAGATTTACTGTGGTTACTTGTTGGTGAAATGTTTCTTATATTAATTCTAAATTTTGCAATCTACGATATGATATATTTGACTGTTGTACGTAGGCTTTGGGCGATTCAACTTTCTTTAAAGTCAAATCTTATTTCAATTATTTCATACTAAATATTTTCCTCTTTATAGGCATACTATGGGATTGTATCTACTGCATTTTCGTCGTTTAATCTGCAGATTATCTGTTTTAAAAAAGTTACGAATTCGGATTCTGCGGTGTATTAGCCAATTTAAAAAAAAAGCTTTTGTTCACTTCGATTTTTAAAAAAATCGTCTGTTTATTGTCTTACTTTGAAAATTAACTAGAAATGCGTTTTAACAGAAAAACATATCGCAATACGAAGATGGAGGTTCGCAAAAAAATGGAAGGATTATTTTTTCTTAAGAGAATTTTGAAAGAAAGTACGTTGCAATTAAGACGAAATTATCTGCTCTCGCGTACGATCATGTGCTGGGGAAATCTCAGCGTCACACACGTTCGCGGCTCCCACAGGTCTAACTATGGAATTTAATAGCGGAAATGCCATTTCTGAATAAGAAACTGTGGCATTATTGAAAACACTCACGAAAAAGCATTTAAAAATGACAGTTATTATTTTTTTAATAAAAGAATTTTCCTCTTATTTTTCGGACAGTTTGGTCATTCTATGAGTGACGACTTTTTCATAAAATTTGCTGTTCGGGATCAACATTACGGGTAACTATTATACGGCGTTGTGTTTTCTTGAATTTCACATCCTGCTGATCAAGCACCTCCGGTGATTACACGAAGGCATTTTTTTCCTTTCCCTGAATTTCAGTGTTTGTTGATTATACGTCGCTACGGAAAAAAATACGGTATTTTCTATGGACACGAAATCAGATTTTTCTGCTTTGTTCGCCCACATTAATTTTTCTGATTAACACAACTATCGGAGGAAGAAATCTTTCTAGTGGATTTTAATATCTTATAATAAATAATATAATATCTTATATTAATATCTTATAATTATAATATTTCTATCTTTCTTCAGTTTTCTTGCTTTTATTGCTATATGTTACTTTCTTTTTCGCCAGTTCTTTGGATCACAGTTTTCATTATAAAACGGATGGATTCATTACACTGAGGGTTATACATGTTCATAGAATTTGAAAGATCATTCTGATGTAGCAATAAAACTGGTATTCATTACACGTGATGATTTTCATCATGTTCAATTTCTAACGACGCTTTTTTTCTGTGGATGATGGGAATTTCTATTCGTAAAGAATTACTTTTCTCGAGATATATTTTGAGTGGTTATTAAAGACAACTTTGAATCAATGAGTTCAATAAGTTGGAACTGTACACCAATTACTTTCAAAACAGTATAACTATACTATGACTTTTTCAAGGAGGTAGACAGCTAACTGCAGTTAGATGTCTACCTTCCGTGAAACAGCCATCTGGTTGATGTGCGAAAGCTTGGAAAGTTCTATTTCTATTCTACGCCAAGAAATTTCGGATTATTAATATAGTTATATTATTTTGAATCAGTGATCTGCCATTCTTATTGATTATGTGTTGTATCCCAAATAATAATGATTGTTGTCCAAAGGACCGTTCACTTCTTAAGTAATGCCATTTATTTCAGGAAAAAGACAGCATTTTTTTTTTTTTTTTTTGCAAAGTGCTGTATACTTTTTCCAGGATAAAATACATTTTGTTAATGATAAATAGCGAATAAATTCTTTGTTTTACTTTCGTTGCTAAAATGCAGACAATTAAATATGCTTGGTGAGGGAATATCCCTATGTAAGATGCTGAATGAGAGCAGTCTCAGGCAAGGGGACAAAGTTAAAATCTGACAACCCGCCAAAGAGCGACTTTAGCAAAACCCCGTTGAGCATTGGAAGTAATTCCAGGAGAGTACGGCAGAGGAAATAATGCGAGTAATGCAAGGCATCTTGAGTAGGCTAATGCGTTGTGTGTGTTGCGACGACAGAGTGGTATCCGTCATTTAAGATGATGAAACCCAAATTATTTTTATGATTTTAAATGATAATGATCAGTTAGATTGCACATTAACAAATACCTCTATGGCATAGGTTCGCAGTGTCTAAAAAAACATGAAATCGTTTGATCATGAAAGTATCCGTGATGAAAAATAGGATAGCGATCGGCGATCAAGGCGTTTTAGAAGCAGTGGCTGAAACATTTAGTTGGCTCAAGTAAACATGACTCTAAAGCAGTGGCGGCCAATGACTACGTGCTACCGTGCTGCAGCACGCAGTGCTCGAAATGGGCCGGTATGCATAAAAAGAAGTGCATACTGGCACTTCTTTTTTCTCCTAGTATTTTATACCCGCACTTCTTTACACGGAATTTACATTCCAGCACTAATTTTAGCAGTGGGAACTGCAAAATGATTTTTTCTGGTCCCTGACTTAGTAGCAAGCATACTTAAACATGGGAACCTTATGCTCTTGAAAAATAACTGTGTGGGAGCCATAAAGGGTAGGGTAGTGGTGTGCACATGAGGTATAAGTTCATTCCTTCAAAAGATGAGACTGAAGCTACCCATAGCGCGCGGTGTGAACACCGCGCGCTATGGGTATTATCTGGGAACACCCTCTTCGAGAGAATGTTCAGACCAAGTGAGTCCCAGGAGTCTACAAAGTCGAATGGTCCTGCAAGAGGCAGTGACGACTCAGGACAGGATGTCTCCCATAATATTGTGGAAGAGCCGAGGACAAGCAGTGAAGTCCCTGATCTAAAGCATAGGCCAACCTATGTTGAAGCTGCAGCTAAACAGCCTTCCCAACTCAAAGCATCCGAAAAATCTCCCAGCAGGTTGACGGTGCTGGGAAGAAATAGCACAGCAGAGCTCAAAGATTTTACTGGGGCAATCTCCTCGGTTGTTGATGCGCCTGCAAAATGAAATGGTGGCGTCAATAGGCAAAGGAAGGAAAGGTCACCCTCAGCCATTGAAAGTGTGAAACTGATCTAACCAAGGCTGTCATCGAACGCCAGTCTGATCCACTATGCGTAGAGATGCAAGAGGTCAACTCAAGCGTCTCCGTGATCGCGGAACAGGTACAGGTTACCAAACACCCTGAGACATGTTTGCCATCTAACGTGTCAAAAAGAGTGCCACCGGTGGTTTGCAATACAATTATTAGCAACTGGCCTCTGATCTATGAGAGGATAGAAAAAGAGCTTGAGGCGACGGCGTCGGTAAAAATGGCGGGGGACCATACTACCATAAAAGTGAAGACTATTGCCGATCATCGGCAGTTGACATCTCTCCTTGAAAACTGCAATGTTGAATTCTTCACTTTCACCCTGTAGGTCCTGTTTGCGGCTGTTTTGAAACCAACTGTTCCCAGATCTATCGACTTGGATTGGGTGTCCCAGTCGATGGCATCCTTTTGCCATAGTAAATTTCATATCTGAAAAGACGAATGACAAAATATGAACACCCACATGTTATCAGGGAATATTTCCCCCGCGCTGTGTTTGGGGGTGGGGGGGATTACCATCAGGCTTTTAAGAACTAAATTAATATTAGGCTTTTAAGGGGGAAAGTTAACATCAGTTCTTCGAAAAAATTAACATCTAGCATTAGAGAAAAATTAACACGAATCTTCCGAGAAAAAAATTAACATCAAGCTTTCGAAAAAAAAATTAACATCAAGCTTCCGAGAAAAATTAACACGAATCTTCCTAGAAAAAACTTAACATCAAGCTTTCCAGAAAACAATAGGCATAAAGCTTTCGATAAAAACGTCCGCACACTTGAAGTTTAAAGAAAACTGAGCTTTATAAATATAGAAGTTGAGTCATCCAAAACAAACATTTCTAAAGCTAAAAATTACTTTTTTTGTTAAATTTATAGGGTCAACAGTTCCCTTAAATTATTAATTTTGCCTTTGTTTCACACCGGCTTACAGGATTCAAATGAAATTTGGCGTACTTTAATGAATTCCCAAAAGTCAGTGTACTTCAAATATGAATAAGCGTTATTTATTGAAGAATATTACAAATAGATTTCTTAATGTGCAAAATCAGGACGCTAGGGATGTCATTAATTTTAAAACACATGCATTATAACATATTACACAAACGAGGAAAGAGTGCAAAAAAATTAAAAGTCAAAATCTTTCTTGAGTCTGTAAACTATGGGAAATAGTTTTTTCTTGTGACACTGAATCTACTTGTGTTTTTTCTTGTGACACTGAATCTACAAGAAAATCTCAAGGAGGAAAACCATGCCACATGAAGTAAATTATTTTGCACACATATCAACACAAAGGACAAAGTTTTGTGCGCAGTCATTTGCGTTAAAAAGAAATTGAAGATTCCCTCATTACAATTCAGTACCACTTTCAGCCTAAATATCAGGCATTTTCCTCTTGTGTACTGCAAAACCAGCCTTCGTAATATTTCTGAAGACCTGATAGTAATTTGAAATTAAGAGATTACGGCTCTGGTACCACATTAGTAGTTTTTGTCTCCTAATATACCGATGTTTCTCAGGCTTTTGATGCGGCTTACTTAAATAAAATGTCTCAACTTTTTACCTCTGCACAATTTTGCAACGAATGTCTGTGTTATAATTGCCGCTCTAAATTCTGCCTTATGAAGGATGAGCCAATGGATAAAAAAACAGCGAAAAGCCGGCCGCCGTAGTTCACTTGGGATAACAGCCGCACCTGAATAGGAAGTAAATGTGAAACAAGACTTTGCTTTGAAGTATATTTCCACATGCATTGCCTCAGTTCTGTTTTAATATTTTTGGTCAGAGTTACTCAGAATAAAAAATGACTCCGTAATCTTGGACATACCAGTGATAATTTTATAAATACGTTTGTTTGTATGTAATTTACGAAACGAATGGCTTTGTTGAATTTCCCCCTTTTGTGAAATCGGAGAGAAACTATACAGCCGGAGAACTGATTTTGCATTTCTAAGTTGTCACCGATTTTAAATATTCAACATTTCTTATGCGCGTTTCACGCATTTACATGTTTTTCGCAATAACAGTTCGTTTATCACTTATACAGAAAAAACAAGTAACCAGTGCTAAACATAGTAAAATATTATTCCGACCATTTTTCCGAAATGGAACTGGAGTCGAATCTCGGTGAGACATGGATAAGATGTTTGCTTTACGACATTGGCTCTCTTCGTTCCCTGGAACCAATGGTCCTAAATTAAAGACAGTCGTTTGCTTATAGCGATCAAGTTGCTCACTATGATCGTTAAATCCCCACAAAAAAAATATCCCATTCTATGTCACTCAACTTCAAAATTTACCTTAAAAACATGCATTTGAAGGAACCTGAGACTTTTTTTCTCTCTCAAAGATGCACGGCTGTTATCTTTTTTTATTTCTTTTCTTTATTTCTTCACATTTGTATAGTATGACGTCAAGTTCCATATTCTTCTCAGCCTGTTGGCACCCACTGCAGGGTATAGGCTTTTCCAACTTCCTCGGTACTTAGCCTCAGTCCACCATTTAGCACCTCGAAATTTCTGAAGGTCATCTCTTCATCTTGTTTTCTGGCGCCCCCTTCGTCTCTTTCCATCTCTTAGTTGCCATTATGTTATTAATCGGTCTGTCTTTCATGTTCATCCCATCTCCACTTGAATTCTTTTATTATTTTTATAATACCTATTATTCCTGTTCTTTCTTTCATAAGTGAATTTCTAACTCTGTCTCTTCTTGTTATTCCCAACATTCTTCTCTCTAACTTTCTTACCGATACTCTTATTTTTTCACATTGTCGTTCTATGATACTCCATGTTTCACTTCCATTAGTAAATGCGGGGTTAATACATGCATTGAACATTTTTCTTTCAAAACACAATGAAAGATTGCCGGTTAAATAGTCGCCAAAAGGCTCTATTACCTTGGATAATTTTTCTATTGATTTCGCCTTCTTTAAAACTGAATACTTGACCTAAATAAATGTATTCATCTACTTTTTCCATTTCTTTTCCTTCGATTAAAATCTTTCCTGTATCCTTTCATTAGTCAGATCATTTTTAAGACTTTCCATCCATAAATCGTCTATCATATTTTGCATTTCACTATTGCTAGTTGTGATGATGACTAATATAATCAGCAAATCTTAAGTGATTTTGGTATCTTCCATTTATGTTTAATCCTTTTTCATCACAGTTTAAATTTCTGAAAATATCTCCTAATACAGAAAAGTCTCATATTACGTGTTATAAATTTGAATTGAACGAATATGAGGAATGCAAACTTTTCAGAAAAAACACCTATGGAAAAGTACTAGGAGTAACTCTGTGTTTCTATCAGTGTGCCACTATGTGATTTCATCCAGGGCTTTACAGAGAAAAGGCCTAGTCGGTCCTTGTGGGGAAGTGAATGCCGACCCATGTCTGAAAGAGTGAGAAGAAAAGGGGTTGGTCACTTGTCTCTACGTCATTGCGCTGGTCTGCTCTCTGAGCTTCGTTTGTCAACTTCCCTACAAGACCAAATTTCCCTCTGTTATGGTTTTGCATACCCGCACCATTTTTTGGTTTATATACAGTATTTAGTTCACATTGTGTTTTTCTTAAGTTGTACACTCAGTGTTGATTTTTATTTCCGTTTTGTTTTTAAGGAAATGTCGTCATGTGCCGATGTGATTTGCTCAAATACGCATATAAACACGAAAAGACAGGATATTGTTTTCCTCGTGTTTATAAGAGGGATCTTCATCGGGTTCCGATACAGATCCTTCCTTAGAAAATATTTCAAAAAAACTGCCTCGAAACTAATTCTGTTCAAGATACTTGGCTGTTTGACAGTACAATCATTTCCTTGGGATAATATTATTAAAAAGTTTGAATAGATTTTCTGCGCAGTTCACGACATGACAATTTAGAAAAGGGAAAGGTGTTATTCGGGAACTCATAATTTATATAGAAAACCTTTTTCTCCGTATCTGTCAACAAAGATCCTATTTGTCGGTTTTGCAGAATACGAACATTTATTCGAATTCGTATTCTGAACAGAATTTCATTGTTAGTGCCGCGAAGGGGAGCTCTGCAGAAAATGAACAAAAAATGGATTGACTCAAACGCAGTGAGAAAAACAAGTTTTTTCCCGTATTTGGGCAATGAAGGAAACAGTTTTACATTTTGTACAATGGAAAACCATTTTCCAGTTTGTGCAATTAGGAACATACCTTCATTTTATGAAGTAAATTTTGTTTACCACTTTTTAAACCCGATGACCTTCAGTAATCATGACGTATGCAAAATGTAAGCAAATGATTTTTATTTTATACATTTAACAGAGTGTTTGAACTACTTTCGCAGAGTTTGAACAACTCAGTAATTTTTCGGGTCTTAAAAGTTTTAAACAACTAATGTGTGACAGAGAGAAAAATATTTTAAACCTCTGAAATTTTCTAAAAAGAAAAAGGAAAAACTGTTTTTGACATAAGAAATATATAGTTTGTTTAGTAAGCAAAATACATATTAAAAAAAACATTCATGACAGAAATTGTTCATTTAAAGTTATCGCATTTATACTATTACATCAATGTTTTCTGATTTTAGGACCCAAAATTCGTAACTTTTGTTTCCGAAAAAGACAATTTCTATTATTTGAGTTCGCATTGCAATAGATGACTTACTGTAATATGTTAAATATGGTAATAACATTGACTGAAAATATCTTTCCTATGGTGCTCCGCTAGAGCACAGCTCCCCGTGGCTCTTGGCTTCCGAACGAACAGAGCAGCTACGTCATCAACCAATGCACTGACAATGAGTGCATTAAGAATGTAAGAGGATTCTAAAACTCACTATATTGAAAAAAGTCGCCTGACACCTAGAAGAGAAACACAGCATAGCATTTATTGACGTACATTAATACGGTGTCGGTCCACCTATGGCATTAATGCCTACACTGACCCTTCGAAACATGCTTTCCACACGGTTTCGGAACACAGCGACAGGTATGCGCTTCCATTCAGCACACATTACTGCAGCTAAATGTTGCTTAGTAGTAGACCTTGGTTCCAAACTTCTTATGCGGGGCGCTAATTCATCCCATAAGTGTACTATGGGATTAAGGTTATAGCTCTGTGCTGGCGAGTTCACACACGACACGGAATCATCGTCAAACCAGGACGTAACAGTCTTTGCTTTATGATTAGGAGCATTATCCAGCTGGTACTAACAATGCTCGGTCCCATAGTATTGCCACAGAGTTGGTAGGGCGTAATTGTCCATGATATCAAGGTAGACGTGCTGATTAACAGGTTTGACCACGATAACCAATGGGCCATAACTATACCACGAAAAACATCCTAACATGAGTACACTTCCAGCTTCAAACTTAATCGTGGTAACAGTGCACTGTGTTAAATAGCGTTCCACCAGCTACCGCAATAACTGCACACGGCCATCAGACTGATGAATCGTGTATCTGGATTCATCAGTCCATAGGACGTTTTCATTGATCTACGATCCATGATAAATGTTTTTAACATCATGCTAAAGGACTAGTAGCACTCCGAGTGGAGACAAAAGGCTCATGAGCAGCCGACAGACCACGGCACCCCGTGGAATGAAGTTCTCTGCGAATGGTGCATATACTTACCGAGGTTCCAGCATTTTTACTCACACGTACACTAAGATCTTGGGCAGTACTCCATCGATTAGCTGTAACGACTTTCCTGAAGCTTCGACGTCCCGTATTACTAATTTTCTTTGGTCCGCGGATACGTTTTGCTGTTTCAGGCACGCCATGTGTCTTCATTGTAACCGGTACATCCAAAACAGTTGACTTGGGTATGATTAAACGCCAGTCGGTTTCTCTTATGGACAACCCACTAATATAACACCCAACAATCTTTACTTTCTAAAAGTCAGTTCTCGTCAGCCGCGAAACTTTGCACTCAATCTCACAGGGCGATTTAATCGCTGTCAGCTGCATGCTTGTTTTTGTACCATTTGCAACTGTACGGCGCATCTCAAAAACGCAGCGGATCTGTTCATTTGCTTTTGAAATGGTGTCCGGTGACTTTTGTCAATATAGTGTACATTGAGTAGCCAAATTTGGTGGTACTCTCTCGTGTTTTGCGTACGGAAAAGAACATTTTAAGTAATTGAATGCACTAAAAGAATTCTAACCTATAGTGAGTACTGAGTTTTTGCACCGTTTCTTACATACACCCTTCCGAATGAGGCGATATAAGAGCAAAAATAAAGGACAGTCTAAAACTTTTAAATGATAATCTTTCCACGGAAGATTCTATTACACACTGAGTGGCCACTTTGTTCGGTACAGACACTCCTGTGGTACCAGTGTGGGGAAAAAATAAAATGTTGGATGGCTGATCTACGAGAAAAAATCCGTTGACGCAGATATCAACTTGAAGTTAACTGTTTGAGTCAACGAGATATGGAACCCGTTTGTTGTTAAATTCAGTTGAATGACATTGAATGTTTACGTTTTGGAGACATGAATTATTTTACTGAACATGAAATTTCTCCAGATATTGAAAAAACAGCCGAAAACTTTATAAACGCTTTGGAAAATATTAAATTCATGCAGCGAATGACTTAGCTGGAGTTCCAGAATTTTAATGAAATTATAAAAGAAAATCTGCAAAAAAGAGAGTTGAATTTGTATATCTAAATGCCCGTCGTTTAAAATATTCAAACCTTTTTCACCACGGTGCTTACCTACAACTATTTTTTGCAATATTTGAAACTTTTATCTCTAATCAAAACTTTGTTTGGCACCTATTTCGGAAAAAAGAATCAGCGATGGAAGCAATAAATTGCATTCCACAACATTCTTTGTCACATGCTCCGAAAACAGAACAATTAAAATTTAGCACACGGAAAAGGACCTTCAGCTACTTTGTGTGCTCCGTCGGACATATTGCTGTTCATTTGTTGTTGTTTTTTCATTTTTTGTTGGTGTTCTCGCATGACGTAAATTGAATTATTACACCCAAAAAGATGAAGAAAAGAAATGAAATTCAACAAGAAATTTAACATTAGGAAAACGGTCTTACGAAATTAACTACGATTAATTTTGGAAACGGATTTTACTTCTTGGGAACAAAGTCAAGTGAAAGTTTATTTTCAATAACTAGGAATGCCTGCTGGTGAGGAACGAAAATGGCCCGCAGGTGGCCTAGTGGTCAGCATTCGTGACTGCCCCGGAGATATTCTCAGGTTCTATCCCACACAGTACTGCCCCTCCCCCTCCCCTCTATAATAAATCAGAGCTTTTTCCTATCCCTTTCTACCTCACTACAGTGTCACTTTCTATCTGGCACTCTGTCCCAAATCTACTAATTTCCTGTTTCTAAGGGTTGTTTAAGACCTGGGGTCAGGCACTCCCTTTCTAAAATCCTTTACATCCGATCTGATCTGATGAATTAAAATAAATGAGACGTATTATCAGAGGTCATTAGGAGACAATGTGAAGGTCAAGGGTTACCTTCAGGAAGAGCTTTATTTTAAACAGGGATTAAAGAATAGGTAGGTTCTATGTATTATCAGAAGCAAAGGCGTGTGGAAATTAGGGTGCACTGAGCTTACGTCATCCAATTACAGGGGAAAACACAAAGCCCGAGCTTTAAGAACCTGGAATGGCTCATCTTTTGCATAACAAGAGTTCAGTTGCTCAGAGTGCTTGAAGTTGTCTTACGCAATTTTTGGTACTGGACATTTGGATTATTAATAGATCGATACGGATTTGAAAAGAGAGAAATTGTTTTCAACATATTAAGCGGTAAGTAAGTCATATTATGGTATCGTATATTTCATTATAATAAATTAAGTCTTCGCTTGTAAAAGTTTTCTTTTGTCCTAAAAATATGTGCAATGCATTCGAAGAAAGGCAGCTTTTCGCGAAGGTGATATGCTCCGTCACTATGTTCGCCGCTTATCGATAACGTACAACCGGAACATATCTGAGAATATCAAAAATCGCTAGTTTTAATTTGAAAAGGGGTTTTAGTGAGTTATTAGGTTATTCTACGAAAAAATATTTATATATCTACAAAATACTGCACTATTTCGATATTTTACCTTAGATTCCATTGCTTTTCAATTTGGTTAAAGGTTTATAATTTATAAGCTTTTTGGGATTATGCGAAAAATTTTGAATATCTTATTGTTGTTTTTTCTATACGCTAGACATGCTTTAGATGACATGCTTTAGATACACAGTTCTTTTACGCGCGGTATATTTGAGAGAATCGAAAAAGCGTATTTTTTTCAGTTATGGAATCGATGATGCATCTAAAAATTTACTAACACCTGGTTGTCTAGACGTGGAATTTTTATAAATTCTGAGGCTTTTTTATAAATACAAGAAATTCTTAAACGTATGCAAAGATAAATACAGAGTTTATTTGGCACTAACATTAAAGCAAATAGTAGACAAACTACTTTGAAAGGAGTAATGCTTTTAATTAAAGAATGCCTAATGGGAGTGTTGAATATAATGCAAAACTATTCAGATTCATAACTTAGTATTTTAAAAGTAAGGATTTTTGTTTTATATATTGAAAAACAAAATCGAACAGATTTTTTTCCTAACTTTTATAATAAAATTGTTACCAAAAAATATATTTCCTGAGTGAAATTAGGCATGGGCTTGAGGTTATAAACAAAAGATTTTTATATGTATCATCATCATTGTCAACCATTATCAATCCACTGCGGGACGAAGGTCTCTCCAAGTTTTCTCCACAACGGTCTGTCTTGTGCCAGTCTCCTCCAAGTCACTCACGCATAATTTCGAATTTCATCCACCCATCTCCCATGTTGTCTTTTTCTGGGTCTTATCTTGTCCCTTGGAATCCAATCTAAAATTTCGGCTGTCCATCGATGGTCTGGCAGTATGTCCAGCCCATTGCCATTTCAGGGATTTAACTCTGATCATGACGTCTTCCACTCTTGTGATTTTTCGGATCCACGAGTTCCTCTCCTTATCTCTCCTGGTTACACCAAGCATGCACCTCTCCATATTACTTTGAGTTGTCTGCAGCCTTTGTATGTCTCTTTTAGTTAAGGTCCATGTCTCTGCAATATACATAAGCACTGGAAGGATGCATTGATCATACACTTTTCTTTTAAGACATACTGGCATATTGCTCTTGAAAATTATGCTGTTTCTTCCAAAAGCTCTCCAGGCAATTCTTAAACGTATGCCAGGCAAGTTTGTCCCAGGCAAGTTTGTACGCCGATTAATTTCTTCATCAATGTGACCCTCACTTGATATCTGCTGTCCAAGACAAACGTACGTGTCTGTTATCTACAGCTAAACAACACCTTTGTCTTCTGAAAGTTCATTTTTAATCCCACTTCTTTACTCTTGTCAACAAGTTCCTGGATCATACTCTGCAGCTCTGATGGGGTAGTTCCAAAAATGACTACGTCATCAGCAAAACGAAGGTGGGTTAGATAATCTCCATTAATATTTATCCCTTTGTTTTCCCAGTTCAGTGATTGAAAGATATTTTCCAGTGTGGCATTGAAAAGCTTCGGAGATATGGTGTCACCTTTTCTCACTCCCTTTCCAATTTTTATGTGTGTTGTATTTTCAAACAGCCGAATCTTTGCACTTACATTTTCATAGATGTTATTAATAATATTAATGTATGCATCTTCAATACCGAAGGATTTCAGAGCCATTGTAAATGCTGATGGTTTCACTGAATCAAAGGCTTTTTCATAATCGATAAAAGCCATGCACACTGGAAGTAAATATTTCCTCGCTCTTTCAATTAGTTCTATCAGTACGTGGATGTGATCTATTGTACTGTAGCCTCTCCTGAATCCAGCTTGTTCTGTCGGTTGAGCTATGTCCAGTGTTACCTTCAAGGGGTGTGAAAGAACTTTAGTGAAGATTTTATAAACCAGGTCTGTAGTTCCTGAGATCCTTAATATCACCTGTTTTATGTAGCAGGATCTTTGTAGCGTTGTTCCAACCCTCAGTAATCTTTCCTTCATTAAGGCATTGAGTGAAAATTTGGACGAGTACTGTTTCGATTTCTCCACTTGCTTCTTGTATGATGTCTACAGTAATTCCATCTTCTCTTTTAGCTTTTCGCCGCTTCATGCTCTTGATGGCATGTGCAATTTCTGCTGGGAGGACTGGAAGAACTCTGGTACTGGTACATTTCAAGATGTCTGGAGTACATGTATCATCCCTTTCGTATCATTTGGAGTATAAATATTTCACTCTTGTTAAAATTTCGCCTCTATTTCTTATTACAGAACCATTTTCTTTTCTCAGTGCCATAATCTGTTTTCTTCCCTTACTGAGATGTCCCTTTGCTATTTTTAGGCTTTGGTTGTTTTCAATTGCTTTCCTCACTAGTTCACAGTTGAATTTCCTTACGTCTTCAGTGATACTTTTTCGTACTGCCTTGCATGGCTCGATATATTCCACTTTGGAAGTCACATCTTCTTTAGTTGTCCTCATCTCTCTCCGTTTTTGCATCAACATTTTGGCTTCTTCTGATAGTTTGTTCACATGCAACTTGTTCTTATACCTAGCTAATTTTGTATCTGTTTCCATAAGAGCTTTGGTTAATTTTCTGTTAACTTCAGAAATATCCACTTCTTCCAAAGTTAGGTCTTCTAAAGCAGAAAATCTGTTCTTCAGTTCCAACTTGAAGGTATTATGGTGTTTTTTAAGGTTGGTTATGTCAATACATTTTGTTTGTCCTATGAGCGTGCCACGTTCGAGTTTAGTGTTGAGGTACATCTTACATCTCACCAATCTATGGACACTACCTCTGTTGAACTTGTATAGCACACTGCAGTCTTCTACGACGAATATTTTGTTACACGTAATACACTGCAGGACAATTATAAGGACGAATGACAATAGCAACGATAGCAACCATAAAATGGAAGGCAGGAAAATGTGGAAATTAGCATAAGTGCGGGATACAGTAAGACGAGTTGTGCGCATGCAAATTTTGGATTGCCGAACTTGTTCGTGACGTCATAGTGCTGATAAGAGATATAAAGGATTTGACGCGTATTGAACGTTGTTGTTCAAACGCAAAGTTGAAAGGGAAAGAATCAATTGACGAACTTGCAATTTTTAGTATGTCTTCCTGACATCACCTAGATGATTTTACGCGTGACCGTATTATTGGCAAGATTGAAGAAGGGCGAAAAATAACAGATGTTGCCAGGGAGTTCGACGTCAGCCACAGTGTTGTTTCAAGGCTTTGGAAATCATTTCAAACAAATGGAGAGTGTAGCAAACGTCACGGCGGAGGTCGTGTTCGCAGTACGACACCTGCAGAAGATCGGTACATAGTCCTATCAACAAAAGACACCGCCGCAGCACAGCTAGTGAGGTAGCAAATCAGTTTATGGCTGCTACTGGCAAGCGGATCTTCCGAAAAACTGTCGCCAGACGTTTGCATGAAGGAGGACTATACGCCCGCCGTCCTGTTGTGTGCATCCCATTGTCCAGACGTCACCGTACCGGCCGTTTGCAATGGTGCCATCAACATCGTAATTGGACTAACAACGACTGGTCTGCTGTCTTCTTCTCAGATGAGAGTAGATACAGTCTATCGTCTGATTGTCGACGACAACTGATCTGATGTGATAGTGGTACTACATATTGTCCAGAAAACATACAGGAAAGGGACCGATATCCGACATGTAGTGTCATGGTAAGGACTGGCATCATGATCAATGGCCGTACGTCCCTCTATGTGCTTCCAACTGGGACTATGACTGGCCAAGGATACATTAATGATGTTCTGCTACCTCATTTTTGCATGTTCCGTGGTGCTGTCGGTGATAGATTCATTTTCATGGACAACAACGCAACGTGTCATCGAACTGTTGCTGTCCAGGATTGTCTTGAGAGCGAGAATATTCAACGCCTCGTATGGCCAGCACGTTCTCCAGATCTAAATCCCATTGAAAATCTGTGGGATGCTTTGGGGAGGAGTCTTGCTGGTCGCCAATGCCCTCCAGTAAACAAGGACACCCTCATCCGTGCACTGACAGAGGAATGGGATAAATTACGCCAACAGCTGCTTGAAAATTTTGTGCAAAGCATGACACGACGTGTGTAATCTTGCATCGCCCTCCATGGTGGCCATATCTCGTATTGACATCTTACGCCGGAACGCCTGCGGACGGTAATTGCATTTTTTCACGTTTACGTATTCTGCATAAAATGGCCTGTTTGTCCCTTGAACATGTTCCAAAGCCTTCTGGGTTTCAGAGCACAATAAATTGTCTTTCTTGTAATGTCCTGACATTCTGACATTATTTTATTTCACTTGGCATCCCACTACACTAACTTTTTATGCGCTATATAGCCGTTTATGATCCGTCCTTAGCAATTGTCCAGCAGTGTAAAATCAATTTCACTTGTCGTCCCATTTGGATGTCTCCATGTCCATTTCCTGTGTGGCTTTTTCTTTAAAAAGGAGAAAGATGAAAAACCCTTCTGCCTCTGCAAACTCAACGAGAGTATTTCCACGCTGGTTTCTGTTGCCGTGACCGAATTTACCTACTGAAGTTTCATTCTGTTGCCGTTGCCCTATTTTTGCATTGAAATCTCCCATAATTATCTTCAAGTGCTGCTTACCTTTATTATTGAGATGACGAATTTCCTCATAAAATTCTTCAATTTCTTCTTCAGAATGACTTGTTGTCGGTTCATAAGTTTGAATAATCTGAGCCTTTTATCTTCTCGAGAGTTGGATAACGAGTCGTGGAGCTCTGTCAGAGGAACTTTCAACTTCTATAACTTTATCCTTCAGTTTCTTGTACGTTATGAATCCAACACCACTAGTTCTGCCAGTATCTGTCCCACGATAGTAGAAGAGATGTCCACTTTTCAGCTCAATGAGATCTTCTCCTTTTCTCCTTACCTTACTTAGCCCGACGATGTCCCATTTGATCCTTTGTAGTTCATATTCCAATTCAAGAAGCCTTGAATCAGATGATAAGGAGCATCCATTATACGTAGCCAATGTCAGCATCAGATGGCAGCCTAGTCCGGTCCTTCGGGGATTCTTAGCACCGTCTGCCTTCATGTCGCACTGGCCGCTGCCTTGGACAGGTACATTCCAGCTGCCGGAGACTGATGGCCAAGATTTAAGTTGTGGAGTCATTTTGGAAGGGTTTGGCCATAACTCACTACGCTGGCCAAGCGGGTTGGTGAGTGTGGGATAGCATTTCCTCTGATCCCGATGGTACAGCTACACCGCTATTTGCGGTCATCAGAGTCCCTTCAGTGGGAACAGGATGTACCACGAGAAGGCGGGGTTGACATTTGTCATGGAGAGGCTCTGATGTTACGCATCAATTGACTTTACATCCCTATACATGTATACATGTCTTAAATTATAAATTAGAGTAATCTAAAATTCGTTGTTATGTTTAATTTTTTCCTTTTGGAGGCTCTTGAAAATTGTACATTAGCATTTATCATTTGTAAATGCTGCCGCAATTGTTGTTCAAACCTCTGCTTATGTCCATTCGTCCGATAGGAGTTCGGGTTCGAATCCCGCTGAGGCATTGATGTTGTGTTTGCCTTACGACACTGACTGTCTCCCTTTCCTGGAACCAGTGGTCCTAAATTAAGATAAGACGACAATTTATAGACCCTCGAGTAGCTCACAATTATCATTAAATCCCCCGACCCCCTCCTCCAAAAGAAACAGCGTCTGAAATTTCATTTATATATTTTAAATGAAATCTCAGACGCTTTTGCATTCATACGTTTTTTAAGGCCATTCCCTACGAAAACATAACCGAAATTCCAAAGAGTATATTTTCGAATATGCACATAGTACTGCCAGTTTATTAGGTGCACTGTTGTACTGTATATGTGGAATGGAATACATGTATCTTTGGTATAAGTACTGCTTTATGCGTTCCTTACCTTCAACAATTTAATGAAAAAGCATTCTGTGAAATAAGCTCAAGTAAGCTTGACTTGACACGCGGAAACACTCTATATAGTTTATAAGGAGTCTGTTAATTTGCAGATACATGGATCTTCAAGTATAAGGGACCATGTCTTCTTGAAGTGACATGCATATTTCGATTTTTAGTAATTTTCTTAAAAGTAGGCTGTTCACTGAAGACTGAGCACGCACTGAATTTATTCAATGAAAACGTTTGTCTTCATCAGCTACGCCGAGCGTTGTTGTATGTTACATACCACACTCCGTTTATTTGGGGGAAATTATACCTCTCAAGAAAATTTGAATAAGTTGATTAATCTTTTTCTCCCATTTAATCGGATTTAGGAACGAAATCTCTGAATCCTGATTAAATGTATTAAAGTTCTAGAAATATAATAGATAAACATCTCAACTTTAAGTAGGAATAAATTGATACTTAATTTATTTCTAATAGCTTATATAAATTAATACTTCGTCGGTAAATAAATAAGTATTATGTCTAAACATTCACTTATATGTTTTACGTAATTTTACATTGCTTGTAATTTCCAATTTCATTAATTTGAGTGTAGACGTGGGTTTTCAATGTTGTTGAAGGGAAAGGCCATAGATATGAAACTCTCATTTTAATAATTTCATGCTGAATATTTTGCTTTCTCAAGACATGCATTTGTACCTAATTTGTTTGGACGTGAAGTATGCTGGTACTTATATGAAAGGGAAGGCGGACAACTCTCAGAGGTCTGTAAACTGTCACCTGTCCTTAATTAAGGGCCACTACTTCCCAAAGCCGAAAGACTGATCAGGGAATAGAGCCCTGACTCATCTGGCACTGATGATTAGAAGCCAACATTTTGTGCCACTGAGTTTGCGAAATCTATAATTTTCTGCCTACCCCCTCCCCTCCCAACAATTATTGTTCTGACTAACCAAGGCAACAGGAGCAGAGCTCTTCTTACAGAAACTTTGCCTCAATTTTTCTTCTATTGTTATTGATTCCATTTCTTTTTAACCCAAATTATTTTCACTGAATTTTCTTTACACACCAGATTAATTCATTGTATTAAACGATATAGGAGCCCGTAGTACTCTGGAAAATTATTCTACATTGGCACTATATAAAACGTGCTTTATATTAAATACGGTGCTTTTTACGATATTCTCCTTCTAAGGAAATTTCTACATTTTTGTCGGTGGAGGGGGAATTCATCTAATTGTACAGAAGCTAAGTGGCCAGTTGTAGGGCCGGATAATGGTCTTGCAGGACCCAAGACAAAATTTCATTGTGAGGCTCTCAGCGAAATTTCATTACCTAAAAAAAATATCGTATATTAATAAAGTTATGTACAAAATGTCCTCCGTAAAGTTCCTCGACCACACAGAAACTACCATAAAGAAAAATTAGTTATCTCAATGATGTATTTGCTTTTTGAGCTGATGGGAAAACGCTAAAATATGGATTTTAAGATCAGAGGGAGTAAAGTGTTGAAATCTACAATGGGGAGGAGAGTGTGTTGCATTGCGTTTTTTTCTTAAAAATGTCCTTCCGAAATTATAAAACGTTAGGTTCAAATAACCTTCGCAGGAAATATTAAGGCTCAATGGAGTATTTTGGGGACCATGCCCCCCCCCCCAACGAAATAAAAGGTCTTTTCAAAATTAAAAGGGATAGCTTCAAATAATCTGCGTAGGGAACAATAATGGTCAGGGGGAGTATTCAGGGGCTGCCTCTTATTCCCCCCCACAAATTACTACAAGTTTTAACAGTTGTTTCTTTTTATGCAAGATGGGAGAGCTGTCAAATAAGATACTTTCTTTAAACTTGTATATGCTCGCATATATGCAAATTGTTTTTTCCTTATTTGTGCTTCAATTGTTAAGGTTACTGAGCAACTGGCCTCCAAATTCAGCCCCAAAAAAACAACTTTGTTATTGTTTTCTTTATTCATTTACGCTTTCCAACAGTAGGTTGAAGAAGCGTATATACTCCAGCTTTGTCCGCCTGTCCACACGATAACTTGAGTAAATATGGTTCGAATATAATGAAATTTTAGTATGTGGTAGGGGATTACCTGGGGACGCATCCTTTTGGAAATGGGTGAAATGGGATCAAAGGTCAGGACATTGCAGCGAGATTTATTCTACAGCCACTATCCTCATAACTTGAGTAATAACTTTAGTAATGCTTTCTGGTATGTTGGAAAGCGTATCATAATCAATGCATTGCATGATTTTACTAACTTGTTTTAATTTTAATATATGGTTTACAAACAAAATTGTTGAATATGTAACAAAGGAAGCCACAAAATAATTAAACTAAATTTACTATGTCATAACTCGGAAAATACTTGGGTAGTACTTATTTTCAAATAATTCATACTTTGAAAATAACATTCCCTCGAAGTAAAATCTTCGCAACCCCGTTTGTAAGGATGTATTGTTCGCCAATTATTAATGATTTCTGCCAAACATATTTGCTGTATTACTAATCTGGAATTATGTCGTCAATATGGAGCAAACACAGAAAGGTTAAGTGAAATATACTGGGTTCAAGCACAATGCAGTGTCCTAAGTCGGGAAAAGTAAGCCTTCCATACGGAAAAGAAAAACATCCCAGATAACAAAGGAGAACTTGTTTATAACGAACCCGTATTTAACAAGATCTCGTTTTTAATGAGTAACAAAAAAGATGACACCGAATTTTCGTGTGTTTAGAGCACATCTTTTGAATCCGTTTTGACGTGAATTACAGAAATTTATCTAAGCTATTAAAAGTCAATTGAACCGGTATGGAAAACACTAGTATCTGATGGTAGAAAGAAGTTTTTCAATCATATTTTTAGTGCCGCAGATATGGCTGCAAATGGAATCGTTATCTTATGTATACATACACAGGAGTCACATTATCGTGATCACCTGTTACTTTTGACGTCAACAGCGCGTAGCCAATGCAAGAAAGCACGTGTCTCGAGCTCGCTTGGAGGGTATATAAGGTGTGCTGTAGGCATTCTGAAAACATATTGGCACATTAAGCCGTCGGGCACCGGTTACTGCCTCCACCCCAGTAATAAATAGTGACTTCTTCTTTCCATTTTCTACCTCACCCGTGTTTCACTTTCCTATTGGGCACTCTAGCCCAAATCTCCTATCTTCCTATTTCTAACAGATGTTTAAGACCTGGGGTCAGACACTCCTTTCCTAAAATCTTCTACATACACTGGTACGCAAAAATTAAGGATGAAGATGAGAAATTAGCATAATAGCGAAACGAGCAGGCAGAACGGACCGAAAGACCACTCAGGAGATAAACTAGGATCCGGTACGGTAGGGCATGCGCATATATGCCGCATGACGTAGAGGAGGTGAAGTGTCAAAAGGGTATAAAGCACACGGGCGGTGTGCGCTCAGCAATTCGGCGAAAGTTATTGCACGGTGTACATCGGTTTGAACGACATCGAGTTGCTGCCACCGTGTGATATAGCCAACAGGCAATCCAGTAGACGCCATCTGGATGACTTTACCTGAGGTCGCGTCATTGAGAAGTTGGAAGAAGGTCGAAGTGTGACTAGTATGGCAGAGGAGTTCGGGATCGCTCACAGCATCGTTTCACGAGCATTTAAAACGACAGGAACAGCTGTCCGAGAGTTTAGCAGTGGTCGTCCACGAGCAACCACGGCGGCGGACAACCGGTATATTGTCCTACAGGCGAGAAGAGACAGACGGCAGACAGCGGGAGAAATCGCAAGGCACATGTAACAGACAATTGGACGTCCGTTATCGTGTTTTACCATGGCCAGGAGGCTGCACAAAGGTGGTCTATTGGCACGACGACCAGTACGGTGTGTGCCATTAACGCCGGCTTATCGGCGACGGCGGTTTCTGTGGTGACAGGATCACAAGAACTGGACACATCAGCACTGGGGTCGAGTACTCTTTACGGATGAGAGCCTATTTAGTCTGACGAGCGATTCTGGACGTATACACATCTGGAGAGGGCAGGGAACACGCAATCACACCTCCAACATCATCGGAAGGGACAGGTTTGGAGATGGCGGAGTTCTCGTTTGGGATGGTATCCTGATTGGTAGTCGTACTGACCTCTACATCTTCTAAGGAGGTCCATTCACTGGTATCCGCTATTGTACCGAGGTTCTCCTGCCTCAGGTGCAACTGTTTAGAGATACTGTGGGTCCTGAGTTCCTCTTCATGGACGACAACGCTACACCTCATCGTACAGTGGCTGTCGCAGAGCTGTTGGAAAGTGAAGATATTCAACGCATGGATTGTCCCGCAAGGTCCCTGGACCTAAATCCCATCAAACACGAGTGGGACCTTCTCGGGAGACGCTTGGTAGCACGTCACCAGCCGCCAACAACGATTCCGCAGCTGCGATTGGCGCTACAAGAGAAATGGGTCGCGATGCCTCAACAACCCCTTGACAACCTCGTCCTCAGCATGGACAGACGTTCTAAATCCTTCAACGCAGTCAGGTGTGCTCATATCCCTACTGAAGACTAGATTTTTTTGGCAGACGCCTGTCACATGGATGTTTCTGTCTTCTGTCCAGATGTGCTCGAAGCTACCTTTTCAATAAAGTGCCTTTGTATCCTTTGGATTCCTTGTTTGGACGGTTTTGCTCACTTGTCCCATATTCTTACATCTTGGGGATCTTATAGTATGATTTGAGTCCATGTGGAGCACTTCTGCATGACGTTACATTCGAAAAACCGTCTCGTCCTTAATTTTTGCACGACAGTGTATTAATGCAGAGTTCATATTAGTGCATTAATATTTGTGTACTTTGAGGTTCAGTAAAAATGATTGTGGATCGCGGAAGTTTGGTTTGCACTGACCCTGCAGACCAATGATTTTTTTTTCAAAATCGTATGATCGCATTGGTTAATAAGCAATATCGTAGTACTCCAAAAAACTATTTTATTTTACAAATAAAATCGATCTCCGCCATGTGCGATTCTTTTTACAATGTTCTCCCTTTAACGAGGTTTTCCATGTTTACTGGAGAAGAGGAAGAATTATTTAATAACTTTTTGAATCTGAAAATGGCTAGATAACTGGTGGTATATGGACACCGAAATATAAGGGTTGAAAATTAATTTCGTTTTTTTCATTTCAAAGACGTGTGATCGCGCTTTTCAGAATAACTTTGGAAGGAATTGTCTGGCCTTAAGTCTATATGTCTGACTGTATCTCTTTGTTACTGTCCCTCTGTCTGTCTGCCTATCTTTATTACTCTCTCTCTCTCTCTCTGTTTCTCTCTCACTCTTCCTCTCTTTCTATGTTTCTCCCTTTTCCTCTTTCTGTCTCTCTCGTTCTCTTCCCTCTTACTCTTTTTCTCTCTGTCCCTCTCGCTCTCTCCATTTGTCTCTGTCTCTCTCTCTCTCTCTGTGTCTCTAACCCCCCCTCTTCCCCCTCAAGAGAGATTCCGGGATAATTAAGAGTTCCTGGGTTTAGTTACACTGTATAGCAAAGAAAAACGGAAAAGGCTTCATATTTGTGTTTAGAAGATAGTGCTTTTTAATCTGTTGAGTTATAACGAAGGAGCTCTTTTCCGCCGGTGGAGGGATTCGAACTCAAGTATTTCTACACCGGAGCAAGATAGTCTCCCGAATGAACTGCGCCGGTAAAGCTTATCGCTGAAATTGACCGTTTCTACTTTTGTATCACGTCAATGGTATACCACCTATCTCTCTCATGAGAAAGGCGAGGGCACGGAGTCACAAGTTTCGTGTTCGCATACAAAGGAGCTCACTGAAGAAGAACGAATTCTTATTAATTTCAGATGTGTGGGAGAACCATAAGATATCTGTATCGAACCTTTGATTAATTCCAGGCTTCGTGTGGAAGGAGCATTACTCATGTTTTTTCCGAACCTTGGAGCCAGAAGATTCATTTTTGCGTTCGGTCTGGAGAAGAGCGATCGTGCTCTTTTCTGCAGGTGGTGATATTCGAACAGACGTCTTTGTATCCGTAAAAGGATACTCTACTAATGAACCACGCCCGCAAAGATTATCATTGCAACTTGCAGTTTTCACGCATACGTCACCTTAGTGGTACGCTACAGAGTACATGAAAAATATTGCTTATTCTTGCAAAAAGATGTATGCCTTTAAAATATTTTGTGAGCATTCAACACTTTCGCCACCACGCCCAGGTAGCATGAGTAGGGTTTCTTATCCCCTTTTCCCATGTTCCTTGAATTTGCAGGGCCGTCTGAGGAATTAGCAGAAGTCAATCTCAGTCGTCTTTGGTGTCGCTAAACAAGGAAGAGCTCCAGGAATTGGTTTGTCCGGGGCAATATCTTTCAGTCTTCTGACAACGCTCAGAAGAACTCTTATTTTGTTGACACGTTGTTCCTTTGTCTGAGATATTTTGCATTTTTTTTTTTGATCAGTATGTCCGGGGCGAGAAGATGACTAACTAGAGAAAAACTAAATGAAATACTCTTTCACTCACTCATATTATTTCATAATACATTGATCAAATAGCAATAGGTAGTTTCATCAGAGCAAAAAAAATGTATTTTCTCATTGCATGCAGTAATTAGAATGATTCAAAGAGATATACCAATAACAATTGCGGAAATATTAAGCAAGAAAAGGTCAGACCTGTGGTAAAAATTCTATAAAACCAGTAAAAATAATTTATATAAAAATCATTGAAAGATTGTTGGCACTGAAAAAATTATTTGGAACCTTTTTCTACGCATTTAAGGTTCGTGGAACAAATAAATTTACAAATTACATTTTTCTGGACACCTAAGTTTGTTCAGACGGAAATACGTCCCTGGTAGCCTTCCAATCTAACGTAGGCCCAACACTGAGCCATCATCTTTTCGAAACAGCAGCCGTTGGCTCAGTGTTAGGCCTACATTAAATTACATGCAAGGCCTGATTCTAACCGACTACACACACAATATACCCACATGTATTGCAGCAAAAAAAAAAAATTCGTACGTCATAAACCCCACATATTATGAACCCCCCACATATTATTGGGAAATGTCATTTAGCAGAAAAGTAGTGATTTTCAGCCTGAAATGCTAATAATTAATTTCAAATAAACTGCGGTATCTTTCATTGTCCTAAAAGCGGAGTTTATGGGAGAAGATTTGTCGTAAAAATTATTTTATATTTTCTCAATCAAAATAAACACATTGAGAACATATTTTTTATAAGAACAAAAAAAGGGGTAAGCAAACACGATTTTCCAGCTGTTATCTAGAACTCGAGCACGACATATTTCAAATGATTGGCACACATTTACAAAGGAATTTCTGCAGCATGCAAAGAAATAATTTAATTTCTGCAGTTTTTGTCGTCATGAGTGAGCTACGTAACCGTAGTATTTATTCCTTTTGATATCGTAACTTTCATATCTGACAAAAAAAGCGAAAGACAAAATATGAACCCCCACATATTATCAGGGAATATTTTCCCCGCGCTGAATTTCTTGTGTGTGTGTGGGGGGGGGGGGGATTAACATCAGGATTTCAAGAAGTTAATTAAAATCAAGCTTTCAAGGATAAAAAGTTATCAAGTCTTCGAAAAAAATTTACATCAATAATTCGAGAAAAATTAACATGAATCTTACGAGAAAAATATTAACATGAAGCTTTCGAGAAAAAAATTGACATCAAGCTTTTCAGAAAAATACGAGCACACTTGAAGGTCAAAGAAAACTGAGCTTTATAAATATAGCAGTTGAACCATCCAAAATAAACATTTCCAAAGCTAAAAATTACATTTTTGTCAAATTTATAGGGTCAACAGTTCCCTAAAATTATTAATTTTGCCTTAGTTTCACAGCAGCTTACGGGATTCAAACGAAATTAGGCGTACTTTAAGGAATTCCCAAATGTCAGTGTATTTTAGAAAAGCAAAAGCATTGTTTATTGAAGAATATTACAATAAGATTTATTAATGCGCGAAAACAGGACGCTTTGGATGTCATATGTTTAAAACATATGCATTAAAACATGTTATATCAACGAGGAAAAAGTGCAAAAAAATTGAAAGTCAAAATCTTTCTTGAGTCTGTAAACTATGGGAAAGAGACAGTCTTGTGTTTTTTCTTGAGGCCCTTAATCCTCAAGAAAATCTGAAGAAGGAAAACCATGCCACATGAAGTAAACTATTTTGGACACATACCAACACAAAGGACAAAGTTTTGTGTGCAGTCTTTCGCGTTAAAAAGAAATTGAAGATTTCTTCATTACAATCAATTCAATACCACTTTTAGCCTAAATATCAGGCATTTCCTTCTTGGGTGTCCGAAACCAGCCTTCGTTAGATTTCTGAAGACCTGATAGTAATTTGAATTTAAGAGATTGCGGATTTGGTACCACATCAGTAGTTTTTGTCTTCTAATGTATCGATGTTTCTCAGGCTTTTGATGCAGCTTACCTAAATAAAACGCGCAAATTTTTACCTCTGACTCTTTTGCAAGGATTGTCTGTGTTATAATTCCCCCTCTATATTCTGCCTTGTGAAGGATGAGTCAAATGGATAAATAAACAGCAAAAAGCCTGCCGCCGTAGTTCACTTGGAAGAGCAGTCGCACCGCACCTGAATAGGATGTACATGTGAAACAAGACTTTGCTTTGAAGTAGGATTCCACATGTATTGTCTCAGTTCTATTTTAATATATCGAGTCAGAGTTACTCAAAATAAAATAATTCTACGTATCCTTGGAAATACCCTTGATAATTTTATTTATACTTTTGTTTACATGTAATTTACGGAACGAATGACTTTGTTGAATTTTCCCGCTTTTGTGAAATTGGAGAAAAACTATACAGCCGGAGAACTGATTTTGCATTTCTATGTTGCCACCGATTTTAAATATTCAACATTTCTTATGCGCGTTTCATGCATGTACGTGTTTTTCGCAATAACAGTTCATTTATTACTTATTAATAAAGAAACAAGTAACCAATGTTAGACAGAATAAAATATTCTTCCGATCATTTGTCCGAAATGAACCTGGAGTGGAATCTCGGCGTGGCATAGATATGATGTTTGCTTTACGACATTGGCTCTCTCCCTTCCCTGGAACCAATGGTCCTAAATTAAAGACTGTTGTTTGCTTATAGCGATCGAGTTGCTCACGATGATCGTTAAATCCCCATACCAATAAAAATCCCATTCTCTGTCTCTCAACTTCAATATTTACCTTAAAACAAAACATTTGAAAGAATCTGAGGCTTTTTTTCTCTCTCTCACGAATTTGCACGGCTGTTATCTTTATCTTAAATTTCTTTTTTTATTTCTTCACACTTGTATGATGAAAAGTTTCAATGTTCTTCTTCTTCTCAGCCTGTTGAATCCCACTGCAGGGCTTTTCCAACTTCCTGGATACTTAGCCTCAGTCTTTAGCACCCAAATTTCTGAAGGTCATCTTGTTCTCTGGCGCCCACTTCGTTTCTTTTCATCTCTCGGTTGCCATTCTATTAATAATCGTGGCCATCTTTCACCGTACCGTCTTTCAACATGTCCAGAACATGTCCAAATTGATTCTTTCATTATATTTATAATATCTGTTATTCCTGTTCTTTCTCTTATAATTTCGTTTCAAACTCTGCCTCTTCTTGTTTCTCCCAATATTCTTGTCTCTAACTTTTTTACCGATCCTCTTATTTTTTAACATTGTCGTCCTGTGATACTCCACGTTTCACTTCCATAAGTAAATGCGGGGTTGATACATGCATTGAAGATTTTTCTTTTGAAACACATAGAAAGATCGACGTTTAAATGGTCTCCAAAAGGCTTTATTACCTTGGATAATTTTTCTATTGATTTCGCCTTCTTTAAAACTGAATACTTGACCTAACTAAATGTATTTATCTACTTTTTCCATTTCTTTTCCTATCAAAATATTTTTTGTATCCTTTTTCGTCTTGTTCATGGATTTAGTTCTTGCTTTGTTTATATTCAGATCATTTTTAAGACTTTCCATCTATAAAACCTCTATCATATTTTGCATTTCACTCTTGCTAGTTGTGATGATGAGCAAATCTTAAGTGATTTAGGTAACTTCCATTTATGTTTAATCCTTTTTCATTCCAATTTAAATTACTCAAAATATCTTCCAATACAGAGAAATTGCATATTATGTGTTATAAATTTGAATCATCAGTGTGCCACTATGTGATTTCATCCAGGGCTTTACAGGAAAAAGGGCTAGTCCATCACTTTGGGGAAATGAATGGCGACCCGTGTCTCAAAGGGTGGGTGGAAAACTGGTTGGTCACTTGTCTCGACGTCATTGCGCTGGTCTACCCCCTGAGCTTGTTTGTCAACTTCCTTACATGACCAAATTTCCCTCTGTTATGGTTTTGCACGCCCGCACTATTTCTTGGTTAATATATCGTATTTGTTTCACGTTGTGTTTTTCTTAAGTTGTACACTCAGTGTTGATTGTTATTTCCGTTTTGTTTTTAAGGAAATGTCGTCATAAGCCGATGTCATATGCTGAAATACGCATGTGAACACGAAATACAGGTCTGTGTGTTCCACGTCCTTTCGTTTTTATAAGAAGTATATTTATCGGGTTCCGATACAGGTCCTTCTTTAGGAAATATTTCAAAAAACTGCCAATGAAACTGAAACACATAAGTTTCTTTTTTCATTATTATTCTGTTCATATTAATTTGGTAAGATCAATATTTGTTGGCTGTTTGACAGTACCATCATTTTTTGGAATAATATTATTAAACAGTTTAAATAGATTTTATGCGCAGTTCACAACAGGACAATTTAGGAAAGGAAAAGGTATTATGCGGGAACTCATAAATGATATAGAAAAACGTTTTCTATCTGTCAACAAAGATTCTATCTGTCGATTTTGCAGAATCCGCAATTCCCTATTAGTGCCGCACAATAAAGTTCTGCAGAAAATTAAAAACAAAATGAATTGACTCAAACGCAGTGAGAAAAACATGTTTTTTCCTATCATTTGGGCAATGAAGTAAACAGTTTTACATTTTGTACAATGAAAAACCATTTTCCAGTTTGTGCAATTAGGAACATAACTTCATTTCATGCAGTAAATTTTGTTCACCACTTTTTAAACGCAATGACCTTCGAAGTCATGACGGATGCAAGACGTAAGCAAATATTTTTTATTTTATATATTAACAGAGTGTTTGAACTACTTTCACGGAGATTGAAGCACTCAGTAATTTTTCGTGTCTTAAAAGTTTAAACAACTACTGTGTGACAGACAGAAAACAGATTTTAAACCTCTAAACTTTTCCAGGAAATAATTAAAAAAAAAGATACATTGATTTTGACGTAGGAAAAATTTAGTTAGTTTAGTAAGCAAAATACTTATTAGAAAAAAGGATTCGTAACGGAAATTGTTCATCTAAAATTATCGCGATTGTACTATTACATCAATGTTTCCTAATTTTAGGACCCAAAATCCGTAACTTTTGTTTCCCATAAAGACATTTTCTAAAATTTGAGTGCGCATTGCAATAGATGACTTACTGTAATATGTTAAATATGGTAATAGCATTGACTGAAAGTGTCTTTCCTGTGGTGCACCGTTAGAGCCATAGCTCCCCGTGGCTCTTGGCTTCCGAAGGGCCAACGCAGCTACGTCATCAACCAAAGCACTGACAATGAGTGCATTAAAAATGTAACAGGATTCTAATACACACTATATTGACGAAAGTCGCCGGACACCTAGAAGAGAAACACAGCATAGCATTTATTGACATACATTAGTACGGTGTCGGTCCACCTACGGCCTTAATGCCTGCACTGACTTTTGGAGATATGCTTTCCACGCGTATTTGGAACACAGCGACAGGTATGCACTTCCATTCAGCACATAATGCTGCCGCTAACTGTTGCTTAGTAGCAGAATTTATTTCCAAACTTCCTAGGCGGGCGCAAATTCATCCCACAAGTGTGCTCTATGAGATTAATGTTAGGGCTCTGTGCTGGCGAGTTCACACAAGACACGGAATCATCGCCAAACCACGCGGTAACAGACTTTGCTTTATAACTAAGTGCACTATCCTGCTGGTACCAAAAAGGCTCAGTTCCATAGTATTGCCTCAGAGTTGGTAGGGAACAATTGTCCATGATATCGAGGTAGACTTGCTGGTTAACAGGTTTGTTCACGATAACCAATAAGCCAGGAATATACCACGAAAAACATCTCCACATGACTACATAGCCAGCTACAAATTTAACCGTAGGAACAGTTCACTGTGGTAAATAGCGTTCCCACGGTTGCCGCCATAACCACACACGGCCATCAGACTGATGAATCGTGTATCTGTATTCATCAGTCCATAGGACGTTTTCTTTGATCTACGATCCATGATAAATGAATTTTATACACCATGCTAAAGGACGAGTAGCATTCCGAGTGGAGACAAAAGGCTCATGAGCAGCTGCCAGATCACGGTACCCGGAGGAATGAAGTTCTCTGCGAATGGTGCATATACATACCGAGGTTCCAGCATTTTTACTCACCTGTACACTAAGATCATAGGCAGTACTCCGTCGATTAGCTGTAACGACTCTCCTGAAGCTTCGACGTCCCCTATCACTAATTTTCTTTGGTCTGCCGGTACGTTCTGCTGCTTCAGGTACGCCATCTGTCTTATACTTATTCGGTACATCCAAAACAGTTGACTTGGGTTTAATAAACGCCTCTCGGTTTCTCTTATGGACAACCCACTAATATAACACCCAACAATCTTTCCTTTCTAAAAGTCAGTTCTCTTCCACTGCGACATTTTCACTCAACCTCACAGTGCGATATGATCGCTGTCAGCTACAGACTTGTTTTTATACCGTTTGCAGCTCTACGGCACATCTTATGAACGCAGCGGATCCGTTCATTTGCTTTTGAAATGGTGTCCGGTGACTTTTGTCAATATAGTGTATATTGAGTGGCTAAATTGTGTAGTACTCTCTCTTGTTTTGCGTATGGAAAAGAACATTTTAAGTAATGAAATGCACAGGAAGAATTCTAACCTATAGTGAGTACTGAGTTTTTGCACCCTTTCTTACATACACCCTTCCCAATGAGGCGATATAAGAGCAAAATAAAGGACAGTGTAAAACATTTAAATGATTATTTTTCCACGGAAGATTCTATTACACACCGAGTAGCCACTTTGTTCGGTACAGACACTCCTGTGGTACCAGAGGGGAAAAAATTAAAATTTTGGTTGGCTGATCTACGAGAAAAAATCCGATGACCCGGTGATCAACTTGAAGTTGACTGTTTGAGTCAACGGGAATGTTAAATTCAGTTCAATGACACTGAATGTTTACGTTTTTGAGACATGAATTATTTTACTGAACATGAATTTTCTCCAAATTTTGGGAAAAACAGCCGAAAACTTTATAAATGTTTTTAACATGTTAAATTCATGCAGCGAATGACTTAGCTAGAGTTCCAGAATTTTAATGAAATTATGCAAGAAAATCTACGAAAGAGACTTGAATTTGTATATCTAAATGCCCGTCGTTTAAAATATTCAAAGCTTTTTCACCACGGTGCTTACCTATAACTATTTTTTGCAATATTTGAAACTTTTTTTCTCTAATCAAAACTTTGTTTAGCACCTATTTCGGAAAAAAAGTCAGCGATGGAAGCAATAAAATTGCATTCAACAACATTGTGTCACATGCCCGAAAACAACTACAATTGAAATTTAGCACACGGAAAAGCACTTTCAGCTCCTTTGTGTGCTCTGCTCGACATATTGCTGTTCTGTTTTTTTGTTGTTTTTTTCATTTTCTTGTTTGTGTTGTCGTACGACGTAAATTGAATTATTACACCCAAAAAGATGAAGTAAAGAAATGGAATTCAACAAGAAACGTAACATTAGGAAAACGGTCCTACGAAATTAACTACGAATATTTTTTGGAAACGGTTGTTACCACTTGGGGACAGAGTCAAGTGAAAGGTTATTTTCAATAACTAGGAATTCCTGCTGGTGAGGAACTAAAATGGCCCGTGGGTGGCCTGGTGGTCAGCATTCCTGACTGTCGCGGAGATAACCTCAGGTTCTATCCTTGAACGTTCTGACCCCCCCCCCCCTCAATAATAAATCAGAGCTTTTTCCTATCTCTTTCTACCTCGCTTCAGTGTCACTTTCCTGTCTGGCACTCTATCCCAAATCTTCTAATTTCCTGTTTCTAAGGGTTGTTTAAGACCTGGGATCAGACACTCCCTTCCTAAAATCTTGTGCATCCGGTCTGATCTGAGGAATTAAAATATATGAGGGGCATTATCAGAGGTCATTAGGAGACAATGTCAAGGTCAAGGGTTAATTTCAGGAAGAGCTTTATTTTAAACAGGGATTAAACAATAGGTATGTTCTATGTATTATCCCAAGCTTAATATCCCAGTGTGGAAATTAAGGTGCACTGAGCTTACGTCATCCAATCACAGGGAAGAACACAAAGCCCGAGTTTTAAGAACCTGGAATGGCACATCATTTTGCATGACAAGAGTTCAGTTGCTCAGAGTGCTTGAAGTTGTCTTACGCCTTATTTGGTACTGGACATTTGGATTATTAATAGATCGATACGAATTGGAAGAGAGGAATTGTTTTCAAAATATTAAACGGTAAGTAAGTCATATTATGGTATCGTATATTTCATTATAATAAATTAAGTCTTCGCTTTTAAAGGTTTTCTTTTATCCTAAAAATATGTGCAATGCATTTGAAGTAAGACAGCTTTCGCGAAGGTGATATGCTCCGTCACTATGTCCGGCGCATATCGATAACGTATAACTGGAACATATCTGAGAATATCAAAAATTGCTAGTTTTAATTTGAAAAGGGGTTTTAGTGAGTTATTAGGTTATTTTACGAAAAAATATTTATATACCTACA
Source organism: Macrothele yani (assembly GCA_039090855.1). NCBI lineage: Eukaryota > Metazoa > Arthropoda > Arachnida > Araneae > Macrothelidae > Macrothele > Macrothele yani. Next base: position 87,576,720 of record CM076999.1, read on the forward strand.
AAATACTGCACTCGTTTCGATATTTTACCGTAGATTCCATTGCTTTCAATTCGGTTAAACGTAATTAATTTATAAGCATTTTGGGATTATGTGGATAAATTTTGAATAGCAGATTGCTTTTTTTATACGCTGGACATGATTTAGAAACACAGTTCTTTTATGAGCGGGTATATTTGAGAGAATAGAAAAAGGGTTTTTTTTTCAGCTGTGGAATCGAGGATGCAACTAAAAATTAACTTAATAGCGTTGTTCACTGTATTTTTCTATAAATTAAAGAAATTCTTAAACGCATGCAAAAATTAATTTATAGTTTATTCGGTACTAACGTTAAAGCTATAGTTCATTGGGTACTAACGTCACAGCTATATTTTATTCGGTACTAACGTTAAAGCTACAGTTTATTCGGTACTAATGTTCAAGCAAATAGTGGACAAACCAGTTTTAAAGGAGTATTGCTTCTAATTAAGGATGCCTAATAGGTATATTGAATATAATGCAAAACTATTTAAATTCATGACCTAGTATTTCAAAGGAAAGGATTTTTGTTTCACATATTGAAAAATAAAATCGTACAGATTTTTCCCCTAACTAACCTTTGTTATAAAATTATTGTAAAAAAATATTACATGAGTGAAATTAGACATATGCTTGAGGTTATAAACAAAGTATTTTTATAACCTCAGCCTATGTCAAATTTCACACCTGTAATATTTTAATTAAGATAAGGCGGCTATTTATAGATCATCGAGTAGCTCATCGTGATCGTTAAATCTGCCCCCCTCCAAAAGAAACAGCGTCTGAGATTTCATTTATACATTTTAAATGAAATCTCAGACGCTTTTTCATTCATACGTTTTTTAAGGCCATTCCCTACGAAAACATAACCGAGGTTCCAAAGAGTATATTTTCGAATATGCACATTGTACTGCCATTTTATTAGGTTCACTGTTGTACTGTATATGCGGAAAGTAATGCATGTAGCTTTGGTATAAGTAATGCTTTATACGTTCCTTACCTTCAACAATTTAATGAAAAAGCATTCTGTGAAATAAGCTCAAGTAAGCTTGACTTGACACGCGGAAACACTCTATATAGTTTATAAGGAGTCTGTTAATTTGCAGATACATGGATCTTCAAGTATAAGGGACCATGTCTTCTTGAAGTGACATGCATATTTCAATTTTTAGTAATTTTCTTAAAAGTAGGCTGTTCACTGAAGACTGAGCACGCACTGAATTTATTCAATGAAAACGTTTGTCTTCATCAGCTACGCCGAGCGTTGTTGTATGTTACATACCACACTCCGTTTATTTTGGGGAAATTATACCTCTCAAGAAAATTTGAACAAGTTGATTAATCTTTTTCTCCCATTTAATCGGATTTAGGAGCGAAATCTCTGAATCCTGATTAAATGTATTAAAGTTCTAGAAATATAATAGATAAACATCTCAACTTTAAGTAGGAATAAATTAATACTTAATTTATTTCTAATAGCTTATATAAATTAATACTTCGTCGGTAAATAAATAACTATTATGTCTAAATATTCGTTTATATGTTTTACATAATTTCACAATGTTTGTAATTTCCAATTTGATTAATTTGAGTGTAGACGTGGGTTTTCAATGTTGTTGAAGCGTAAAGACCTTAGATATGAAATTCTTATTTTAATAATTTCATGCTGAATATTTTGCTTTCTCAAGACTTGCATTAGCACCTAATTTGTTTAGACATGAAGTATGGTGGTACTTATGTGAAAGGGGAGGGGGAAACTCTCAGTAGTCTGTAAACTGTCACCTGTCCCTAATTAAAGGCCAGTACTTCCCAAAGCCGAATGACTGATCAGGAAATGGAGCCCTGACTCATCTGGAACTGATGCCCCCCTTCCAACAATTATTGGTCTGACTAACCAAGGCAACGAGAGCAGAGCTCTTCTTACAGAATTTTTTCCTCAATTTTTCTTCTATTGTTATTGATTCTATTTCTTTTTAACCCAAATTATTTTCACTGAATTTTTTTACACACCAGATTAATTCATTGTATTAAATGATATAGGGGCCCGTAGTACTCTGCAAAATTATTCTACATTGGCATTGTGTAAAAATTGCTTTATATTAAATACGGTACTTTTTACGATATTCTCCTTCTAAGGAAATTTCTACATTTTTGTCGGTGGAGGGGAATTCATCTCATTGTACAGAAGCTAGGTAGCCAGTTGTAGTGCCGGATGATGGTCTTGCAGGACCCAAGACAAAGTTTCATTGTGAGGCTCTCAGCGAAATTTCATTACCTAAAAAAGAATTATCGTATATTAATAAAGTTACGTACAAAATGTCCTCCGTAAAGTTCCTCACCCACATTGAAACTACCATAAAGAAAAATTAGTTATCTGAATGATGTATTTGCTTTGAGCTGAAGGAAACACCCTAAAATGTGGATTTTAAGATCAGAGGGAATAAAGTGTTGAAATCTACATTGGGGAGGAGAGTGTGTTACATTGCGTTTTTTCTTAAAAAAGGTCCTTCCGAAATTATAAAACGATAGGTTCAAATAACCTTCTAAGGAAATAATAAGGCTCAGTATAGTATTTTGGGGACCATGACACCCCCCATCCCTCTTACAAATTAAAAGGTCCTTTCAAAATTATAAAAGGATAGCTTCAAATAATCTGCGTAGGGAACAATAAGGGTCAGTGGACTATTCAGGGGCTGCCTCTTATTCCCCCAACAAATTACTACAAGTTTTAACAGTTGTTTCTTTTTATGCAAGATGGGAGAGCTGTCAAATAAGGTACTTTCTTTAAACTTGTATATGCTCGCATATATGCAAATTATTATTCCTTATTTGTGCTTCAGTTCTTAAAGTTACTGAGAAATTAGCCTCCAACCTGAGCCAAAAAAACAACTTTGATATTGTTTTCGTTATTCATTTACGCTTTCCAACAGTAGGCTGAAGAAGCGTATATGCTCCAGCTTAGTCCGTCTGTCCGCACGATAACTCGCGTAAAAATGGTTAAATTTCGATGAAATTTTAGTATGTGGTAGGGGACCAACTCTATTAAAAATGGACGAAATGGGGTCAAAGTCAGGACATAGGACCGGGATACATTCCATTGCTCTTATGCTTCATACCTTGCGTAAATATGGTTCGATTTCAATGAACTTCTAGTGTGTGGTAGGGGACCATCTGGGAACGAATCCTAATGAAAAGGGTGAAATGGGGTCAGCGGTCAGGGCATAGGATCGGGATCCATTCCACGGACCTTATGCGTTATAACTTACGTAAAAATGCTTCGATTGAAACAAAACTTTATCATGTTGTTTCGGAAATATACTTTACCGGTTCTGTTGAATATCATCGAAATGGGTCAAAGGTCAGGTCATAGGAGCGAGATTCATTCTACAGCCATTATCCTTATAACTTTAGTAATATCTTTAGTAATACTTTCTGCTATGTTGGAAAGCGTATCATAATCAATGCATTGCATGATTTTACTAACTTGTTTTAATTTTAGTATGTGGTTACAAACAAAATGGTTGAATATGTAACAACAGAAGCCACGAAACAATTAAACTAAATTTACTATGTCATAAATCGGAAAATATTTGGGCAGTATTTATTTTTCAGTATTTCATACTGTGAAAATAACATTCCCTCGAAGTAAAATATTCGCAACCCCGTTAATAAGGATGTATTTTTCGCCAATTATTAATGATTTCTGCCAACATATTTGCTGTATTACTAATCTGGAATTATGTCGACCATATGGAGCAAACACAGAAAGTTTAAGTGAAATATACTGGGTTAAAGCTTAATGCAGTTTCCTAAGTCGGGGAAAGTAAGCCTTCCACATGGAAAAGAAAAACACCCCAGATAACACAGCAGAACTTGTTTATAACGAACCCGTATTTAGCAAGATGTGGGATTTAACGAGTAACAAGAAAGATGACACCAAATTTTCGTGTGTAATGAGCACATCTTTTGAATCCGTTTGACGTGAATTACAGAAATTTATCTAAGCTTTTAAAAGTCAATTGAACCGGTATGGAAAACACTAGTATCTGATGGTAGAAAGAAGTTTTTCAATCTGATTTTTAGTGCCGCAGATATGGCTGCAAATGGAATCGTTATCTTATGTATACATACAGAGTGTAGTAACATTATCGTGACCACCTGTTACTTTTGACTTCAACAGCGCGTAGCCAGTGCAAGAAAGCACGTGTCCCGAGCTCGCTTGGAGGGTATATAAGGTGTGCTGTAAGCATTCTGAAAACATATTGGCACGTTAAGCCGTCGGGCACCGGGTACTGCCCCCCCGGTAATAAATAGTATCGTCTTACTTCCCTTTTCTACCTTGCTTCCGTTTCACTTTCCTATGGGGCCCTCTAGACCAGATTTCCGTACATCTTATATTTTTATCATTCGAGCACATCTTTTGAATCCGTTTGACGTGAATTTAGTAATGCTTTCTGCTATGTTGGAAAGCGTATCATAATCAATGCATTGCATGATTTTACTAACTTGTTTTAATTTTAGTATGTGGTTACAAACAAAATGGTTGAATATGTAACAACAGAAGCCACGAAACAATTAAACTAAATTTACTATGTCATAAATCGGAAAATATTTGGGCAGTATTTATTTTTAAGTATTTCGTACTGTGAAAATAACATTCCCTCGAAGTAAAATATTTGCAACCCCGTTAATAAGGATGTATTTTTCGCCAATTATTAATGATTTCTGCCAACATATTTGCTGTATTACTAATCTGGAATTATGTCGACCATATGGAGCAAACACAGAAAGTTTAAGTGAAATATACTGGGTTAAAGCTTAATGCAGTTTCCTAAGTCGGGGAAAGTAAGCTTTCCACATGGAAAAGAAAAACACCCCAGATAACACAGCAGAACGTGTTTATAACGAACCCGTATTTAGCAAGATCTGGAATTTAACGAGCAACAAGAAAGATGACACCAAATTTTCGTGTGTAATGAGCACATCTTTTGAATCCGTTTGACGTGAATTACAGAAATTTATCTAAGCTTTTAAAAGTCAATTGAACCGGTATGGAAAACACTAGTATCTGATGGTAGAAAGAAGTTTTTCAATCGGATTTTTAGTGCCGCAGATATGGCTGCAAATGGAATCGTTATCTTATGTATACATACAGAGTGTAGTAACATTATCGTGACCACCTGTTACTTTTGACTTCAACAGCACGTAGCCAGTGCAAGAAAGCACGTGTCCCGAGCTCGCTTGGAGGGTATATAAGGTGTGCTGTAAGCATTCTGAAAACATATTGGCACGTTAAGCCGTCGGGCACCGGGTACTGCCCCCCCCCGGTAATAAATAGTATCGTCTTACTTCCCTTTTCTACCTTGCTTCCGTTTCACTTTCCTATGGGGCCCTCTAGACCAGATTTCCTATTTCTAAAGGTTGTTTAAGACCTGGGGTCAGACACGTCTTTCCTAAAATCCACTACATATGATCTGATCTGATCTGATCTGAAAACATATCACTCGTTGCTGTCATGGGTAAAAAGAGCGATTTATCAGATTTGAAAAAAGGATGATTATCGGCTTTCGGGCCAAGGGTGGCAGTTTTCCTATAGCAGCAAAGTTTGTGAACTGTTCGCTAGCAGCTGTGGTTCATGCGTACTTTGATTAGAGAAATGGGACCATTGCGAATAAGCGACGTAGAAACTGCGCATCACCACGTGCTTTTGATGTGAGAGGTGAACGTCGCCTTCGAAGGCGCGTGATGACCGATCGGCATGCTACAGTGGAGCAACTCACTGGCCGATAAACCAGATGGATACCGGAAGTTTGTCTAAAACGACAATTTAACGAACCCTGCTGCGTATTGGGCTCCGATGCAGACGGATGGTCAGTGCACGTATGCTAACGAACGACGATGCATCTGCATAAAAGGCTTACATTTGCACGGCGGAATCGGAATTGGACCTCCGCTGATTGGAACATTTTCCCTTCTCCATGAATTAAAATAAGATTTTTAAATAGGGAATGTTTGATTGTAGGTTGTCAAGAAAATTTTCAAAAAAGTATTTTAAGCCAGGTCTGGTTCAGATAAATTAAAAACCTCATCTCACTGGGTAGAGAAAGTACGATGTGTAAATGAATTTATATTAATTGAATTAATTGAGCACACATTCGCGTAAAGAGGTTTTAGGTTGATACAAATTAAGTCTGTAAGATAGGAAAGTGATCGCCGATGTTATTGAGAATACCAGAAAAGCACTTTTCGAAGAACTATTAGTAAAGCATAAATCCAAAGTGGTTCTTGAATGTTGAGTTGTTCTCGTAGCTCCTTGAATAGTGTTATGAAATCCAGCTGTTGTTAAGGCTGTTAAAAAATTCTTGAGAATAGGGTAGATCATGATCATGATCATATGTAGAGGATTTCAGGAAGGGAGTGTCTGACCCCAGATCTTAAACAACCCTTAGAAATAGGAAACTAGGAGATTTGGGCTTGAGCGCCCGATAGGAAAGTGACACGGAAGCGAAATAGAAAGGGGGAGGAAAACGCCCTTATTTATTAACGGGGAGCCACTACCCGGGGTCCGACGGCTTAACGTGTCCATCCGACGCACGGCGGGTATTTAGTGGATCGAACCTGAGGCCCTTCCCGGGGCAGTCACGAACGTTCCCCACTCGGCCACCAGTGGCCCCAATAGGGTATATCAGAAGATATATCCACATTAAAATCTCCCAATAAAAAACCTTTCCTTTTTTCAAATTAACAAAATTCAAAATATCAGTAAAATTATCAATAAAAGGAATAGGCCTGACTGAAGTTAGGCGACAACACGCTGAGTAAATATTGAATTGATCCTGAATTATAATAATTTTAAATTCCGAGTCAATAAACTAAGTTCCTCAATCAAAGAGTAAACCTCAGTATTTAATTTAGTATATATTGCAACTAACCCTTCTTATTTTTGACAATAATATATTTTTGAAAAACGTTAGATAGAATGGAATATGTAAACAATAACTTTCACCAGGAAATCAAGTTTCTGTAATGAAAAGTATATCAACCTGATAATTTACCAGCTTTAGGAATGCTTCAAGTTCATGTAATTTATTTATTAAAGATTTATGTTAAAATGAATTAATTTAAGAGAATACCTGAAATCAGCAAAACGCAATAGACCCATATTCATGCATAAAAAAACATTGGTTATTCATATATTGAATAACCAATGTAGTAATACATGGTATGCAATATATTTAATATCAATCACATCAGAAAATAACTTTCAAGATTGCTGAGATAATTATCCCGACGTATTTTCCACGCATTATGAGAGGAATATTTCTTCCACACTATATAATCATCTTCATTGGACAGCTTTGGTTTCCTTAATCAACCTTCTATGACTTATAAAATGCATTTCAACACCCTGCATTTAACAATTGCAACCTTCGGATTTCTTATGTCACGGTTATTACGTTACTTAAATTAAATAACCAGATTATTTCGTTATTATGTTATATTAAATTTTAATATTAATTTCATGTTACGACTGTTACGTTATTTCAATTTAGTAATTTTAACAAAACTTCAAGCCAAACGTTTGTGTTAAGAAGGGGTTGGAATGCCGTTGCGGTTCATTCCGTCAAAAAACAAAACAAAACAAAAACTATTTCATAAGTACTTCAGTTGTTGTACTCGAACAGGTAAAAATATCCCTTACATACCGAACAGTTTCTTAACAATCTTCAAATCTTCCAAATTTTAAATTTTCGCGATAATTCCCTCGCGGAATTCTTCACTCTGTGTAACCTCTTTGTAGTGGCTCTACAAATTGGTTTCTTCAGTTATTTGCAAATTCCTCTAGCTTAGAATAACTCAATACCCGAGGACCATGCAGAAAGCAAAGAACGTTTGGTCATTAACAGATAAATATATATACACCGAAAGTTAAAATATTATGATCAGCACGTCTTTATGAAAATCGCCGAAATAAATGAAGGTTATTGCCGACAGCGCGTGAAGGTCATAAAACGTTACAACAACATGATAAGTTAACCTCAGTCACCGCTGAAAACGCCTACAATGATAAGTTAACCTCAGTCACCCTTGAAAACGCCTACAATGATAAGTTAACCTCAGTCACCCTTGAAAACGCCTACAATGATAAGTTAACCTCAGTCACCCTTGAAAATGCCTACAATGATAACATCCATACTAACCTCAGTTCACCTTCGAAACCGGCTACAATGATAACATCCATGGTAACCTCAGTTCACCGTCAAAAACGCCTACAATGATAACATCCATAATGACCTCAGTTCACCAACGAAAACGCCTACACTTATAACATCCATAATAACCTCAGTTCACCGTCGAAAACGCCTACACTGATAACATCCATGCTAACCTAAGTTAACCTTCGAAAACCCAACAATGATAACACCTATGCTAGCCTTAGTGCACCATCGAAAACGCCTACAATGATAATATCCATGTTTACCTCAGTTCACCGTCGAAAACGCCTACAATGATAACATTCATGCTAACCTCAGTTCACCGTCGAAAACCGAACAATGATAACACCTATTGTAACCTCAATTCACCATCGAAAACGGCTACAATGATAACATCCATGCTAACCTAAGTTCACCGTCGGAAACCCAACAATGATAACACCTATGCTAACCTTAGTTCACCATCGAAAACGCCTACAATGATAACATCGATGCTAACCTCAGTTCACCTTCGAAAACGGCTACAATGATAACATCCATGGTAACCTCAGTTCACCGTCAAAAACGCCTACAATGATAACATCCATAATAACCTCAGTTCACCAACGAAAACGCCTACAATGATAACATCCATAATAACCTCAGTTCACCGTCGAAAACGCCTACACTGATAACATCCATGCTAACCTAAGTTAACCTTCGAAAACCCAACAATGATAACACCTATGCTAGCCTTAGTTCACCATCGAAAACGCCTACAATGATAATATCCATGTTTACCTCAGTTCACCGTCGAAAACGCCTACAATGATAACATCCATGCTAACCTCAGTTCACCGCCGAAAACCGAACAATGATAACACCTATTGTAACCACAATTCACCATCGAAAACGGCTACAATGATAACATCCATGCTAACCTAAGTTCACCGTCGGAAACCCAACAATGATAACACCTATGCTAACCTTAGTTCACCATCGAAAACGCCTACAATGATAACATCGATGCTAACCTCAGTTCACCGTCGAAAACGCCTGCAATGACAACATCCATGCTAATCTCTGTTCACCGTCGAAAACGTCTGATATTATAACATCCATGCTAACCTCAATTCACCATCGATAACGGCTACAATGTCAAAATCCATGCTAATCTCAGTTCACAATCGAAAACGCCTACAATCATAACATCCATGCAAACCTCAGTTCACCGTTGAAAACGCCTACAATGTGCACATGAGCATCTGAACTGTATCTTAAATGATTGGAAAAACTTCGTCCGGCGCAACGAATCGCATTTCTTGTTGCACTATGTGGACGGCCGGATACGTGCGTCTTTTACCTGGGTAAGTTGGCACCAGATTGCACGCTTAATGAAACGAATATGTAGAGGAAGTGTAATGCTTTGGGCAATGTTCTTCTGAGAAATTCTGGGTCCAATCATTCATGTGCAAGAAACTATGACGTTTACCATTTACCTAAACATCACTGTAGAGCAGATGCATTCTTTCACGGCATTGATTGTTCTCCTCCTCGGTGATGCAGTGTTTTATTCGCTGGTTTCTGACCACTCGTCCCATGTGATTCACAGTTCAAATCCCAGGGAGGAATGTATATTGTACTTGTCTTACGACCCTGGACCTCTCCTTCCATGTAACTATGGCCCTAAATTAGGGATGGATGACTGCTTATATTCCACTGAGTTGCTCACATTGGTTGTTAAACCTCCAAATAAGAAATATCAAATAAAAAAAATAAATCTCCCCTCCCCGCTATTATTATCTTCTTCCAGCAGGATAATATGCTAGGCCACCCTGCCCTGATTGTTCAAGAATGATTCGCGGATCATGAGGAAGACTTTCAGCTGGTATCCTGACCTCCAAATTCCGCAGATATGAATCCAATCGAGCATCTGTCGTTTGTGTTGGAACAGAAAATCCGATCTGCAGCGGTTCAACCACGAAACTTACAAAAGTTAAAGTATCTGTTGGTAACGTGTTCGCATCAAATACCACAAAACATCTTTATAAATTTTGTCGCGACTGGCGGATAAGATCTGTTTCGGCGGCAAGTGGGGGAAAACATCGTATTAGGCATATGGTCATAATGTTTTGTCTCTTCGGTTTATAAGAAGAAGCAAAATCTTTTACAGGCAAGTGTTGATACCCACCTTAGCCTGTTTTTCGACAAAGTCACCACTGATATCGAGACACTGGTCATCATGTGTGACTAAGTTTTGTATTCCCTCGTCAGAGAATTCAGCTGCCTTCGCAATTTGCTAGTCCGTGACTTTTCTCCTGCGTTCGTGATCAGTGTCATCCGGCTGGCCAACCAGATAATCCTTCATATGTGGAAACAACAGGAGTGGACGACATCATGACCAGAGTGAAATCACTGAAATGGCAATGGGCTGGACATGTTGCCAGAAGAATGGACCGCCGATGGATAACCGAAATTTTAGTTTGGATTCCAAGGGACAGGAAAAGACCCAGAAGAAGACCCTGTGGGAAATGGAAGGATGAAATTCGAAAGTATGCTGGAGTGACATGGAGGAGACAGGCCCAAGACAGACAATTGTGGAAGAAATTTGGGGAGACCTTCATCCAGCAGTGGATTGATAATGGTTGATGATGATGATATGGAAACAAGTGATAATCAATCGAACCAAGTTCCATGCTCTATGGAAGATGTTGAAGAACGTCCTTCGAAAGTCCTTGAGTAACGCGGGCGTCCTCTGGCTACGTGCTTTGTTGTGAAGATGAAGAACTCCGATGGAAAGCAGGCCACTACGACTGTCCTACATAGTGCGATGATGCATTCGAAGAGTGTTTAAATAAGCATTGTCATTAAGGATTGTTTCCTGAGGGATGAATATCACTAGTTAGGCCCTTTCTTTGTCCCAAGAGAAAGCCATGACCTTAAAGTAGGCAACCTCTGCTTGAATTTCTTCGGCGAGTGAGGATAATGCCATTCCAGATATTGGCGTTCGTTCTAACCATGGTTTTGGTGTGAGACCCAGGTTTCATCACCGTTGATATTGTAGTCCAGAAACTCATCACCACCTACTTGATCACGGACCAAAAATATCAATGCAGCGCTTGTTTCCTGTGCTCATCCGTCAGCTTTTGTGGGACTCATCATACAAGCATTTTTTTGGTATTTGAGATATTTGATCGTAATTTCCTGAATAAAAGATAGAAAAACTTAAGGAAAGGTTTCGTGCAATTGCTAAATCGTACAGAGTATGTTCTGTTGAACGTATGGGTCAGTGTTTTCTGTTAGCTCTTAATGATGAGACAGGAACACACACTTCTCTGCTCAACGTTAACGTTAGTACTCGTTTTTGTATAATCTTGTTCCGTTTTGTTTAAGGGTTTCACAACCAACGTGATCAACTCAATATGCTATAAGCAGTCGCCATGCCCTTATTTAGGGTAGCTGATAGCCATGACACTGGCTTTCCCTTTTTCTGGCTCCAGAAAAGGGAGAAAGCCAGTGCCTGAAGACAAACAAAGCATACACGCCTCATCCGGATTCGAACCCGGACTTAATCACGGACAAATTGTCAGAAGCCATCCATTAGATCACTGTCACTACGGCGGAAACGATATAGCTCTCCCGTTGATAAACATTACACCTTTCCTAACACAGGACTCGGCCATTATTCAATAGCCACATACCTCAACAAGCTAACAATAAATTTCAATTGGTGGAATATTATGTACGTTTTTGAAGCGAATAACTTACCACAGGTAGCAGTCGGCGTGATTCACTATTTTGTTGACCATAAAAGAAAGATCATACAAACTCCTTCATCGCTAGAACCAGCGCGTGAAATACTCCGGTCGACAACTAGCGCGCGAAATACTCCGATCGACAACTAACGGACGGATGACTTTGACGCAGTACCGGCGACGCATATGCGCAGACGCTATGCGCAAACGATCTTTACTTTCTTGATTACGTTCCTTTAACTCGTCCCTTGAATTTTACACATTGTAGAAGAGGTTTTAAGAACACGTTTGAAAGGTGCTTACAGTTTACTGATCGATATATGATGGCTTTTTTTTTCGAGAACGTTGCAGGATCCGATTGTGAGATTGATAAAACATAAGTAAAACTTCACAACACACAGTTTCACAATCATTGCTTTGTGTTAAACAGTTGTGTTGTAAAGTAATATTAATCATGTACTGTATGTTTTTCAACTGAATGATACCACATACATTTCCTTTCTTCCTATTTCATGTAAGTCTTTTATTCTTTCCTATAGGCTATCAGGATGTCAGAGTATTCAAGAAATTGTTCCCGCATTGTCTCACGACTCTGCGCGGCAGCGTATCGAACACTACAGGTAAGTCATTCTTTGACTACTTGCTTTGATTTCTAAGAAAGTATCTAATTTTCATTGTATTGGGTTATTGGGTTGGTGCGAAGGAAATGTCCGGCAAAGGACTAGCACACGTGGACGACGAAAACGAAAAAGTAGGACAACCTACCTACGCAAAATAATCCCCCTCGGCATCGACACATAGTTGTCATCTGTCCGGCAAGGTCATGATCCCGAAACGAAAGAAATCTTGTGGCTGGTACCCGAATAAGTCGCGGAAGTCCTGGAGATGACGTGGATATGGATTGGCACGTCGAACCTGTCGATCAAAACAGTCCCACAAGTGCTCTATGGGAGTGAAGTCGGGCACTTTCGCCGGCCAAGAGAGAACGGAGACATCGCTGTCGTGTTCCTGAAACCAGCGACGCACCCCTTTTAGCGACATGGCAAGGCGCACTGTCCTGTTGGTAGACACCATCAGCACCATGGTAAACGTCCAACATGAAGGAATGCATGTGGTCAGAGAGGATGGACAGGTAGCCATTGGCGTTCAGGGACCAATCCAGTGGTACCAAGTGTCCCAGGTCCTATCAGGAAAACATTCCCCAGACATGCATACTACAACTGCCGGTCTGTACTTAACCGTTAAATGTATCCGGGTGTTGGTTCTTGTGTGTCTGACGCCGTATCCGCCACCATCCGTCACTTCTGTGGAGTAGGAATCTCGATTCGTCGGAGAAGGCAACTTTTTCCACTGTCCAATTACGGTAGTCCCATGCGAACTGCAGGCTTCGTTGCCGTTGGATCTGGGTTAACATGGGTGCCTTGACGCAGCGTCAACTCCGGTGACTAATGCGTAACAGGGTTCGCTGTACTGCTATCGGGGACACGTACCTGGGTGCCCCAGCATTCATTTGCGTAGTCAATTGCTGCACTGTTGTCCGTCGATTGCACTTTACCGGTTGACGGAAGTGACGTTCTCGTCTGGGGTCTATGGCCTTTGGGGCTCCACAGTTACGACATCGAGAGGTACTCGGTGTGCCAGAGGTCCATTCTTGATACACCCCTTGCTACAGCATCTCGCGAACAGCCGAGGAAGTCTATTTCTGAGATGCTTCCACTCTTGGGACGGTGCCTGATGATAATTCGTTTATGAACGTCCATCAAATCACTACCCCTGTCTGTTGTGCTCACGTTACGCACTATGGATCATCTGTCCTGGTCGGCCGGTTATATCTCTGTGTGGTCGACCTCGTCACGTGTACTGGGCGGATACACTGTGATCCCGGGTGTGGTCATTTTATTTGGATACGACTGTTTAAACGACTCTCGTAGTGCCAACAGCACACGGTTTGTTTGAACTCTACAAATTTGTTAACACAGTGTGACGGTCCGATTAATCACGATACGTATTCATTTCTTCCGATGGTCGAGTCCGTCGTTGGCTTTAGCAGCATGGATCCATCAAGCATGGCATCGACTGTACATACAAGTGAGACAGGTTATATGTTTGTGGACGGGTTTATGTTTGGGGGCAGGTTATAAGTTTGGGGACAGATTATATGTTCGGGGACAAGTTTTATGTTTGAGGATAAGTTATATGTTTGGGGACAGGTTATATCTTTGGGGACAGGCTTTATGTCTGGGGACAGGCTTTATGTTTGGGGACAGGCTTTATATTTGGGGACAGGTTTTATGTTTGGTGACCGGCTATATGTTTGGGGACAGGTTTTATGTTTGAGAGCAGGTTTTATGTTTGGGGACAAGTTTTATGTTTGGGGACAGGTTTTATTTTGGGGGACAGGTTATAAGTTTGGGGACAGGTTATATGATTGGGGACAAGTTTCATGTTTGAGGACAGGTTTTATGTTTGGTGACAGGTTTTATATTTGGTGACAGGTTTTATGTTTGGGGAGAGGTTTTATGTTTGAGGACAGGTTATATGTTTGGAAACAAGTTTTATGTTTGGAGACAAGTTTTATGTTTGGGGACAGGTTATATGTTTAGGGACAGATTTTATGTTTGGGGAGAGGTTTTATATTTAGGGACATGCAAGCTCGTATGAACTTCGAACCGTGTTACATGGGAACCAACATACAGACCTTGACTACTACCAGTGGCATGTTGCGGTAGGTGTACAGACCACAATACTGTGGAACCAGTTTTGTCTCTTTTTAAGTTATACGTTTTTTTGTTTTTATTCCTAATTTGCGCTAGTTCCGATATTTCACAGAACTTTTTATCGTGTTTTTATTTGGTTATATGTAATCTATTTACACGTTGTTTGCGATTATATGTTAAACTTTGGATATTTCAGATTATCAAACATGCACGGTACTTGTATTCTGTTTTAAGTAATTTGCTATTTTGCAACTCTGGGAGAATCAGGTGTGCGTTTTATTTTGCAGCCTTTTTAAATTAAATATGCAACTAAGAATTTACAAAATAACATTCACAATTCCGTTTTATTTTCTGAATTCAAGAAATTTAAAACAAACAGATATTCAAGAATACTTTATTCGACGCTGACGCTAAATCAGCGTGTGGACAAACTGCTTTAAAAAGAGCGATGCGTGTAAGTGGAGGATGTGTAATGAGGTTATTGAACATACACTGGGGTGCAAAAATTAAGGACGAGACGGTTTTTCGAATATATCGTCTTGAAGAAGTGCTCCACATCAACTCAAATCATACCATAAGATCCCAAAGATGTAAGAATATGGGACAAGAGAGCAAACCCGTCCAAACAAGGAGTCCAAAGGATACAAAGGCACTATATTGAAAAGGTAGCTTCAAGCACAAGTGGACAGACGACAGAAACGTCCATGTGACAGGCGGATGCCAAGAAAAATCCGGTCTTTAGTAGGGGATATGATCACCCCTGGCTTCTTTGCAGGATTTACAACGTCTGTCCATGCTGAGGACAAGGTTGTCAGTGAGCTGTTGAGGCATCGTTGCGCCAATCAAAGCTGCGGAATCGTTGCTGGAGGCTAGTGACGTGCTGCCAAGCGTCTCCCGAGAAGGTCCTACACGTGTTCGATTGGATTTAGGTACGGGAACCTAGCGGGCCAATCCATGCGTTGAATATTTTCACTCTCTAACAACTCTGCGACAGCCACTGGACGATGAGGCGTAGCGTTGTCGTCCATGAAGAGGAACTCAGGACGCACAGCACCTCTAAACAGACGCACGCGAAGCAGGAGAACATCGGTACAATTGCGGACTCCCGTGACTGAAGCTCCTTGGAAGATGTGGAGGTCAGTACGGCTACCAAGTGTGATACCGCCCCAAACGAGAACTCCGCCACTTCTAAACCTGTCCCTTTCGATTATGTTGGAGGTGTGCTTGCATATACCCTGCTCTATCCAGATGTGTATACGTCCAGAATCGCTCGTCAGACTAAATCGGCTCTCATCCGTAAATAAAACTCGACCCCGTTGCTGATGTGTCCAGTGCTTGTGCTCCTGGCAAAACAGAAACCGCCGTCTCCGTTGAGCAGGCGACGACTGTACTGCTCGTCGTTCAAATAGACCACATTTAGGCAGCATCCTGACCACTGTAAAACGCGATAACGGACGTCCAGCTGTCTGTTGCATGTGCCTTGCGATTTCTCCCGCTGTCTGCCGTCAGGCTCTTCTCGCCTGTAGTACAATATACCGGTCGTCCGCCGCCGTGGTTGCTCGTGGACGACCACTGCTAAATTCTCGGCTAGCTGTTTCTGTCGTTCGAAATGCTCTACAACCTCGTGAAACGATGCTGTGAGCGATCCCGAAATCCTCCGGCTCACTAGTCACACTTTGACTTTATTCGAACTTCCCAAAAACGTGACCGCTGGTAATGTCATCCAGATGTCGTCTACTGGATTGCCTGTTGGCCATATCAGACGGTGGCAGCAACTCGACGTCGCCCAAGCCGATGTACACCGTGCAATAGCTTTCACCGAATTGCTAAGCGTACACCGCTCGTGTGCTTTATTCCCTTCCGCCACTCCCCTCCCCCCTTACGTCATGCTGCATATATGCGCATGCCCTACGGCACCGGACCCTAGTCTGTCACCTGAGTGGTCTTTCGGTCCGTTCTGCCAGCTCGTTCCGCTGTTATGCCAATTTCTCCTCTTCGTCCTTAATTTTTGCACACCAGTGTATAACAAACCCGTATTTGGATTTACTATCTAGTTTTACAAAGCTGTTTTCTTTGTTATATATTGAAAATATGAAATCGTGCACAATTTCCTAACCTATTACAGATTTTATAGTTAAATTAAAATACAAAACTTATACTAAAGCTGAAATAAATATAGGCTTAAGGTACCAAAAGCGTATGCATGTATGTATGTATCTAAGTATGTATGAATATATTGCATTATAAATTGGCGCAATCCAAGATTGCCTGTCCCAGTGATGCAGTGGTCTATCTCCTATCACTGAAACCAGTGGCCTTAAATTAAGGAGGAACGACGGCTTGTACACCACGGAGTTACTCACTGTGGTCGTTAAATCTCTAACCAAAAGAAAACAAACAATGATTATAAAATTGCATTTTTTTTTGGTTGTTTTGGAGAATTTCCAAATTTTGTAACAATATCTAAAATTTTGAAAATTGTTTATACATACTTTTCCATTTATGCGTTTTTATGACATCCCCTAAAAGCGTATAACAGAATTTGTATGTGTCTGTGTGTTTGGAGATTTAACATTCGCCGTCAGCAACTGGGTGGACTACAGGTAATTTTAGGACTCTGGTTCTTGAGAAGAGAGGGGGCGGGGGAGCCGCAATACAAACATAACAACCATGCCTCAACAGGATTTGAACTCTAACCCAAGCCTGACGAAAGATCAGAAGTCAGCGCTTAGGCTACTGAGCCACCGAAACGTCTACAATTCTTCCAGAACGATAATGCTCCATGTCATCAGGTGCGCCTTGAGCAGGAGCTGTTCGATTAACACAATGCAGATATGAGACATCTCTAATGGTCCACAAAACAGCCTGATCTCAATCCAATTGAACATATGTGCAATGTTGTGAAACCTCAATTTAGGCACTTGGAAAAATTACTACTCTCCATGCTGGAACTGTGGAACGCAATACAAACAGCTTGGTTGCAGATCACCATACAGCGGTACAAGCAAGCAGTAGAGTAGAAGCGTGTTTTCCGGGGGAAACGTAAGACCACGAATTATTAGGAAGGGGTTGGTATTCACTGATAACCTAGTGTATGTGTGGCCTGTTTCTTGCCTTGCTAAATATAGGACCACTGGTTATTAGGAAGTGGCTGGTGTTCATTGATAACCTAATGTATGTCTGGCCTGTTTGTTGCCTTGCTAAATGTAGGAACACGAATTATTAGGAAGAGGTTGGTATTTACTGATAACCTAGGGTATATGTGGCCTGTTCCTTGCGTTGCTAAATGTAGGACCACGAATTATTAGTTAGAGAGTTGGTGTTCAGTGATAACCTAGTGTATGTGTGGCCTGTTTCTTGCCTTGCTAACTGTAGGGCCACGACTTATTATGAAGGGGTTGGTATTCACTGATAACCTAGTGTATGTGTGGCCTGTTTCTTGCCTTGCTAAATGTAGGACCACTAATTATTAGGAAGTGGTTGGTGTTCATTGATAACCTAATATATGCCTGGCCTGTTTGTTGCCTTGCTAAATGTAGGAACACGAATTATTAGGTAGAAAATTGGTATTTACTGATTACCTAGTGTATGTGTGGCCTGTTTCTTGCCTTGCTAAATGTAGGACCACAAATTATTAGGAAGGGGTTGGTATTCACTGATAATCTAGGGTATATGTAGCCTGTTCCTTGCGTTGCTAAATGTAGGACCATGAATTATTAGTTAGAGAGTTGGTGTTCAGTGATAACCTAGTGTGTGTGTGGCCTGTTTCTTGCCTTGCTAACTGTAATGCCACGGCTTATTATGAAGGGGTTGGTATTCACTGATAACCTAGTGTATGTGTGGCCTGTTCCTTGCGTTGCTAAATGTAGGGCCATGACGTATTATGAAGGGGTTGGTATTCACTGATAACCTTGTGTATGCGTGGCCTGTTTCTTGCCTTTCTAAAATATTATGACGATGCAATGTTAGGCATATGTTTTCATTATTGTACTGATTACCTAGTGTATGTGTGGCCTGTCTCTTGCCTTGCTAAATGTAGGACCACAAATTATTAGGAAGGGGTTGGTATTCACTGATAACCTAGGGTATATGTGGACTGTTCCTTGCGTTGCTAAATGTAGGACCATGAATTATTAGTTAGAGAGTTGGTGTTCAGTGATAACCTAGTGTGCGTGTGGCCTGTTTCTTGCCTTGCTAACTGTAGGGCCACGACTTATTATGAAGGGGTTGGTATTCACTGATAACCTAGTGTATGTGTGGCCTGTTCCTTGCGTTGCTAAATGTAGGGCCACGACGTATTATGAAGGGGTTGGTATTCACTGATAACCTTGTGTATGTGTGGCCTGTTTCTTGCCTTTCTAAAATATTATGACGATGCAATGTTAGGCATATGTTTTCATTATTGATGTTTCAGTTTTATATTATTATTATATTAATAATATAAGAGACTAGATTGCCTACCTGCTCTGTTGAACCTATGCTTGCGCTGTAATAATTATGGACCATATTGAGCAGGTCATGATGTCGGAGTGGGACATATTATGAAGAGCAGTTTGAAGTTGGTTTTTGAGTAATCATTGTGGAAGCCTACTTAGATGCGAGTCGTACGCTGAGAGGCGAAAATACACTCATTATGATAAAAATCCGTTGACCAAGAAGGAGCCGTTAGATTGAAATAGATTTTAGTTGTGAAATGGTACATACCAAGGACAGAAGTGATTAAAATATTACAGCAGCAGGACGATTTCCTGCGGACATATGGTACACATTCCGGTCATCGTTAGTACCGCGTCGGATCGCCTCGTGCTCGGATACATGCGGTGATACGGTCCGGCGTGGAGTCAATGATACGCCGTATGTTACCCTGGTACAGATTGGCCCACACTTCTTGCAACTGACGCTCTAAAGCAGAAACACTGGGACATGGAAAAAGATGACGTCCTATCTGGTCCCATACGTGCTGGATGGTCAAGAGACCAGGCGATCTGGCAGACAACAGAAGCGTCGAATCCTGACTTAGACAGTCCTGGTAAACCCGAGCCGTGTGTGGACGGGCGTTATCTTGTTGAAAAATGTATCCCGTGCCACCTCGCCAGCAAAGGCAGCAAATAGGGCGGCAGTATCTCCTGTACGTTGCGCTGGGCTGTCAATGTCCCTTGGATCACTGTGAAGGAAGTCCGGCTACCATACACGATGGCTCCCCAAACCATCACGCTTGCAGTTCGAGATGTGCACCTTTGAACAGTGAGGTTGGGATTGTATCGCTCACCTGCGGGCCTCCACACTCTAACACGGTGGTTGTCGAACGTCCATTCCCATACAGAAGCGGGATTCGTCGCTAAACAGTATACGCCCCCAGTCGAAAGCATTGCACGTTGCTCGCTGCTGACACCACTGCAATCGACGCCGATGATGGTCAGGTGTTAATTGCAGAAAACGCAAGGGCCGTCGAGGGGGCAGATTCGCCTGTGCTTGGCGTCTGGAAATGGTTCTGGCGGACACAGGAGTTTCTTGAACAGCCGCCACATGTCTATGGATGTTGGACAAGGATGCCATTGCATCTGTGCTCGCCGCTCTCACGATCCCCTCTGCTGGTGGTGCGTCTAGGTCGTCCAGAGCCAGTCCGCTGCGTCTGGTTGCCTTCCCGTGTCCGTTGCTCCCAACCTGACCACACCGTACTGTCCGACCGGCCTAAATATCGGCCGATTCGGCAAGCCGGCCTCACTGCCTCTCTCATCCCGACGATACGGTCTCGTTCAAACTCCGTCAGTTGCCGGTGCGAACGAATTTGGGATCACCGGCGCGGCGCCTTATAAGCCCAAGGATTGCGATTGCAGCGCCGATCTTGAACGCGAGGGCATGCGAAATCGCACGAAGCTTTTTTTTTTTATTGGAGGTTTAACGACCACTGTGAGCAACTCAATGGGCTATAAGCAGTCTCCCGTCCCTAATTTAGGGTCACTGGTTCCAGGGAAGGGAGATAGCCAGTGCCGTAAGAGAAACACAACATCCATGGCTGACCGGGATTCAAACCCGGACCCCTTACGGACGAGTGATCAGAGGCCAACGCCTTAGACCACTGCGCCACCGGGGCGGCATCGCACGAAGCTTTAATCATTTGCATGTCTGTCCTCTCCGTAGCTATTCGCCAAGTTTCGCGTTAATCGCACGGTTTTTTCTTGGTGCGCGTATTTTTATGACAATGAGTGTATATCTAAAACAGTTTGTATATTTTATCTATATTTGCGCGTTAAGGAAACAAAGGATCTTAGCATTTAGTATTATTTATTAGGGCGAATATGTGATCAAGAAGGTATGCACATGTAAGCATTCTGTTTCGCGTATCTGTTTGCTAATACAAATCTTTCCAGTTTCAGGAGTCAGTGCGACAAAATAAGAGGCGACGAGATTGAGATTGCTTGGGATATTTATTCATATGATATACGAATACAATGAACGTTAGTACAATAAATCACGTAAACTTCTTATTCAATTCTACTTCGCAAGTACGCATCACTTCTTCTTTGCACTTCTTCTCCTTCGCCGCCCCGGTGGCGCAGTGGTCTAAGCGATGGCCTCTGATCATTCGTCCGAACGGGGTCCGGGTTCGAATCTCGGTGAGGCATGGATGTTGTGTTTGTCTTCCGGCACTGGTTCTCTCCCTTCCCTGGAACCAGTGACCCTAAATTAGGGACGGGCGACTGCTTATAGCCCTTTGAGTTGCTCACGGTGGTCGTTAAACCTCCAATAAAAAAAAAAGACTTCTTCTTCTCCTTCTCACCCATCGAGTCAAACCAGAAACAAAACCATCACCGCACTCCGATTGTGGTTCTTGCGTCACCCACTAACAATAGATAATCGCCAGTGACTGGGCTGCCTCTGCAAAGTCTAAGTTCCAACACATTCATTAAAACGAATCCTCAAAATTCTACTTTCTCCCAACGGCAGTGATTTTTAATTTCATATCACAGATGCCGGAATCCTGTTTTCCATAAATTTAAGCATGGCCGTATCAGAATTATTTCAATACTTTACAATTTCTTTGATATTATAGTTTGTGCAAATGAATATCAGTGCCTTGTCTTTACTTAGATATTATGATTTCCTAAGGGAAATGTATAATGGCTGCTTAGAATCGGAATGTAAATAACGTATTACGTACCAAACTGGTACTTCATTGACTTAAAGGAAGATGACCACTCTTCAAGGAAGTGCCCTGACAAGGGCCGGATTTAGGAGGTGTCTACGGGGGCCCATTATGACCAAGGGCCCACGAGGCACGCCTGAGAAAGTATTAAATAGAGAGAGTGAGAAAGAGAGGCAAATTTATAAAATTGTTTTATTTTTGCCTCGTAGGATTTCTACTTGGTTAGAAATAGAGGCTGAAAATGAGACAGATTTCAAGGCATGATTCACCAATGGTAAGGATTTCATATGACTATGTACAGAGGGGTCTGCGAGACAGTTTCAGCTTTTTCACTTCCATCCACCCACATCTCCCAATGTGCACTTGGAACCGTTAATAGTCGAAGTCCCCAGTGGTTCCACATTGCATGGCAAAAGAGATGTTCTAAGAAAAGTATACAACGCTAAATCATTGGAAAATCCAAGACAAAATGTAGGAATCTTAAAGCTTTAAACTCATGTGCTTGTGAGAACAATGAAAAATGCAGTGTCGTATCATGAAAACTGCAGAATAATTTAGTTGTTACAGTTTCGTGTTTTAACGAACTTCAAAGTAATTCCCCGTCATATGTTCTTCGGGTGCCAAGTCAGAGATGTCTTAGCCTTGGATGTCTTAGACTCATATGTTCTTCGGGTCGTCATATGTTCTTCGGGTGCCAAGTCAGAGATGTCTTAGTCAGAGATGTCTTAGCCTTTCAAAATAGCGTCTGTGCTGGCAAGTCTTAGTCGCTGGGTGTCCGATTGTGAACGAAATCTGCGATTAATACCCTTATTTGTTACTAAGATCTTTTGCCTAAGTGTTATGGAAGCCCAACATGGTTTCCTCTTCATTCAGTAATATGCTAATGATAAAGAGGACAGTGTCTTCAGGCTATCCAAACGGAATAACTTCTTTTATGGAATTTGACTTCTTTCTAATTCACTTGAGAATGTAAATTCAGGGTACATTTACATTTTTTAATATTACTGCTAAACAAACTTTAGTAGATTATTTTTCCCGCTTTTACAAACTTTAATAGATTCTTTTCCTTGCGTATACCGCAGTGGATACGGTAGTTATTTTCTAATGTTTAGATTTTAGCAATTCACCTTTTTTTAGGTTCTTCCATTTGGTAAAATAGGTTTTCTTTCTTTTCAGATTTGGGCTCTGTCGAATGAAATGGAACAATTTGTGCGTTTACGGGATGCTTCCTTTGAATTTTTGAAGTTAAGTGACGTAATTTTTGACATGGTAAGACATTTTCTACAACCGAGTGGTTTAAGTTTTGTTTTTAAGGTGGAAATAACACTTCCTTGAACGAAATCTATAGATAATTTTTTTATTAGCAGATATTTTTTAATTTTTAAGAAACGATTGGTTTATGAGATTTCTAACTGGAGTCACTAAATGTCAACCTACAGAGATAATGTGTTCATTGAGACCACCTTATTTTAAAAGAAAAAAAAACGCTGTGTTTTTCATTAAAAATGCGTAACAGAAAAGAATCTGGATAATGAGCAAATGGAAAACTAAGTGCACCCTTATAAATCGGGGGTGTCCAGATATGTTACGAGAGACACAGAGATATAACTATGACATCTATATGAAAACTTCGAAGTAAGAATTCGAGGAAACCAAGTGAATAAGTATAGAAAACGGTTTTGTATATTTCTTAAGGAAATAATCTTTTTCTCCTTTTAATGGAGGAATAAGGAGATTTGGTGAACTGATTCACGGTAAATTTCTGCAGTAGAATTTCGATTTATACTTCTTATAATTATGATCAGCTGTGCTTATTTTAGTCATTTATTCTCATTGAATTCAAACAGATCGAATGTAGAGGTAGAGTGCAGAGGGTAAACTACGCTGACAATACTGTGATTACTAAATTCTGAGGATTAATCTTTGCTGATTACTAAGTTATTAACATATCTTTATTTCATATTGTTGTTAAATATGTCATATATTTTGTTAAATATGTTCCTGAAAAATGCAAACCCAAACATATGTTCCTTTGCAGAAATTTTAAATGTGAATCCACTGTTCAAGTGACGTGTACGTACAGTTCATTGCTATTCAAAACTAAAGGACACTTTATTAATTCGTACGTAACTCAAAGTATTTACGGGGGAATATGATGACATTTGATAGAGGTGTATGGCTTCCGTACTTATGAAATTCAAGCAGAAGACGATTATGATCTTATAATTTGCATGTGTAAATACATAATCTTTTAATTTTCATAAAGAGCAGTTCATGGAACAATATTTAAGGTCTTTTGATTAGGACATGTGGTATATCAATATGGAGTGTTATCACCTTTGATAGCCATGCAGCTAAAGCAAAGACTCCTCATACTTTTATGACCGTACTGATGACGTTTTGAGGCTTCATGGCCACTCCTCAACAAGAGATTTTCTAAGTTCTTGAAGTGTTAGGGCAGGAGACTGTCTCCCTAGACCATCGCGTACATGATCAATGGGTTTGACGTCAGGGGATCTGAGTTGCCATTGTGACCGGCCAATATCTCTATCTTCAAGAAAATCCTCTACCGAATGTCCTGGATGAGGGTGGGGATTATCGTCCTTAAGTATGAAATGTGTACCGGCGGCTCGTCTCAAAGGCTTGTCGTGTAGGTTTAGGATTTCGTCTCTATACCTCACGGAAGTCACAAACAAGTTCTGAAAGATGTGCATGGTCTGTGTACTCATTCTTCATGATTCCTGCTGTCTGTTACTCCACTACCACAAGAGGGGCCGTTGCGGGTCACTGCTTCTCTCCAGATGACAATACGTTGCCAAGCACCATTTGAGTTGAATCGCGAACTACCTGGGAAAAGAAGATTCGTCCACTGGTCTGGACTGCAAGTGTGATATTGGCGACTGTATGATAAAACAGCTCTCAGGACTGCGAAAGTTTGCGGGATACAAATAACTGGTCTGCTGCCACAAAGACATTGCTCGTGAAGAAAAGCAGTATGTTTTGATGTCCTCGTTTCTACATGTGCTTCAAGCTCCAAAGTACGTTGCCTGGCGGACATATCTCTGTTCTTATTTGCAGTCAAAACGAAATAGAGATCATCTGCAGTAGTTGTGGCTTGCCTAGTTCTTGATGACGATGGACATGTCCTGTCTGTCGAAACTATCTTCAGAGTCTTCACAGGACAGTTTATGAAAAATGCAATGCTTCTGAAACTTTTATTTAGGGCTGAACTTCTTCCACCCTACCAATCGCTCTACACCGCTGAAGATCATCCATATAAGGTCATACAGACGTAATCAGCTCAACGTTCCACTGAAGTGGAAGAATGAGTTGCTCAGAACAGCTACCACGTACTACTATACTGGTAAAAACAAGGTCTTTCCATAAAAACTGAGAGATAAATCACACAAAATAAAGAAATATAGGTACAGCAAAATATAAGTACATTGCTATTTTTTCTCAAAGTATATTCCCTCGGATGATAGGCAATGATCTCATCGTTCAGTCCACTTTGCGAAGCATGTGGCGAAGATATTTTTTAGAAAGTGCTCTAGCGACCCCGGTACAGCTTGAATAACATCAGCATCTGTGCTGAATGTTGCAACACGGAAGTTCTTCATTGTTGGAAACAACCAGAAATAGCCCAAGGCGAGGTCACGTCTGTAAGCTGGCTGTGGCGTGATTTGAATACTGCATTTCGTAAGAAAGTGTTGAGTACCAGCAGCTTTATGTGGGCGGGGGTTATCATGGTATAGGGTCAGCTATGGTGTAGGTTCTGGTCCCTTAATCGTTTTGTATTGTTGCAGACGCTTCAGGACTGAAAGGTAATATTCAGCATTGACAGTAATTTATGGAGGAACGGCATGCTGGTTGACTAACCTTTATAATCAAATAAAATGATTATCATCACTTTCCAAGCTGATTTGGTTTGGGGGACTTTTTCGGAGGAGACGAGCCTGTAAGTTTCCAGACACCCGTCGCGCGCTTCGTGAGGGGGTTGAAATTGTGGACTAATGTTTCATCGGCAGTTACTACTGTGTTTAAAAAGTTTGGATATTTTGCGATCATTTGTCTCCACTCAGGATACATCTCAACTTTGGCTGACAATTGTTCTCTCGTCAGGTGATGAGGTACCCATATGGAACACACACGATACAGCAGTAATGTTTCACGTTGAATGCGAAACGCCGACGTTTTTGAAATATTAGTTAACGTCGCTATGTCTTCACATGTCATTCGTCAATTTTCTTGCAGGATTGCTCAAACAGTATTAACAGTACGCTCCGTAACAACACTTTCAGGTCGATCAGGCGTAGAAGCGAGTTTTGCCGACAAACGTACATTTTTTGAAATCATGATGCCATCTAAAAGTCGTTGACTCACCCAAACATTTATCTTTGTAAGTTTTTTCATTAAATCAACTGTTCCTGAAGCCGTTTTACACAAACGATAGAATTTTTTTACGGCACAATACATTTCACATCTTAACTCTGAATCACTCACCTCCACAGCTGTATGGAGAAATGCAGACATACCTTAAACAACTGCGCAATAACAAAACCACAATCGTCAGCCACGGCTAATAACTGTTGCCATAGATACGTTCTTAATTCAGATAGTCGTCTGCGTGGTTATTGTTCCCCTTCGCAATTTTGCCAACTCAAAAAAACATTACTCTCAGTTTTTATGGAACGGCCTTTGTATTTTGTATTAAGTTGCACCAAAAATGTGGTGCTGTAACACTAGCACCATTTTCTGAGAAAAGATACAAAATTATGGTGCAAACAAAACCAATAGCATAGTGCAACTTTGCACCATAATGTGATGCAAAGTTGTTTTTTGTTGGTTTGTGTGTGTATCACACAGTGGGATATTTTTTCTGAGAAAGTGGTGCAGATGGTGTAGCACCACTCTTTGGTGCAACCTACCACAGCATTTTTAACCGTGTAGATTTGCGAGTCTTTGTAACACAAACATAATTTATTCTTCCGGCCTGCATTGCGGAAAACGTGATTGTGGTTTAGTCATTCGTGCATCGGAATTTGCATGTTCAACTTTCGGTGCCTTGGTTTACACACATCGGAAACTATATACCTTTCTGTAGATAATCCAATAATTTTCAGTATCAGTGTAGTAACCTTTGAACCAAACATAAAATGATTTTCAAAAGGTTTGCTGGGAAATCCTAATTAAGAATCAGAATTATTTAATGTTACGAAAGGCCAGAGCGAATCAAATCCAAAGATCAAACGATAAAACCGCATTCCAAAAGAAAATTAATTCCGTGATCTCTCTAAGTTTTTCAACAAGGGGCTTGCACAGCAGCCCTGATATATTTCGACAAAACACAGAAATATGTTTCCTATTTTTTAAGGTAAATGAGTATTTATATTTCAAAGACCGGTGAATAACATGCTTAGTTTAAGTTTAAATAATTGACATGCTCTAGAATTTTCATGGGTTTTGGGAGAAATATATTTTTAAGATATCAAAACCATTAAATTTTTAATTACCAGGAACTGAAATCTTGGGTCGTTCAAAATGTCAGAATCCCCGTAACTGTCTGCTTTTTCTCAGAATTTCTCCTCTCCACTTTACAAGTTAACAAAAGAAGGATTAGTGCTTCGTCACCACACGAAACTTTCGATCAGTATTCTTGATGTGCATTCACCTTCATACATCTCTCGGAGGCAATCATCTCTTTCTTCCACGACATGAGAATTAATACTCTCACCTCGGAATATACCAACACCTGCTTTACTTATTTGTTTAACGAGAGCAATGGTGACTGAGAGTGACTTCTGCTAATCCAATAGAGGCCACGAAAATTCAAAAAGCAAGTGAAGGAAGGACATCTCACTCTAGACAAGCACTTTCGTTTCCGAGCGGTCGTGTTAGCTTGGATGTCAGGGTGTTTCGGCTGTTATGGTCGTTTAAGAGTAAAACATTGTGCGTTTTCATATCCGTTAGCATTTTTGTAGTTAAAAGTAAGTGGGACGATAAATAATAAACGCTTTAAGTAAACTGACATAAAACTACATAGACATATTGTTTTCTTTTGAGAAATTATTGGTCTCTGAATCATATGTGTGTTTAAAATTAATGTTCTACCATTTTCACCGTAAATTCGTTTTTTTTACAAAGTGTTATAAGACAACCTACACTTGTTTCTATAAATTAAGAAAAAATCTGAAATCTTTTCGAAAGATTTGGAAATGCACGAAATTTGAGTATACGACGTCAAATGTAATACACAGTCAAGGTATCGTGTGCAAATGAGTGGTGATGGCATCCGTTGATTATACGACGTGAAAAGTAATACAAAGTCAGGGTATCGTATGCAAATGAGTGGCGATGGAATCGGTTGATTATACGACGTGAAATGTAACACGAAGTTTGGATATCGTATGCAAATGTATGGCGATGAAATAGCTTTATGCAAATTATCTGCAGAATAAAAGGTGCTGTTGCTGAGGTTCTGCGGCACATCGTTTGCTGAGTGTAAGGAAAGGATTTAGATATAACAAATTTGTTGTAATGGCTGCGAGATATCATTAAGCTGATGAACAACGTGGAAAGCAACCGGAAGACTGGAGGCAAGCCACTGTTAAGTGGAAGTTGCAAGATGGCTGCATGTGAGTCATTCTGTGGTCCACAGACCTCTGGAATTAATTTCAAAATACGAAATGAACTTCACGAAGGTGCACGAAAGGAAAGCTCTAAGTCATAGGCCTACAACACGTGTGAGTGACCACTATCTTGGATTAACTATGCAGAGAAACAGGACAGCTGCCCCAACACAGTTGCGATCCGCCTGCTTCTACTGTACATGCAAGGCTTCCCAAAGAAGGTGTTATGTTAGGTGACCAGCACTTTGTGTCGGTAACAAAGCGGAGTGCTTCAACTTAGCAAGATGTCGCGAAATTGGACTGAAAACCCAAATAATTTTAGTGTTCTTTAGAGACGAGTCCAGATTTGCTTTGCAGAGTGGCTACAGACGTGCTCTAATTTAGAGAGAACGAAGGGCGCGCTTCTCTCGCCATATGAACCGTGAAAGGGACATTGATGCCATGGTAGCGTGCTTATTTGGAATGGTGTCCCGTTATTTGGACGCAGAGAAACCATGAATGCTTGACGCTATAGGATGATGATGTCCTGAATCCCTATGTTCGATCGTATGTACAGGTGTCTTAAAAGATTCTTTTGTCCTAGAAAAACGTAACACTCATCCAGGTGATTGCACATACACTGGCGTGCAAACATTAAGGACAAGACGGTTTTTCGAATGTAACGTCGTGCAAAAGTGCTCCACATCGCCTCAAATCATAACATAAAATCCCCAAGATGTAAGAATATGGGACAAGTGAACAAAACCGTCCAAACAAGGAATCCAAATGATACAAAGGCCCTTTATTGAAAAGGTAGCTTCGAGCACAGCTGGACAGAAGTCAGAAACGTCCATGCGACAGGCGGCTGCCAAGAAAAATTCAGTCTTTAGTAGAAGATATGATCACCCCTGACTGCGTTGCAGGATTTACTACGTCTGTCCATGCTAAGGACGAGGTTGTCAAGGAGCTGTTGAAGCATCGCGGCCTATTCCTCTTGTAGAGCCAATCGCAGCTGCGGAATCGTTGCTGGCTGCTGGTGACCTGCTGCCTGGCGTCTTCCGAGAAAGTCCCACACGTGTTCAATTGGATTTTGGTCCAGGGACCTTGCGGGCCAATCCATGCGTTGAATATCTTCACTTTCCAACAGCTCTGCGACAGCCACTGTACGATGAGGTGAAGCGTTGTCCTCCATGAAAAGGAACTCAGGACCCACAGCACCTCTAAACAGACGCACGCGAAGCAGGAGAACATCGGTACAATAGCTGATTCTCGTGACTGAACCTCCTTGGAAGATGTGGTGGTCAGTATGGCTACCAAGCATGATACCGTCCCAAACGAGAAATCCGCCACCTCCAAACCGGTCACTTTCGATTATGTTTGAGGTGTGATTGCGTGTTCCCTGCTCTCTCCAGATGTGTATACGTCCAGAATCGCTCGTCAGTCTACATCGGCTCTCATCCGTTAAGAAAACTCGACCCCATTGCTGATGTGTCCAGTTCTTGTGTTCCTGGCACCACAGAAACCGCTGTCTGCGATGAGCAGGCGTTAATGGCACACTCCGCACTGGTCGTCGTGCAAATAGAACCACCTTTGTGCAGCTTTCTGGCCACGGTAAAACGCGATAACGGATGTCCACTGGTCTGCTGCATGTGCCTTGCGATTTCTCCCGCTGTCTGCCGTCTGTCTCTTCTCGCCTGTAGGACAATATACCGGTCGTCCGCCGAAGTGGTTGCTCGTGGACGACCACTGCTAAACTCTCGGACAGCTGTTCCTGTCTTTTGGAATTCTCTCCAAGCTCGTGAAACGATGCTGTGAGCAATCCCGAACTCCTCGGCCACACTAGTCACCCTTCAAACTTCTTCCAACTTTCCAATGACGCGACCTCCGGTAAAGTCATCCAGATGGCGCTTTTTGGACATATCACAGTGTGGCAGCAACTCGACGTCGTTCAAACCGATGTACACCGTGCAATAGCTTTTACCGAATTGCTGAGCTTACACCGCCCGTGTGCTTTAAACGTTCAGTCACTCCCCCACCCCTCTACGTCATGATGCATATATGCGCATGCCCTACCGTACCGGACCCTAGTCTTTCTCCTGAGTGGTATTTCGGTCCGTTCTGCCTGCTCGTTCAGCTGTTATACTAATTTCTCCTCTTCGTCTTTAATTTTTGCACACCAGTGTATTTATACGTATATATATATCAACCACGTATTTCGACTTAATCCTATACTGCATGTCTGAGATTCTCTGATGAGACATGTTACTGATCTTAAATCCCTCCACAAGACCAGGAGGCGCTTAGTGCATTATCATGGTGTGCAACGCATGAATGACGTGTTCTGCTACATACTGAACTCTAAGATACCATCATCAGCAGGTTCCCTAACACTTTGTCCGTGTTCGTCTCTATTTTAGGGCCACTGACTACAGGGAAGAGAGACAGCTAGAGTCGTAAGGTAAACACAAAATCCATGCCTCATCGAGATTCGAAACCGGACCAATCTCCGACGAATGATCGGAGGCCATCGCTTAGACCATTGCGTCACCGTTCATTTCGTCTACGTTCACTTTATCCGCCGTTGACTTTGTCCACATTCAATTCGACCTCTGAATAGATGGAATATACCGTGGACATTTTCTCTTTAGATTGAATTTTTTTACAGGCAGAAAAAAAAGCCAGCGGACTTTACTTACACGCGTTTTTTTTTTCGTGTTTTACGTTTTTTCATTTAAAATACAACGATTTTAAATGTTATTTAAAGTAAAACGAGGAACTAAACTTTGAAGAGCTGTTTAACTCTATCTTGTGATACGATCTCAATCTCTATGACATTAATCAAAGTTTATTCCGATATCGATAAATGTGTTGAACTGACGAGGAAACCTTTAGATCCCCTTCCTCCTTTACGTAAAAAGCCTCTATTTTCGTTCTCTCAAACCGCAAATTCACAGTAAATATCAATCTAAAGTTTTTACACCATTATACTTTTATGGATTTTTTTCTTACTTTAAATAGCTATGACTCATACAGCGAGCACTATATAAAGGGCATTCTGAAAGTAATGCCATGTCCCACATATGGTTTCTATTTGTAGCAGCAAAATGTGAAACATGGTGGCAAAATAATTGGACATCTTGTTAATAGTGCTAGCCTATTTAAAATATTGTCCATCACTTTCTATACATTTCTGCCAATTTTAAATCCATTAGTAAAATCCATTTTGGAAAAATTCCTGAGACTGTCGTTTCACCCATGAGTTTACATCCAGTTTAACGTTTGTCACATCGTCGGAACATTCCCCACGAAGGGTGTTTTTCAAAGGGGCAAACAGGAAAAAGTCTGAGGAAGCCAAATAAGGACTGTAGGGAGGATTAGGGCATCACAGTCCACCCCATTTGGCAATAGCCTCTGAAGTCTCCATGGAGTTGTGGGGACGTGCATTATCATTGTGTAAAACAACACTATGAAGTAGAATGTCGCGTCTTTGCCTTCTGATAGCTTCCTTTAGCTTCTTCAATATCTGCACATAGTGAGCACTGTTTATTCCTGAACTTCGTTCAAGGAAATCTGTCAAAATGACACCACGTTTAAGGTGATGCGGTCTTTCACTCGTTGCTTGTTGGCATCTGTCACTGCAGTTGGGAGTATTCCCTTCGTTTTTTGTCCGACACTGAACTTTCTCCCTCTCGAAACCTCTTCATCCATCTTCTGACGTTACTGATATCGATTGTGGCAGCTCCATGTATCGATTGTGACAGTCCCATGTATCGATTGTGGCAGCTCCATACACCGCCAGGAGTCTTCTGTGGATTTCTGGAGTCTCACATCCCTGTTTTTTCAGGAAATCAATTGCTGCTCACTCCGTTTCTCTGTAATTCATGATCTTTATTTACTATTCTGAAAAAAAATTGTTCCCATATTGGTAACATATCATAGTGCATGTCAGTGCAGTTTCATTGAAATCACTTCAAAAATTATTAAGCAGGGAGCATTACTCTTAGGATGACCTTATATATAGTTCATTCCTATGAAAATTGGTAATGCTGAAATTATCAACACTTAATAATCAGAATAATAAATAAATATACTGAAAGCGAAGAACTACAGTATATGAAAACAACATACAAGACGTATTTCAAAACATCAAAAGATTTTTGTAAAACTTTGATTTATGTCATAGTGAATGGCATCGTACGACACGAAAGAGTTAAAAAGCTCTTCAAGATTTAGTTTCTAGTTTTGCTTTAAAAAACATTTAAAATCGTTGTATTTTAATCGAAAAAGTTCAACAGGTAAAAGAATCGCATGCAAGCAATTCCCTCTGATCTTTTTTTTTTTTGCCTAGTAACAAAAATTCCATGAAAACAGAAAATTCCCACTGCATTCCGTTCATACTGAGGACGAAATGAAGACGGACAAAGTGATCCGTCACCCATCAGCAACATGCATTTTGAATTCGATAGCATCTGCATTTACGTCCTCTAGCGGCGAAGTTATGCAACACAAAAGAGCCGGCAAGCCAGAATCATTGTTCTCCCATTTCAAGCTTTCCAATAAAAAAATAATTTTTCAAATCGGACAAATAGTTGCAGATATATTATGTCCACAGGCATACGACCATTACGATGCTATAAGTATGTACTTTTCGGTGCTAAAAACGTTAAACACATGAGCAACAGCTTAGGATTTTTTATGAAAGCCTTCTATAACTTTTATCAACATGGTGTAATTTACATTTGTTACCTATTGTATGTATTCACAGGGCATAGTACATCCCAAACATTGTAACTGAACAATTATTATAATTATTACATACGCTGTGTACCACTTATATTCTGTTAATTTACTCTTGCTGGAGACATGTTCTCTTTGCTTAGGACCGGATCTTTTGCCACAAGGCAAAAATATGTTCAAAATTTGTAAGAGATTGATCCAAGAGTCCCCTCTAATCTCCACACCCCCACATATAAACGTGTTAATATCCTGCCCCATACTCTTCAAAAATCAGTGGATCTGCTACTCTGCGATTAACGCCAGAGAATCTTATTACAAGAGCTCTAGAGGTGCATAAGCAAACAAAAAATGGAGCTTTAAAATTTAAAAATGTTTTGGAAATTTTTCTTTTTACAATTTTGCACAAGGTTTCTTAGACTATTTTTTTCCAATTACGACTATTTTTTCTTCCAGATATCCATCCCGCCTAGAGAAATTAGTGAACTGCACAGACAGCATTTATCCTCATTGGGTATTTTCATTGTTTCAGTGGATGGATACTTCCAGGTAAGTTGTATTTTGCATTTTATCTCTGTCTTTCTTTATCAAGCTGTAAAGTTTTTGCAACATTACATACCATAAAGTGAGCTCATTTGCTCTTATATCGTAAGACAGTACTTACTACCAGAGACTAAACCTCAGATTTCATTTAGATGTGAAATACTTATGTACTTCACTTTATTGCGAAATATTTCACGAAACATTCAACAAAAAAGAACGAAATTGATCCCCCCCCCCCAAAAAAAAAAAAAAAAAAAACTTACAGAGGAAAAGGAAAATTCCAAAAGTGACTGAATTCGGAAATTTAAGGTTTGCGCATATGCACTGCTTCTCAAAGTCAAAAAACAATGTATGAATTCGTTCATAACTCGAAGGTAGTCTATAAAACACAAGGTCATTAAATCGGTAACATGAGTTCCTCCCGTTTGTGACGTCACTCTCATGATACGTCACACACGACAGCGTTGGGAACCAATCGGAAGCCTTGGTTTCGGCGTGATGTCACTAAAAGAAGGAATTAGTTTCTCTATTGTCATACATCTGTGTATTCTAGATGGCCTTGGCAGAACTGACGTACCATAATTGAGCAAGAATACCACGTGTATGCCAGAAGACAGCAGTCCTTGGCCAATCAGCGAACAACTGGTAACTTGTTCTACCGGTGCCGAGAGACGGTAAACTGGCATTAAGGGATTCATAGCAAGCGTTCTATCTCATTTGTCTTTGGTCATGGAAGAGCAGAGAGTAAATATCTGTTTCTCTTGGAAACTTGGTAAATCCGCTACTGAAACTTTGAGAATGATAAAACAAGCCAATGGGGACCCAGCAATATCCCGCAGAAGATTTTTAGGATGGTATGCAAGATTTCATGATAGTGGAGATTCGTCTGATGATGATCCAACACCTGGGCGACCCTCCAGTGTGCGAAAAGATCGTTGCAAAAATGTGCATACCATTAAAAAAAAACTCTGCTGATGGGTGATGCTGTGTCTCTATACGTTTCTTTTAACGTTCTGTTTGTTTCAGTAGCTGATTTACTAAGTTTCCTGCAAAACAGATATTTACTCTCTGCCATTCAATGGTTAAAATGAAATGGGATGAGAAGGCTTGCTGTAACTGCTTTAATGCCCATCTGCCTCTTGTCGGTACCGGTATAAACCGGATTCCAGCTGTTAGCTGACTGAACAATGACTGTCTTCTGGCATTCACATGAAATTTTATCCCATTACTGTTACGTTAGGTGTGCGATCAGTCATGGAACATTTCGGATGTAGGTTGTATTTAAGAGGAAATTTAATGAAATTTGGTAAATTGGTTGACCATTCTATTTCTTAGTAACTCAAGCAGAACAAAATCCCTTTCTTATATGTACTTTGCATGTGTTAAGGTCATAATCTTGTAATTTTCATGAAAAAGCAGTCCATAGAGCAATATTTAGTCTTTTGTTCAAGACGTGTCGTATTTCAATAAGGAATATTATTAGCCCTGACAACCATGCAGCGGAAATAACTTTTTATATTGTTTATGAGAATATTGATGAAGTCTTAGGTAATTAATGACCAATCCTCAACAAGAGCTATTTTGAATTCTTAACGTTTTGTGGCAAGGAACTGGATAGCTCCAGTTCGGCACCCAAGAGCATCCCCTACATGATCGGTGGGATTGAGGCCAGGAAGAATGGGTGTCCATTCTAATCGGTGAGTACTTTCCTCTTCGAGGAAACCAAGGCCTAAATGATCTCGATGAGGGTGGATATTAACGCCCATAAGAATAAAATTTAGACCGACGGCTTCATATCTTTTTAATGGCTGACACATCGATACAGAATCTCATCTCAATACGTACGACTCTGAAAGGTATGAAACTATTCGCCCTTTAATCATGATTCCTTGCCATTGATACCAAAGTAGTCCTTTCCTCTGATGTTACAGGGACTGTTGACAATCCTCGTTTTACTTGATGAGAATGCATCACGAATCAGTACTTGAACTGACTCTCGATTCATCTATGAAAAGAAAATTGCCCAAATTGGTGGAACCTATCCGGTAGCACATTGCTCTTAGCAGCAAACTCTGACTTCGGTCTTAGTTCGAATCCCAAGTGGTGCCGCCCCGGTGGCGCAGTGTTCTAAGGCGCTGGCCTCTGATCATTCGTCCGTAAGGGGTCCGGGTTCGAATCCCGGTCAGGCATGGATGTTGTGTTTGTCTTACGGCACTGGCTCTCTCCCTTCCCTGGAACCAGCGACCATAAATTAGGGACGGGCGACTGCTCATAGCCCATTGAGTTGCTCACGGTGGTCGTTAAACCTCAAAAAAAAAAAAAAAAAAAAAAGAATCCCAAGTGAATCATGGATGGTGTGTTTGTCTTATGGAACTGTGTCCTTTCCTTCTCAGGAAATTGTGGCCTGAAATTAGAGAGGCAACTGCTTATAGCCCATTGACTTGCACACAGTGGTCGTTAAACCCAAAAATAAGAACATAAATAAATAACAGGAGAAATACGATGATCTGGAAAGCGCAGCAAGGTCACTATTCTCTGCACATTCCATACCATAGTCCACTATATGTTATGAAAGACTGGTTTGTCGAGAAAAACTGAGAAACATTTTACTGGACATAACCTAATAGGACTCTTCACGATGCATGGGAACTGTGGATTAGATCTCGACGGCAGCAGTCTCAAAATCAAACTTAGCGGTTGCTTTGCTGGGCCTCGAACAGAAATATTCCAGTCGTGACTTTCCGTGATTAAGAAATGCACAGGAGAGATTCCAAAGATTTTGAAATAAATGCCTTTGCTTTATTTTCAGGTGGAATCTGAAGATATTCTGGCACGATATTGTATATATATCCATTACGTTTACTCTAAGACTTTTCAGAATCACAACTCTGTCTTGAGCAGCTCCTTTGTCTCCATGCATGCGGAGTGTGTGCGTGTATAGGACTTGCGTGGTGTGTTTTTAATCCTGTGGATATAGTATATGAGATTTTGAAATACGCCTTTTTTAATGTATTTCTTCACAAATAAATATGCATGTAATAACAATATCTGTTTACATTCGTTTCGTTACTTTAATGCTTTTTTTCTTGAAATTTATTCACTTAATTTCCCATTATACTGGTCCTCTGGTGAAGTTTCTCAGAAATTTGTGATTTTTTAGCAATGTAGATTTTATTTCGAATGATACGTTTTCAGGCATATAGTGCTTGTTTTATTGTATGGGATTCTCTTCTTTTTTTCAGGCTAACCACTTTGATCCTGATGTTTTACCTCACGTCATATATCTATTATGTACGTTTTTCGAGGAGACAGGAATCCAACTTAGAGAGATTATTCAGGTAAAGTTCTGTTTCATTTTAACATTAACAGTTGTTTTTGCATGTTTTTAAGAAGCTATTAGTTTTCTGACTGTCATTACTGACTTGCCTTCTGCACTGTTAACCTTCTACTAAAAGTGGCAAATCAATTTCTCCAAATAATAGCTTTAGCTAATCGAAGTTATTCACTTCACTATATCGCATATTTCAAGCTAGATGTTTGCACGGACCTTAATTTGAAAAGCCCGGCTCTGTCCGGTCCATTTCAAAATTTCATCACGCGTTCTCTGCAAATAACGCAATAGCGCTTAATCTGAATGGCAAGGATCGTTGAGACACGTACCATTTCACGTAGGAATTCCTTCCACAAATCAAGAGGTTCAGACTTGAGTATCTACTTCGGTTACAAATGCATAATAATTTCTTCTTCCTCGCTTAAAAATGTAAAACAGATGGCCTCGATTCCCAACTGAGTGAAAAATATGTACTTTGAACTTCTTCATCTTCGCTCTAACAAGAAACCACGCCAGAAGCTCTGTCATCTGGTTTCATGAAACTGAAAATTCTGTTTGCATTCAACGCTTCTCAGAAACGGGAAAAGCAACTAAGTTGGCATTGACGGAAAGAGTCGCCAATGCCAACTCTGTGAAGCGGAAATTCATTCATCTTTTTAAGAAATAGACCGATCTATTTCCGACTCTCATCTTACCGTCCAGATATATACACACCTATTTACGACTCTCATCTTGCTCTCCAGAAAGAGATAAACCTATTTCTGACTCTGATCTTACACTCCAGAAAAAGACAAACCTGTTTCCGACGCTCATCTTACACTCCAGAAGTAGATAAACCTAAATCTGACTATCATCTTACACCCGAGAAACCGACAAACCTATTTCCGATTTTCATCTTACAGTCCAGGAATAGAGAAAACTATTTCCGACTTCCATCTTACATTCCAGAAATAGACATACCTATTTCCGACTCGCATCTAACAGTCCAGAAATAGACAAACCTATTTCCGTCTCTTACAGTCCAGAAATAGACACACCTATTTCTGTCTCTTACAGTCCCGTCGGACATGTCGATTTCAGGTCTAATCAATAAACACATCCGGTGACGGATGTACTGCCCTGTCTTTCGTTTTACTTAGTAAAATTCACCACCTGATTATTTGAGAATTCAATTTTCGTTCGTAGTCGAAACGTTTAGCTTTAGTTCAGGAGAAAGATGCTAATACTTCCAGCACAGGCCACGCCCGCGCAAGCCTACTTTTCAAGCTCTGTAATTCATTCACCTGAACAAAATAGATCGCCTAAATAGTAGTACTATATTTCATCCAAACGAATATTCTTCTTAGAGAAAGAATAAGAATATCCCCGAGCTATTTGTTTTTGTAAAACTGTTGGGGATACGATTGCTTCTTCTATTATCCAGAAGTGAAAAATAGCACTGCAATTATGGTTTCAAACAAATATTTCGACTTAGCACATCAAAATGCTCATCTTAAATAAAGTCCGGTACAAAAAGATCTTTCAAATCCAACTTACGGGTACGAAGACAGCAATTGGTTAGTATCTTGTGGTGCCCGAATATAAACTGTTGTAGTTAATGTCCCGGTTTGTGGGTGCAAAATTATCCGCATGATATAAAATTCACAGTTTAAGTGGCATCTGACACCTATTTGCAATGTATTCGCTCTCGGTTTTTTCCAAACTTAAAACTTTATTATGTTCTTAAAACGCAATATTATGGCACAATGTTATTGTTTTTTTCAAAACACTGTGAAGAGAAGTGAAAACAATTATGCCTTTTTCATTGAATAACAAGAAAGATGACACCGAATTTTCGGTTGTAATGAGTACGTCCTTTGAATTCGTACTGACGCCATTTAAATTTATCAAAACTATTAAAAATAAATGGAAACGGTCAAGAAAATATTCAACCTCTTTCTAGAATCCCATAAAACATCCAGAAATAGAAAAAGCTACTTAGTTCCATCAGCGGCTGAAAAGCATGTTACGAAAATTAACAAATGGTGCACAAAAAGTTTCTCATTGCAAAGGAAGGTATCAGAGAAAAGGAGATTTTCTAATCGAATAGCTGAACGAAGAAATACGGAAAGAAATGTGATATATGTCTACGCCTGCTAGCGGAAGAATTTCGCGTAATGAAAAAGTTAACAGTAGGCGAAAAATTATCATCATGGAAAAAGCTATGTTAAGGAAAAATAAATTTTCAATTACATCAATCGGAAGCGGTGATAGCGAAAAAAAGTTTCGACCACTACGGCCCTAGTAGGAAATCGTTGCATTATTTAAAGAGAATAATGCTCCACATCTCTATTGTAACAAATACCATACAGTAAAGTAAAATTTCTCAATAGGGTTTTTAGAAGCAGAGATAAAGCTGCAAACTGAAGAACACAAGCACCACCTACCGACAGCTCTGCGAACTGCAGAATTCTCCATATGCTAGCCTAAAGGGTTCTACAAAGTAAATGGCATCTGGTGTTGAAATACGTTTTTTAATTGCACATGTAGAGGCAGTGATTTTGAGAAAAACAGATAAAGAATTTGTGCCCCCTAGCGGCGAAATTGTGCATTATTTTGGGAAGAAAATATGCACACATGGTTTGCGTAGTTAGAATTATCTGACCGAGGGAAACCGTTTTTCAATCGGGTTCTTAGTCCTGCGGACATTGCTGTAAACGGAAATGTGAAGTTACGGCCTCTGGTGGCAGACTCGTTCATTAAGAAAAATTCAAAATTATATGAGAAACATTTCGCAGAGGAAACACTATCCAACAAAGAAAGAATTTTTCGAATCGGACGCTTAGAAGCAGAGATATCGACAAATATCTGATATGCATCTATGCCTCCTGTTGGGAAAACTATACATTATTTTATGAAGAAAGGGTTCTCAAAAGGTTTTCTTATGTGAATTGCATCGGTCAACGAAAGAATTGTTTCAGTCGAGCTTTCAGGAACTCAGATTTTGCTGCAAATACGTCTGAAGAAGAAATTAATATTTGCGATCCCTGGTGGTCAAACCATTCTTTACGAAATATTAGAAATTATATGCAAAACATTTCCTTTCAGGAGCTGTATGCGATACAGGAAGAATTTTTTCAAATCGGAGTTTAAGAAGCAGAGATCCCAGGGGAAACATGATAAAAAAATCTATGAAAAACTTTAAAATTTTGAAATTATATGAAAAGCATTTTGCACCGGAAACACTATCAAACAAAGTAAGAATTTTTCAAATAAGACTATTAGAAGCAGATATATTGACCAAAAAGAGATATCCATCTCCCCTTGGCGGAAAAATCATGAATTACTATATATAAGTATCCTAGATATATACTAGAAATATATGAGTATCCTAGATATATACTACGCAACGAAGTGGCTCCACCACTTCGTTGCGTAGTAGAAAAGGAGATTCGATTCTACAACGTAACGAAGTTGTGGAGCCACAAAGTTACGTCCCAAAGATTTATCAATTAGGAAATAATGCATATGGGTTTGAGACGTGAAGTGCGAAACCGATTTCTCTAATCCAAACAAAAAGTAGACAACATATCGTTCTCTAATGGATTAATGTTCAAGTGTGACTGCACTAAGGGGCCGTCCATAAAGTACGTCCGAGATTACAGAAGGAGGGGGGTTCCTAACAACCGGACCAAATGTGACATGGGGGAGGAGGGAGATTTAGTAATCCGTACGTCCAGCGGCAAAAATATGGTGGATGATATTTCTTCGTTTTGCTTCTTTTGTTTTTATATTAATACTTAGAAAAAGGTATGAAATATTTTAGATTTCTGATGTCTATTGAATCTGAGTACACTCATTCCCGAATAAGTCGCTTTACGAATTGAGCTACGCGGACGTTCGTTATCGCTGCTATTTGTCCTTATGTCGTGTGCGTCCTGCGTGGCAGGCACGTCATATCTCCCCCTCCCCCGAAAGAGGGCAGGGGCATGGTCCACGGGTCAGCCGTGACCATGAATCGTCGTACGCAGCCATCCGCTGAAGAACGTACACTTGAGAAGTACCAGTCAATCTAGTGTATGGAATGCAACATCACACACTTTTATTTTTCGAAGCGCTGAAGAAGAGATTCTCTTATTTTTCCTATCTCGCGGTGTGCAAAGAACATCCTACCATTGCGAGATCTTGAACGGCCGGGTTATTCGGGAAGTTCGGGCGCCATTATAACGAAGTAAATTTCTCCGTCATATTTGGTCCACGCCGGGGATTGAACCCGAGTACACTTATTCCGGAATATGTCGCTCTACCAATTGAGCTACGCGAACGTTCGTTATCGCTGCCATCTGCCCTTATGTCGTGTGAGTCCTGCGTGGCAGACACGTCACATGACATATAGCTAAATCAGAATATCCATATTAAGTTTTCATATTTGTACTACTAAATCTATCGTGTTGTATAAATGGTATAATCGGGAGTATTGCAACCTTGAATGCGGGCGTTCATTTGTAGTTCTTTATTTCAGAATGATAAAGTTCGTGTAGCGTTTGGGAATAAATTAATGCTTAAATAATAATATTTTCTTAAGAAAACGTGTGAATATATGGAAGATTCCTTTAAATAATTTCACATTTTCTTTCTGTTTCTCAACGAACTTCTAAAAGCAGTCGAGAAAATTAAAGGGAGTTGCGGGAATTAGGACCTAGTTTCTAGGGGGGTCAACAATCGGACAAAATGGGACATGGGGGAGAGGGGAGTCTAAAAATAATAAGGAATCACGGACGTACTTTATGGACGGCCCCTACGAAGGAACACAGCAAAGCTGTTTTGATACTCTCAGAGTTGTATACTGTGTTGGGTATAAAAAATCAAATAGCAGGGTATTTTTTATTGCGCGAAATCCAAGTTTTAACATATGATACAAGTAATGTATAAATGAATTGCTCATAACCGAATTAGGAAAGCGATAGAAACCAATAATATATCGGAACTAGCGCAGGATTCCATGTTGAACGAAAGACCGCATAACCGACGTTCTACTGGATTTTGTCTAATAATTTGTTTGAATATTGAAAGAATATCATAGCAGAGACTTAAAGGAGAAGCAAATTCCTATTGTGAATTTTTGCCAGCAGATAAGACATACAACTGAAGCTGAAGCACCTCGAAGTACTGGAAATTAAGCTTTCTTAATAAATGATTTTAAAACTCAGATGAGTTTTTTCATAGTAATCCATGCTCTCTTAACGAATATTCACAAGCAAGTGCTTCGACAACCTAGTCGGCCAAATTTTGACTGTACTTGTAAAAATTCTTCACACAATTTGTTTGTCAGGAAAATACATTATATTGACAAAAGTCACCGGACACCCTTTCAAAAGCAAATCAACGGATCCGCTGCGTTGTTATGATGCGCGGTATAGCTTCAAACGGTATAAACACAAGCCTGCCGCTGACCGCGATCATATCGCACTATGAGGTTGAGTGAAAATGTTGCGGCGGAAGAGAACTGGCTTTGAAAAAAGAGAGATTTTTGGGTGTTATGTTAGTGGGTTGTCCATAAGTAAAACCGAGAGGCGTTTGAACATACCCAAGTCAAGTGTTTTGGATATACTGAATAAGTGGAAGACACATGGCGCGCTTGAAGCAGCAAAACGTTCCGGCAGACCAAAAAAATCAGTGACAGAGGACGTCGAAGTCTCAGGTAAGTCGTTACAGCTAATCGACGGAGTACTGCACAAGCCCTCAGTGAACAGGAGAGTAAAAAAAATGTTGGAACCTCGGTATGTACATGTACCATTCGCAGAGAACTTCATTCCATATGTTACCGTTGTCGCGCAGCTTCTCATAAGCCTTTCATTTCCTCCCTGAATGCTACTCCTCGTTCTGCATGGTGTAAAAAACATTTACTATGGGCCGTAGATCAATAGAAACGGGTTCTATCGACTGATGAATCTAGATACACGATCCATCAGTCTGATGGCCGTGTGTGGGTATGTCGGCAATGGGGAGGGGGGAGGTTTTTACCACAGTGTACTGTTGTTCGTACGGTCAAGTTTGGAGCTGGCAGTGTACTCTTGTGGGGGTGTTTTTCGTAGAATGGTCACGGCCCATTGGTTATCGTGGAAAAACCTGTTAACCAGCACGTCTACCTTGATATTCTAGACAATTAAGGCTTACTGACTCTGTAAAAATTCTAAGGAACCGAGCCTTGTTGGTACCAGCAGTATAATGCACCGAGCCATAAAGCAAGCACTGTTACGACATGGTTTGATGATAATTCCGTATCGTGTATACTGCCCAGAACATAGCCCGAATCTTAATCCCATAGAGCACCTATGGGATGAATTAGAGAGCCACATAAGAATTTTGGAGCCAAGGTCTACGAAGTAACAGTTAGCGATAGCATTATGTATTGAATGGAAGCGCATACCTATCTCTGTGTTCCAAAGCCTTGTGGAAAGCTTGTCTCGAAGGGTCAGTGCATTCACTAAGGCGAAAGGTGGACCGACACCGTACTAATTTATGTCAATAAATGCTACGTTGTGTTTCTCTTCTAGGTGTCCATGACCTTTGTCAATATAGTGTATAAGAATTATGTTTCATGTTTTTAATTCAGCACGAGTGATTAAGGTAAACTATTTGTCTTTTGCTGGGTATGTAACATCTGTCCATGACTGCTCGGCTTGATGGGTACAAGCTACCAACATTCTACAAGATGTATTTAAAGATAATAATTTTAAATATAATATCACCCTCTCTTGCCAAAAAAAATAGCGTTTTAGTGAAAAAAAAGCTTTTTTTCATACCTCGTCTGGGTATGTATATATCTCCAAATGATCTCCCAATTTGCGGACAGCGCGCTATTTTCTCCTTAAATCGGTGTTCCCATATATGCTCACCTTATTTATCCATAATCGTGTTAATTATGCAATACGGAAAAACATAATTTTAATCAAATTATTATCGTGTGTACGAAAGGTGAAGAAAGAAAGTTATTTTTTTTCTTCCAAAAGACGAAATGTAAATTATTACATAAATGAAACTTGGGTACAGTTAATCGTTCTTTTCCGTTTTGTCCATAGTGGTTTGCGTGTTAGAACGAAATCTCGATATGCCTGGATGGTGATTAATTCCGTTTCTACTCATCTATAAAAATACTTCCATATTACTTTTCCACGTTGATGTCGTGATTGTCTATTTTAAGCAGTTCATATAAATGTTGCTATCTAAATTTTCTTGATGAATAAATAAATGCAGTTTTTGTTAGTGCTGCTTTGAGTTTAAATATCTTCTATTCTACATTTATAGGTTCTTCCTTTCACCGATGAAGAAAGAAGAGAACTGCATCTAACCATCCGTCCAACAATCACCTCAATCAGGGAATTTTATTTGGATTTTTTTTCTACTTTGGAGGTATGTGATATTTCTAATTACTTCCTAAATAATTACTACCTTATTACTTCCTAAATTAATTTATATTGCGAATGTACTATTTAAATTATGGATACAAAAGATTTTTAATATTTACTATACGATGAAAGAATCTGAAATGTTTGCCGCTCCGTCTGACTTTTGTGTTTCAACATTTCTTCGAAA
Organism: Macrothele yani; assembly: GCA_039090855.1. Taxonomy (NCBI): domain Eukaryota; kingdom Metazoa; phylum Arthropoda; class Arachnida; order Araneae; family Macrothelidae; genus Macrothele; species Macrothele yani. The sequence continues at coordinate 87,621,340 of CM076999.1, forward strand.
TATTCAAAATAATTGCGTGAGCATATGCATTTATTAAAATTTCTTTCAAAAGTAAATATTTCCTAAGTACGATAAACTTTCACTAAAGAAATTGCGATGCAATATACTTGAGAGAAAAGAAATCTTGGGGTATCAGGAGCATGGGAAATGCAACGCTGTCACCCATCTCGCTATTGGACGAATCCACCGCTTGGCAAGTAAATAAGTAGAAGGACATTCCTGGATTCACATAGACGGTAATTCGATGTCACTATTGATAAACGTTGTGAGTATACGGAGTTTGAAAGATGGATGACAGTGTGTGCGCGGCATGGAGTATTTTGTTGCCGAAGTGGTACATAAATTTTAGCACCGTTTGACAGCACCGAGAGTACATTGTGAATATGCCATTTGCGGAATAATATCGTATTGTACCCATCACTGTGGTGGATTAATTCGGTGGATCAACGCGGCATTTGGCGAATGTCTGGCATAGCTGCATCTAAACGGAGAGCTACATTGGCCCAAATCGCAGCCGAACTTCGACTAGGGGCTGCCAGAAACGTCTCCACTAAGACCACCAGATACGACAACCAGCCACAATAGGTTATGGGAGCCGCCGACATATAAACCATGGCTGAAGCCACGTGACCGGACTCTACTCCTTAACTGGCTGGAAAACATCAACACCAGGCATTGGGTCATTTGAGACAGGTTTCCTGGTCCGATGAGTCCCGTTTCCAGTTATTTTGTGCAGACGGGTCTTCTGGTTCGATGAGTCCCGTTTCCAGGTATTTTGTGCAGATGGGAGGCTCCTTATCTGGTGGATACCTGACGCAGTGACGGACCACGCATGTCAACAAGGAACTGTTCGAGCTGGTGGAAACTCGTTATAGTTTAATTGGTGTGAACTGGCACGCATTGGGATCTCTGGTACGTTTAGGCGCATATTTTGAACGACTACGTGACTATCCTTGTAGACCATGTGCATCTGTTTATAGTCATCATTTACCCATAGGGCAATATATTCTTCCAGAAGAAAAATGCGCCTCCTCACAGAGTCGTGGTGACTAGAGCGTTGTTAGACGGGTATTCCGCAGAAGTTCCCACCCGGAATGATCTACCCGTTCATCGGACATTAACACTGTGGACAATCTTTGGATCTTCCGGAAAAGTCAGTTCAAGCTTTGGACCTCTCAACCAAGAGTGCAACGAAATTATGGACACCGGTACAGCAAGCCTGGGTCAAGATACTTGTGGTACGCTTTCGTATCATTTTTGGTAAATTTCTGTTAGCTCCTCTTTCAGCCTTTCTGTTTCGTATCTCTTTCGCATTCAAAAAGAGCTCGTACGTTTCAAATATTATAACGTAGTCTTTACGACGATTGTTCTCTGATGCGATTGATTTGCTTTTCAGACATGGCCCAGTCAGCAGAGCATTGTACTGAAATTCAGGCGGCAATTTCTCTTCAGCATTTTCCCTTTGGGAAACACATTCTAAGCATTTGTTCTGAAAAAAAAACATGTTTGAGAAAATCGATAGTGTTCGCGGCTTGCAAGAACACTGCGCATTGCGCATGCTTTCAAAATCATGGAACGTGTGTGATGTACTAGAGGTATTTAGTGCTGTTAGCCGAAAAACGAAAGTCAGATGCATTGAATATATGACAGTGAATAAATACAATCACTTACTTTTTTTATCAGACACTTTGGTCTGGTAAAATCACCAGGAATAGCAAATAACCTCAAAGAGTTCAAAACAATTAGCACCGTATTCTCGGATGTAATGGACAAGGTTTTTGAAACCTGTACGAAACGAAAAGTATTTTCCAAAGCAAATGTTATAAGAGAGAAAAATATGAATGGAAAAGAAAATGTATTACTATTATTATCATTATTATTATTACATTATTGTGATTGAAAGTTTAACCATCGCCGTGAGCAACTCGATGGAATATAAGCAGTAGCCTATCCTTAATTTAGGGTCACTGGTTCCAGGGAAGTGTGAGAACCGGTGCCATAGGACAACAAGAAAGTTGACACCGAATTTCCGGGTGTAATAAGCACGTCTTTTAAATACGTTCTGACGCAAATTAAATTTATCAAAGCTATTCAAAGTCAATGGAACCGGTATGGAAAACAATAGATCTGACTAAAGAAAGAAGATTTTCAATCGGGTTTTTAATCCCTCAGATATTGCTGTAAACGCTGAATCATGAGCTTCCGAACTCTTAGAAACAGAGATATCAACAAAAATAAGATGGGACTTTACGTCCCTTGGTGGGAAAACCATGCATTATTTTCGGAAGAAAGTATTGTCAAAAGGTTTATCCGTATAAGCGGTATCGGTCGAAGAAAAAAAATTAGTCTAGTTTTCAGGAGCCCAGATTTTGCAACAAACACTTCACAAGCAGGAATTAACAGATATGACCCCTGATGGCTGAACCATTCTTTACCAAACATTAGAAATTATGTGAAAATTATTTCCATCAGGTCTTGTATGCGATACAAGAAGAATTTTTCAAATCAGAGCTTTAGGAGCAGAAATAACGCAGAAAACGCAATTTACCTTTGTGCCCCCTAGCGGAAAGTGTATGATTTATTTGAAAATTTTGAATTTATAGGAAGAACATTTCGCATCGGAAACACTATCCAAACAAAGAAGGAATTTTCTAATCGTACTCTTAGAAGTAGAGATATTGACAAAAATAAGATATACATCTGGCATAGAAACCATGCATTTTTTCAAGAACAAAATTTTCCTAAAAGGTTTGTCCACATGAGTAATATCGGTCAACAAACGACGTTATTTTCAATCGAGAATTTAGAAGTTCATGTTTTGCTGCAAATACAACAGAAGCGGAAATTAGGATTTACGCCTACTGGTGGCCAAACTAATTTTTTTACAAAAGACAGAAGTTATGTGCAAACGATTTCCCATCAGGAGCTGTATCCGGCGCAGAAAGAATTTTTCAAATCGGAGATTTAGATGCAGAGATATAGGGGGAAACGCAATTTACCGCTACGCCCCCTAGCGGAAAGTCTATGAATTACTTAAAAATTTTGAAATTATATGAAACACATGTCACACGGAAAACAGTATCCAACAAAGAAGGAATTTTTCAAATAGGACTCCTAGAAGTAGAGATATTGCTAAAATTATGATGTACATCTACGGCCCCTGGCGGGAAACTGTGGAATATTTTAAAAAGAAAATATTCCGAAAAGGTTTATCGATGTGAGTGGCATCAGTCCACCAAAGAATTTTTTAATTGATATTTTAGAAGCTGCGATTTTATGGCAAATACTTCAGAAGCAAAAATTAACACTTACACCCCCTGGTGGCCAAAGTATTCTTTATCAAAAATTTGAAATCATATGCAAACGATTTTCCATCAAGAAATGTATCCGCTGAAGAAAACATTTTTCAAATCGGAGTTTTGGAAGAAGAGTTATCGGAGAAAATGTAATTTACTTTTACGCCCGTAACGGAAAATCTATGCAAAATTTGAAAAAGTAACTATATCTAAAATACTCTTCGACATAAATGGAATCGAAAGATATAGTTTTTTTTTTCAATCGGATGTTTAGAAGCAAATATGTGGAATAAAACGTATTTTTGAATTCGACATCACCTGCATTTACGCCCTCTACCGGCGAAAATGTATATCGTAAAAAAAACGAAATAAAGGATCATCATTTGCATATTTCAAGCTTCCCAATGCAAAATTAATTTTTTAAATCGGAATAATAGTTGCTGAGATATCGTAGGTACAGGCGGACGGACGGAAGGACGGACAAACCAATAACAGAAGCACGATCTTTTTTTACAAAAGACGTGCTAAAAACAACTGGCAGGGATTCAAACCCGGCCAGGCATGTCATCAGCCAACGCTTATCAGACTAATTGTCATCAGCCAACGTTCCGACCACTGCGGTACAGTGGCGGCGAATATATTTCCGTCTCCTCGTGAACATCTTTGAAATAGCTTACACAAGGTGCGCACAGTCGCACATACAAAGGCACACAAAATTTTACAGGATTAATACAATCAGCAAAAGTTTCACAAGTAGAAACATGTACATTAGAACTTCTGTCATACGTTTTTCTACGGAATAGACTTAAAAAACGTAAAAACGAAAATTTTGAAAACGATATATCCTATTGTAAAATTTTGAATGCTTCCAAAAAGAGAAAAACCGTCACATATTTCCAGATTATGCGAATTCATAAAGTAAAACATACATACATAAGCACACCGGACAAAAAATTAGTCAGCCCTGTCAGAACACCCGTTATTAGTCACACCTAAGAACGGGTGACGGCACCTACCGCCTTAATAACAGCATGAATCCGGTGTGGTAGAGTATCCACTAGGTTGTGGATGTATTGAACATCAATTTCCAGCCTCTCGTGCGTCAATTGGTCCCGAAGTTCCGCCATAGTATGTGGGTGTCTATTCTGGCGTTTCACCTTCTGTTCCAAATGATCAAACAGGTTTTTCAATAGGATTTAAATTTCTGGGTTTGGCGAGCCAGTCGAGGTGAGACTGTTGCTGATTGTTCGTCGTGCCACTCATACACAGCTTTAGCTCTGCGCACACGGCAATTGTCCTCTTGGAAGACAAGATCGGCAATTGTCCTCTTGGAAGACAAGATCGGCAATGTGATGCTGCTCGTGGAGATGTAGGGCAAAGGTAACACTTCGTCATTCAGAGACCGGAGGTACGCATGCTATGTCAAATTAATCATCACTGCAACGAGAGGGCCCATTTCGTGGTGAAAAACATCCCCAAAACATCACAGAACCACCTTCAGTTTGAACAACACGTTCGACGCAATCAGGATTAAAGGCTGTATTGGGCCTGCGATGCACTCGTCACCTCCCATCATTGGAGTACAAACAACAACGAGATTTATCAGAGCAAATTACTGATTTCCAATTCTCTACAGTAAAGATTTGGTGCTCTGAGCCCATTGATAACGAGCGACTTAGTGACTTGCTGCTAAAAGAGGTCTCTTTCGTGGTGCTCTGCTACAAATGTCCATCGCATGCAGTTCTCGTCGCAATACCCTTTCAGAAATTGGTCGGAGTGGACTTTCGTTGCCTCTTTGGAGGAATTGTTGGCTGGTTTGAAACCGATTTGCAATTGCTAGGCGTGAAACATGGTAGCAGTCCCTGTTGGTGAAAATCATTTTCCGGTCACAATTGCGTCGCCAATTTTTTAGTTGACTACACCAATGTCTGTAGACCAGCTGGACGCTTCGACACACCAACAAAGTGTGCGACTTCATTCACTTTGTGTCCGTGGGCACGGCCAATCACGATGGCTCTTTTTTGCCACTGAGTACGTCAGTCTTACGACCCATATTGCAGACTAAATTCAAAACACACGTTGCTCTTCACCACTGCACGAAACAGAAATGATTCCGTAGACTTCGTCAGTGCTATTTATCTCTAAGCAATGCTATCACGGCGCCCGCTGTGCAACCGGTAACTTCCTATTCTCATTTCGATTGGAGATGGCTAACATTTTGTCCGGTGTGCTTAGGTACAAATATAATTTGCTATCTTAAGCCTATGGCGATTTTGATATTAATTTGTAATAATATCATTAAGAAACTCGAGTAAGAAATTTTGAACGATTTCATATTTTCAATTTATGAAAATCATCAAAACAAAAAGAAACTTACTTTTCAAATACAGGCAGTAAATCGGATAACAATGTTGCTTTACATTCAATAACCTTTTTACACATCATTTACTAATACGCATCTCTTTCTTTAAAGAAGTTTGTCCACTTGTTGATTTAACATTGGTACTAGGTAAAATATTTACTAATCTTTGCTTGTTTCAAATTTCTCGAATTCGGAGAAAACAAAAGATAACGTTAATCGCTATTTAGTAAATTTCTATTATCATCATCTTTTTCACGGCTACGGTAAAAAAAAAAGTTATCTCGATTCTATCAAAATTGCAACATTCAGGGATACCTATAAAAAATCAACGAATCGTGTATTTTTTATTCGGGTTGCATATATTTTTTATAAACTAAAATTCAAAATGTAACGTATCATCGAAAAAGCGTTAAATTCCCTTTCTTCGCCCACTCCCTTTCACAACCCCCTCCCTCAAAATACCATAAGACAGAGAGCAATAATAACATAGAATTACAACAGTAAATATGCGAGCAACAACTGAGTGAGATAAAAGAGCATTACTATTTCTAACAAATAATAAAAGTTATAATTAAAAGTGCATATTCACAGGATATGTTGTTATGGTAGTGGGATTTGACAAGGGGTGTCATCGTTGCAAGCTCTGTTCTTGAAATTGTGGATGTAAAGGCTCTCAGCAAAAATGACTGGAACTTATTACATGGTGTGGTCATAAAGTTTGGACTCATTCCAGTCAGGTTAGTGAGTGCCCTTACTCGATAGTCGAGATAATGTAGTTGTCTGGGAACCTGTCTTAAAGTTGAATCGATGTTCTGTGAATCTAGTCCTAAGGGTCCTCATAGTAGATCCGACGTAAACTTATTTATGTCTCACACTTGTACTTAAGTCACTTAAACTCTTATCTAGACAGTATTTATAACCAAGATCCTTGTATATATCTTTCAAAGGTGCCTTCATCTGAAGATGACCTTAACGTAAGGTTGAAAGATCTAACGGTTTTAATTGTAAATATGTTTTTAACCTATAATTTTTAGGAAATAAACATCTCATTTAAGATCGCTCAGTGCCTTCATCCTATGTATAGATCGTGCAAATACGGAACATTTCGAATATATTAGTTACTATCAGCACGAAAATCAAACTCATATGTTCAAAATTTATTTGTTGCATTTTCCCTGTAGGTAAATGATGAGTTGTGAAATATATCTTTCCATAAAAACGCAAGACACAGGCTCATTCAGAAAATAAGAGCGCGACTCTTCAAATTTCTTAAAAGATATCCGAAAAAAATGTCCAGCAGTTTACAACGTGTTTTTGTTCTGTGCATCAATATTCTGAAAGTGTCTAGGACGATTGAAGCGCTCATGAATCCGGTTTACCATTAGGAGGCAGATACATACACATAAACGTTAACGATTTAAACAGGAAAACAATTCGTTTTCGAAGTTCTCATTATATTAAAAAGATTGTTAAATTCAAAAATGTGATTTATTCATCGGAACTTTAACTTGAGATGCAAACCTGTATACCTCTATGTAACCTTCCTTTTAGTTTTATATTTCCTTCCGTACATATGACAATTCTTGATGTTTGTGTTTTGTCGTCAAATATAGATGTACTGTGTTGTGTCGCAGAATTTTCATTCAATTCAATTCAATTCAACTCAAATTCCGTTACTTCTTGGTTAAACTTTTTCTCACTAAAAGTCACCTTACTTCATACGGATATAAATCAAGCTGTTCTTTCCATCTAACATTACCACAGAAATTTGAAAATTTAATCGTCCTGGAAAGGGAATCTAACCCGCATCTCCCGATTTGCCCTCAAGGATGATAACAATTGCACCACACAGGAAAATGAAATCTTGACAACTGAGACATTATCTGAAACGTCTGGCATACTGGAGCGCAAATCGGAAGATGCGGGTTCGATTTCCGTTTTAGGACGATTACATTTTTAAATTTCTGTGGTTAGGTTACATGGAGTACAGCTGACTCACAGCTTAATTTATGTTCTTATTAATTATTCCATGTGTTCCCAACTTGATTTTTTACTTCACCTTACTTCACAGAACAGCTAGTACATTTTGGCAAAGCTAGCAGTGAGTCAGAACAAAATATATGACGACGGTAGATGTGAATATTGTGAAGCACAGCGTGGAAAAAGAGTTTCCGTATAGGTTGTATAGAACTGATATAGTGAAACAGACTGTAATATATTTATGTGAATCAGCGAATTCGTATTCCTTTTATATAATTCAGATCTATATTGATAAAAGAAACAGTTTGTGTCAGTGGATAATATTGATGACCTTTGAAATCCATTGAATGTAACAACAGCAAAACAAGTTGTCGTTACTCTTAAATACCCAATTGACGTGGATTAGGAACATCAAATAGAACTCATCGCATAAATGAGTCACGGAAATGTTCTCATTAGCCGCCACCGGGAATCGTACCCAGGGTCTTCCAGTTACGCGCAGGATATGCTTCCACTGCACCACAGCTGCCCCAAAATTCTCCAGACTCATTTACGACAAACTGCCAAACCACCTGGCAGGTAGCTTCTTTGGTGCCCCGCACAATCCTGGGGGAATCACCAAAGATGAACAGCAGCAACTGAACAAATAATAACTAGAAGGCGAATGAATAATAAATACACAGTTGACGTTTATTAGAAACATCAAATAGAAGTCATCGCTCTTTCCACGTTTATAAGTGAGTCACGGAAAAATTCTCATCGGCCGCCAATGGGAATCGAACCTAGGGTCTTCCTGTTACGCGCAGGACATGCTTCCACTGCACCACGTTACTCTTAAACCCTGACTCTCTTTGACGTTGTTATTATCACTTATAAAATTTTCGCAAAAATAAAATTTATACTAAACAATTTCAAATTTAACTAAAAACATTAGCTAATTAATTAAAGACTGTATCAAATAATAGAATTCGGTGTAACATGCAAGTTTTTGATATTTCTCACTCTTAAGTTCTTTTGGTTTTCTAACATATTACTTTTGTTTCTTTACAGGAAGTACACCCGGAACAAACAAGAATTTCTATGGATATTATTAGGAATGGATTTGAAAGCTTAATATCAGCCGTAAGTCTTTTTAGATACTTATCTTTTAGACACGGGAGTAAAAAAATCTGTTTTATGTACTGACATTATGAAAGAGAATGAACACGATAATGTAGATTTAATGAAGTGACCTCGTGCTTAATCCACTAAAAATGACATAAAAATGAGGCAGCCACCACCTTGCACGGTAATGCAGTCCTTGAAAATGATGGTATGAAAGCCTGAAAATTAAAACTTTCCCATTACGCTCAAAGGATATTTATTGATAAAACTAAAAGTTTTAAAACATACATTAGACCTTTTGGGCAACCCAGTTGCCCATCTTCAGATGATTAAAAACTTAACAACTATGTGGATGGCTAATATATATATTGTGAACATGTGATGAATGATGTCATAAAGGAACTCGTGACCATTGGTGCGCAGAATTGCACTCCACGGATTAACGTTAGCTAATGATAAGTGGAAGATTAATTTGTAAAATAGGAAAGCAGTATGATACATTAATACAATTATTACGTGTTTACATAAAAGGGGGGGGTGTTAACCAAAATGGTGGTGTCTTCACATTAAAACATAAGAAACCATAAAGGTAATTTGCCAACATAAGATGTTAGTATTTTTTAGAAAATTCTTTAGAGAATAAAATAAATAAAAAATAAAGTAGAATTATTTTGCTGTCTTCATTGTGGCCGATATCAGTTAATCATCTGAAGATGGGCAACTGGGTTACCCGAAAGGTCTAATGTATTTTTCAAACTTTCAGTTTTGTCAATAAATATCCTTTGAGCGGGATGGGAAAGTTTTAATTTTTAGGCTTTCATACCATCATTTTCAAGGATTGTATTACCGTGCAAGGTGGTGGCTTCCTCCTTTTGATGTCATTTTTACGATAATGTAGTTTGAATTGATACGTATAGATTTTACGTAAATGAATGTTTTTGTCTGTTGTTTAACTGTTTATACGCAACAGGAATGTGAACATATTTTATATTAAGGAATAGATGTCTGTTGTTTAAGTGTTTGTAACTCATGGATACAGAAAATGACAAATGTTGATGATTGCACAATCAAGATAAAATCTCTAAACTGACAATGGGCTCGGCATGTCATGTTGCAAGAATAACTGATAGCCCATTCAGATACTAACCACCCAGTGGTGTAAACAGAACGCAGAAAACAAAAGATTTTGGGTAATTCATTTTGGTTCAGGCAAACTTAAAACATTTACCAGAAAAACTGTTTCAATGCGACTGACTGGGTGTTTATTTCCGAGAAGAGACAACACCTGCAAGCATAAACTTTTGCACAATAATATACAACGAAAGGAGAGAAAGAAAAGAATGTCATGTCTGTTATTAGAATGTTTAAACTTGTTCATTTTTCGTTTAAAGGATTTTCCTGATAAACTAATTTTACTTCAAACAAGTACTTCGAATTCTCCTTAAAATTTATCAATTTCAATTACATTCTATTTTTTTTTCGTGTTTCAGGGGAGAGCATTATTTCTTGTTCGTTTTAGTGTATAAATATATATATATATATACTAAAATGAACAAGAAATATATATATACATATATGTATGTATATACTCTCAAAAAGTGTATATATCATCATCATTGTCAACAATTGTCAATCCGCTGCTGGGTGAAGGTGTCCCGAAGTTTCTTTCACAATTGCCTGTCTTAATCCCGTCTCTTCCATGTCACTCCGGCATGCTTTTGAATTGAATCCATCCATCTCCCATGGAGTCTTCTTCTGGGCCTTTTTGGTTCCTCGGAAACCAGTCTAAAATTTCAGCTGTACATGTCTAGCACATTGCCATTTCAGTGATTTCACTCTAGTCATGATGTCGTCTATTCTTGTCATTTTTCTTATCCACAAGGTCATATTCTTATCTTCCCTGGTTACCCCAAGCATGCATCTCTCCATGCTGCTTTGAGTTGTCTGCAGTTTTTATCTTTTTTAGTTAAGGTTCATGTCTCTGCTCCATAAGGAAGCACTGGCAGGATGCATTGATTAAACACTTCTATTTTAAGACATAATGGCATACTGCTGTTAAAAAATGTACTCTTTCTTCCAAAAGCTCTCTATCCAAGTTTTACATGCTGATTAATTTCTTCATCAATGTGGCCCTTACTTGATATCTGCTGCCCAAGATATATGTAAGTATCGGTTATTTTAAGCTTTTCTCCATCAATCAATAAATGCTCTTTCCTTGCAAAATCATTGTGTTTCACTTTTGTCTTCTGAAAGTTCATGTTTAATCCCCCTGCTTTACTCTTGTCAGCAACTTCCTGGATCATAGTCTGCAGCTCTGCAGGGGAAGTTGCAAAAATGACTACGTCATCAGCAAAACGAAAGTGAGTTAAACAATCTCTATTAATCTTTATCACTTCGTTTTTCCAGTTCAATGATTAAACGACATTTTGCAATGAAGCATTAAAATGTTTGAAAGATATGGTGTCACCTTGTCTTACTCCCTTTCCAATTTTTATTGGTGCTGTATCATCAAATAGCCGAACCTTTGCACTTGCAATTTCAGGGATTCAAATAATAATGCTAAGGTACGCATCTTCAATACGGCAGGATTTCAAGCCATTGTAACTGCTCATGGTTTTACGGAATCGAAGGCCGTTTCATAGTCAATAAAAGCCATGCATAATGGGAGTTCATATTATCTCGTTCTTTCAATTAGTTCTCTCAGTACATGGATATCATCTGTACTACTGCAGCCACTCCTTAATCCAGTTTAGTGTTACCTTCAAGCGACGTAAAAGAACTTTAGTGAAGACTTTATAAACCACTGATACGAGGCTGATTGTTCTGTTGTCCCTGAGGTCCTCAACGTCACCATTTGTATCTAGCAAGATCACTGTAGCATTGTTCCAATCCTCACGAATATTTCCTTCATTGAGACATCTGGTGAAGACGCCCCGGAGGCGCAGTGGTCTAAGCGATGGCTTCCGAACATTTGTCCGAAAGGGTTCCGGGTTTGAATCCCGGTGAGGTATGGATATTGGGTTTGTGGTACGGCACTGGATCTCTCCCGTTCCTGGAACCAGTGACCCTAAATTTGAGACGGGCGACTGCGTATAGCCCATTGAGTTGCTCACTGTGGTCGTTAAACCTCCAATCAAAAAATAATATATATATCAGGTGTAAACTTGCGCGAGTGTAGTTTCAATTTCTCCAATTGATTCTTGTGTAATGTCCATAGCCATTGCATCTTCCCCTGAAGCTTTTTCCCGTCTCATGTTCTTAATTGCATGTGTTACTTCTGCAGGAAGGACTGCAAGGTCTTTAGTTCTGGAACCTGTCGTAATAAAGATGCTATATATATACACTGAAGTGCCAGAAAAACTGGTACAGACGAGCTTATACAAAATACATAGCAGCGTATCCTATGCGCGTACTCGGTTGCTTCCGTCAGAGCGTATATAAAGCGATAGACATCCTTGCCAGCTGTCAGAGCTGTTTTTGGCTTGAGAATGACAAGTAACAATGATTTAAGCGATTTTCAACGCGGTGTCATAGTTAGCGCTCGTGAAATGGGCCATAGTATTTCGGAGGTAGAAACGAAGTTCGGATTTTCACAGACGACCATTGCAAGGGTGTACCGTGACTACAAGAATTCCCGCAAAACTTCCAACCTACGATACATGTGTGGCCGTAAAAAAATATTGGGTAAACGTGACCATCATCGGCTGTCAAGAATCGTTTTACGCGGTAGGCGTGCAACACTCTCGCAGGTATAATCGGAATTCAATGCTAGAGCCTCAATAAGCATCAGCGTCTGAACCGTGCAACGTACCCTGCACGATATGGGCTTTGGGAGCCGACGTCCAACTCAAGTCCCCTTGATGGGTGCACGACACAAAGCTATGCGTCTCGCTTGGACACGGAAACACCGCCACTGGACGCTTGATGACTGGAAACAAGTAGCCTGGTCTGACGAGTCGCGTTTCCAACTGTATTGGGCAGATCGAAGGATTCGTGTGTGGCGCAAAGCCCATGAAGCCATGGATCCCGCCTGTCAACAGGGAACTGTATCGGCTGGTGGGAAGGGGGTGTTCCGTACTGGTATGGAGTGTGTTTAGATGGACTTCACTGGGACGCCTGGTACGTCTAAAAACTTTTGTGACCGGCCAACTCTATGTGCGTATGTGCGCATCCTTTCTGACGAGGTGCACCCGTTCATGCCCTGCCTTCATGCTGATGAGGTGGGCTTATTCCAACAGGACAATGCACCTACACGCAAGTGTCCGGATGCCACATTATGGTTAGAGCAGCATTCATCTGAGTTTTGGGTGTTGCCATTCGCACCCAAGTCCCCAGATCTGAACGTTATGGAACATATTTGGGATACCATGCAACGCGCTATTGAACACAGGAATCCGAGACCTCGGAATACACTCGAATTGTGGAACGCTCTGCAGGAAGTATCGTGTGCATTGCCCACAGCATATTTCCAGAAGCTAGTGGAGTCCATACCCCATCGTATTTCTGCAATCCTGCGCTCCCGTGGGGCACGTACGAAAAATTAGACTGGTGTAGCAGTTTTTCAGGCACTTCATTGTATATATATAGACTCGCAAAAAATGATGATAATGATATATACATTTTATTTGCGTAAGTCGTTCAAAAAAAAAAGAGCAAATTGACAGTATTTCATGAAACGAACGCCACAGGCATTTCAAACTCCAGCGCGGAGAAGATGCATTCTTAAAGAATGTGTTGTCACCGCCCAATAGAATGGTGTGGCGTGTTTTAGAGGAATTGCTGCATTAATGAAATAGCGGTGACTGTGTGTACCGTAGAGGAACAGATGGTAATCAATAGGTTTTTGTGGGCCCAGGGTGTGAAACCTCTTTAAAATGCATAAAAGAGTTCTGCAACGCTATAGAGATGCTTACAATGGCGAAAGAAGAGTGTACGAGATGGTAGATGCGTTTAAAAATGGGCGAACGTCCATCCGTGATGAGCAACGCTCCTTTCGTTCCAGCACGGCCGTCACTGATCAGAAAGTGGATCGCGCTTACGCCATTATTCGTGAAAACAGTTTCATTTCTTTAGAAGTTGTGCCTAGGGAATTGGATGTCAGTATCTGATCCGCTCACACGATTGTCACGGAGGATCTCAAGTATCGAAAGTTGTGTGCACGGTAGGTGCCTAGGATGCTGACTGATGAGCACAAGTTGTGTGCACGGTAGGTGCCTAGGATGCTGACTGATGAGCACAAGATGATTCCTGTGAAGACTTCCACAGCTTTTTATATACTGAGAGAATAAATTTAAAGAACGAGGGAATATAAACTTCCTTTATGCATTGCTTTCATTAATTATGGAAAGATCTTTTATTCCGTGAGACCATCAGCATTTACAATGGCTTTGAAATCCTGCGATATTAAAGATGCTTGTGTTATAGCATTATTAATATTAAAGATACTTGTATTAGCATTATTAATAACGTCTAAGAACATGTTCGGTTTGAGGATACAGCACCAATAAAATTTGGAAAGTGAGTAAGAACAGGTGTCACCATATCTCCCAAACTCTTTAATTCCACATTGCAAAATGTCTTTCGATCAAACAAAGATCATCGCTCTTTCCACGTTTATAAGTGAGTCACGGAAAAATTCCCATTGGCCGCCACCGGGAGTCGACCTCAGGGTCTTCCAGTTACGCGCCGGATATGCTTCCGCTACATAACAGCGGCCTCGAATTCCTCCAGACTCACACACGCTAACTGCCAAGCGAATTTGGCAGGTTGCTTCTTGGAGCCCCGCACAATGCTGGGGGTTCACAAAAGATATTGGCTTGGCAGTTAGCGTGTGTGGGTCTGGAGGAGTTCGAGGCCGCTGTGGTGTAGCGGAAGCATATCCGGCGCGTAACTGGAAGACCCTGGGTTCGACTCCCGGTGACGGCCAATGGGGAATTTTTCCGTGACTCACTTATAAATGTGGAAAGAGCGAGGATATTTGTTTGATGTTCCTGGTCCACGTTAAATGTCTGTATTAATGTATTTCAATGATTGAACTGGGAAAACAAGAGGGAAATGATTAATGGAGATTATTGAACTGACCGTCGTTTTGCTGATGCCGTAATAATTTCTTCATCTACCCGTTCAGAGCTGCAGTGTTAGATCCAGAAAATCACTGATATGAGTGAAGAAGTGGGATTAAAGAAAAAGAGCTTTCAGAAAACAAACTGTATTGGGATTTTTTTTCAAGAAATGAAGATTTCGCGATTGATACTTCCAATTCTTGCAGGTCTGTCCACAAAAAAGTCAACAATATCACCACAATCTCTGGGTCATTTTCCATGGAAGAACTGGAAAGAATTTTCACTTCTTTTATTGCTCTTGTTTCTACAAATGGCTTAACTATGCGACTGAATTCCAAAGTGTCCAGTATGTTATTGAATACACTATCTAATCAAAAGAATCAGAACTCTTTCCTATACACAAACACTCTTTCGTAGAAAAGGAATTAATATCGATTTGGTTCACTTTTTGCTACCATCACAACCTCCACTCTGCTGGAGAAGCTTTATACTAGAATTTGATACGTTGCTGAAGGAATTGCCTTCCATTCTGCTAAAGGGAATCAGCCAGGACGGCCACGGATGTCGCACGGTTTGTCATTGGTTGCAGTTAGGGTTTCAAATCAGCCCAGTTGTGTTCAATGGGGATGTGATCAGGAGCAGGCCAGTCCAGTTATTTCACACACCCTTTTCACCAACCTATTCCTGAATGAACCGCGTTTTAAAGAAAGGGGGGGGAGGCATTGCAATGTTGGTAAAGGAAACCGACCTGTTGCCATAATGATGGGATCACAGAATTGTCAGGAATCTCTCTTTCACCACAGTATTAATATTCTTTGTTACTAGAAATCAAACCATGAAATCCACCCCAGTGCCTGATGCGTACACCAAACCTTCCAGTTGGCAAAACCCAGTCGTGCAGGTAGAATTCATTTGCCATCTTCCACATACAGACTCGTTTATCTGAGTGCCAGATGATGCAGCGTGATTCATCACTCTAGAGAATTCAATATCCTCTGGCTCGGAGTTATACATACTAAAACCGACGCTTGGCCTTGATTGGAGTGATGTGAGGCTTGTGTGGAGCTGTTTGTTCATGAAAACCAATTCGCTTCATATCCGGATGAACCGTTCTGGTGCTGGAGTAGCTTCGAGAGGTATTCTGGAACTCGATGGGGATATTCTAACCGAAGACAGGCAATTTTTTGGTATACCCGCTTCAGCAATAGCTATCCCGCTTTGTCACTTTACCTTTCCTACTAGATCGCGGTTGCCTTTCCATTTCACAGCAAGATAACTTATAATTGACCCGAGCAGCTCCAGGTGGATCGAAAATTTTCCCAATGCACTTGTTGCTAAGATGGCATTATTGTGGCCCTTGAAAGGCACTCAAGTCAGCCGTTCGATTCATCGTACTGTTCATGCGTGTCCACGATGTTTGTCAGATCACGTTCGTCTGTTTTTACTTGTATGGGCCATGGCTGTGACAAGCACGGGCAAATCCACTACTGAAAAAGGATGTCTGCATATTTCAGATCATATAACTCGTGCTTGTCCATGCCTTTCCGTAGAGAATACCATGCTATGTTCAACACCATCACCATTTGAATATTTGAACTGCACATGTTACAGTAAAGAATGTCATGTTTATTAAACAAATGTTTTACTAAGGATTATTTTGTTCAACACTATCACAACTTTGAACTGTACATGTTAGAGAAAATGGCATTGCTAGTTTATACATTCTTCGTCACTGTACAGTTTCTTATGGTGTTCTCACTTTAAGCTCCTTTGGGCTTCCCCGGTGACACAGTAGTCTGACGGCTGGCTTGTGATCATTCGCTCAAAATGGGTCCGGGTACGGATCCCGGTGAGGCATGAATGTTGTGTGTCGGATTACGGAACTGGCTCTCTCACTTTCTCTGAAACCAGTAAAATTAGGGACGGGCGATTGCATGTATCCCATAGAGTTGGTCACGGTGGTGGTCAAACTCCCAATAAAAAAAAAGTTCCTTTGGGTCACGTTGCAAGAAACAAATCGCATTAGCCGTTGAACAAAACGGATGTTCGATACATTTCAAGGGGTTTGACTAAAATATTTACAACTCTAAAGGATCGCCAAGAAATACAGTTTAATAATGTAAGAAGATAAAGGCTCATGGGGGGGGGTAAAATTACTATTGCACAGCAAAGATATGAATTATAGACGGAGAGTTGAAAGTTTTGCAATATTTGCATAAACGAATGTGCTGCGGTGGGTATGTCACGTCTTTATACTAGTTCAAGTCACCCATTGTAGTCCATCTAAAGGGATATAAAGTGGTAATCGTTGCTGCGAACAGGGTTGAATGCCGTCGTTCTGTCTTTGCCTGGTACGCCTAAATGTGAACAGCCACAACCAGCTAATTAGGGAACTTTTGCTTTACGAGTTTGAACTCTGCCATAACGCTGCTCAAGTAACACGTAACATTAGTCATGCGAAAGGGGAAGTTTCCGTGGGCCACAGCACAGCAACCAGATGGTTCGACAAATTTCGCTCAGGTGACAGAAACCTCGATGATCAGCCAAGGTCAGGTAGGCCGCGAACCGTAGATTCGGAGGCTGTGCGCCAGGCCGTAGAGTCTAACCCGACAACCAGCCCTCGAAGATTTTCAGGCGAGCTGAGCATATCACAGACCACCGTGGTTCGTCACCTTCAGGACCTCTGCAAGGTCTACAGGAACTGCCGCATTAACTGATGCCAGCTGAAGCAAACCGCAGAGTGTAGGTGTGCAAGAAACTCCAAGAAAATCCGCATGATGTACGTTTTATCAAAATAATTATTGCGTGCAATGAAAGGTGGGTCTATTTCTGTAATTCCAATACACAACGGCAGTGGATGAGCCATTGCCAGTTTCCTGACCTGTGGCCAAACGTGGCCTTTTCGAGCACAAGGTGATGCCCATCGTCTGGTGGAATTTCGAGAAGATCGTCCATTACGAATTTGTTCCAGACGGTCGGATCATCAACGCCAAACTTCACTATGTAGAGCTGGAGCGGATGTATGCAGATTTGGAGGAGAAGAACCAGGTGCTGGTGAACAGAAAGCGCGCTCTGCTACAGTAGCACAACGCCTGGCCTCATACCATGAGCACGACCCGGGAAAACCTCCAAGAACCTTAGGGCATTAAACTGACGCCACACCCAACATATTGTCCTGACCTTGTCCCGTCGGACTATTATTTGTTCTGGCCCATGGCACACATCCTTCGCGAGAGGAACTTCAACAACCAGGAGGAGGTGCCAGCTGGTGTGAAGAAGTTCTTCGCCTCGAAGGACAAGAACTGGTACTGCCGCGGAATCGAAGAACTGGCAGACAGATGGCTAAAAAGTGCAACACGATGGCCAATATTTTGAATGCTAGTCAGCTTTCTTTGTAAAGGTACGTATAAAGACATAAATTGATTCAAATACTGCAAAACTTTCGACTCACCCTCTGTATTTTCTCATACGAAAAGGAAAATAGGTAATTTACTGTTAACATGAGTGAAAGGAAAAATGTAATTTTTAAGAAAACCGAGACTGTTGTTGACTTGATACGCATTTCTTGTCCACAATTTAGATGCCTTTAAATGATCGGCTTATAGTTAGTTAATCAGTTGAACAAATCCGACTCATAAAAGCCGCAAACGTAAAAGTTTTGTTCAGTGATGTCTCAGTAGCTAACAAGAAGAAAAAAAAAAGAACGGAAAATATTAATTAAGTAAAATGCTATTCTTTTTAAAGATATAATTGCGCGTACATTGCATTGTTTCAACTATTGCTCTTTTCTGTTTTCTATAGGCCTTGGAGAATGAAAGAGAAGAAATACAAGAAGAAGGAGAAGAAGAAGAAGAAAGAGAAGGAGGAGGAGAAGAAGAAGAAGAAAGAGAAGGAGGAGGAGTAGAAGAAGAAGAAGGAGACGAAGAAGATGGAGGAGAAGAAGAAGAAGAAGAAGAAGGAGTAGAAGAAGAAGAAGGAGACGAAGAAGATGGAGGAGAAGAAGAAGAAGAAGGCGGAGGAGAAGATGGAGAAGAAGAAGCAGAACAAGAAGAAGCAGTTGGAGAAGAAGAAGAAGAAGAAGAAGAAGGAGGAAGAGAAGAAGGAGGAAGAGGAGAAGATGGAGAAGAAGAAGAAGAAGAACAAGAAGAAGAGGAGCAAGAAATAGAACAAGGAACGGAAGACGTTTCCGCAATACTGGAGAGCAAAACAGTGCGTTTCGTATACCAACAGGTAAATGTAAAATAATGTTTAATTTATTAATATACTTTAAATAATTTATCTGATAACATATGATTTCCATACTGTGCTATATATGGAGCCATGAATTTCATTTATAAATATAGCGAGATTGTAAAGCCCTTGTTAGATTCAGAACTATAAAGGTGCAAAGCACGTTGAAGAAGAACAGAATAGCTAAGTGGTCCCAGGAGTAGGATGCGCTGATATTCAATAGCTCGACCGCGGTTCTACAGCTCCAGACAAAAACCTATTCGCGCTTCGGCAAACAGGTCAATCTGGCAAACCTAGGGCACAGAAAAAGGAGCAAAACAAGGCCACCTGCATCGCCCGTCATCCCGCTGGGATGCCAGACCCTCAATCATGCCACAAAATTTCCTTCAGTAGGATCCCAGCTAAGTTAATATTCCCATACGCAAGGAATACGGGAAACGCCTTGAAACAATAGGTGTTACGCACCTAATATGGTGTGGTAAAACCCTTGGCATTTATAACTGCTTAAATCCTCCTTGGAATGGACGCATACAAGTCCTGGATGGTGGTAAATGGTATGTTTTACCATTCTTCTTGCAGAAACTGCTTCAATTCATTGAGAGACGCCGGAAAAGGATAACGGGATGGCAGCCTGTTTTCCAACACAGATCCCAGGGCTCAATGATGTTTAAATCCGGTGATTGTACTGGCTAGGGAAGGTGTGCAACTTCATCCTCATATTCCTCAAACCATGATTGAACAGTTCAACTTCTGTGAATCGGGGCATTATCATATTAAAATGTGCAATCCCCTGACGGAAACAATGTTTGCGGCATTGAATGCACATGATCAGCCAAACGAGTAGCATAGTCACTACTAGTGATCCGTTCACGTAAGGTGATAATGAGACCTGCTTCAAAGCACGAGATCATCGCCCAAACCATTACGGAACCGCCCCCATGCTTCACTGCTGAAGGAGGCAGTCTGGGTTGTAGGCTTCTGCGGGAGTTCTCCACACGTACACCCGTCCTGTGGTGAGGAGTAGTGAGAAACTTGATTCATCGGAAAGCAAGACATGTTTCCATTCATCCGCAGTCCACGTTTTATGTTCCTGGAACCACTGCAGTCTCCGTTTCATATTTACCTGTGACGCCTTGGGTATTGCAATCACAGTTTCCCCGTTAATATTGTGCTTATGCAATCCCTTCCCACACTATGGATCGATACTAGAATTGGAAGATGTGCATTAAGCTCACCAGTCATTTTCGTCGCCGTGGCCTTTCTCCTTGCTGTCACAATCCTCTTTAATGTCCTTCCGTCTCTCGCTGTGAGTTTAGATTTCCTTCCACAGCTGTGTTTCGCAGATGATGTTGTGTCGTGAACATTGTAGGCTGTCATGACCTTCGACACGGTACCTCTCGATACCCCCAATACCTGTGCCACTGTGGTTACCAACGCACCAACCAGACTGGCTCCTAAAATCTGCCGTCTTTGGAATTCCGACAGGTGCCTTCCGGAACGAAATTATGGAAACACCGATTTACAATGCCATCACATAGACCCTTTACAAAAACAAATTATAGCTACATGCTCGTTTTACTCAAAAAGCAGCACAAACCAAAGTCACCGTTTTCAGCGGAGTGTTTTCATTATTTTGGACAACCCCTGTACATTGTTTAAAGCCCATTTATGTATCAAGTAGCTACCCCTCCCCCAAAGGCTCACAAACATCGCACAACACACTCGCCATGATGGCATCCTAGGTTGGCATCATGACTCCATCACGTATCTGTCCCAACCTTAATTTTGGCGCGCGAAGAAAACCAGAGACACAGAGGACACAGAAGAAGACCAGATGGGAGATGGGTGGATGCAATTCACTCATCTTTCATAATGAAAGCATGAAGAGACTGGCACAAAAGAGACTGTTGTGGAAGAAACTTGTGGAGACCTTCATTCAGCTATGGATTGATAATGGTTTACAATGTGCTCTAAAACAATATATATATATATATATATATATATATATATATATATATATATTATTAAGAGCAGTACGCCATTATGTCCTCAAAGAAAAGTGTTTATTCAATGCATCCTCCCAGTGCTTACGTAGAAAGCAGGGACATGGACCTTAACTAAAAGAGATATACAAAGACTGCAGACAACTCAAAGCAGCATGGAGAGATGCATACTTGGTGTAACCAGGAAAGATAAAAAGAGGAACTTGTTGATAGGAAAATGACAGGAGTATACGACATCATGACAAGAGTGAAATCACTGAAATGGCGATGGGCTGGACATGTTGCCAGAAGAACGGACCACCGATGGACAACCAAAATTTTA
This sequence comes from Macrothele yani, assembly GCA_039090855.1. Taxonomy (NCBI): domain Eukaryota; kingdom Metazoa; phylum Arthropoda; class Arachnida; order Araneae; family Macrothelidae; genus Macrothele; species Macrothele yani. The sequence goes on from CM076999.1 coordinate 87,642,699, forward strand.
GACTGGATTCCGAGAGGCAAGAAAAGAACCAGAAGAAGAGCACATGGGAGATGGATGGATGAAATTGGAAAGTATGCTGGAGTGATATGGAGGAAACAGGCTCAAGACAGACAATTTTGGGAGAAACGTAGGGAGACTTTCATCCAGCAGTGGATTGATAATGGTTCATGCTTATATAAATATATATGTTAGAGCAGTTCCATATATTATTATGCAAATATATCAGGGCACTTCCAGGAGATTTTCCGCAAGTTATTTTTAGGAATTTTCTGTGAATTCACACTCATTTTTTCTTGTATAACACTGCATGAACTAGCATTCTTTGATAATTTTATATGCCATTAAACCGTAATGTGTAGTTAATTTCTTAAAAGTCAATTTATTTACTTTAGTATTTTTATACCCCTTCTTCTACTTTTAGATCGCAGGACAAGAAGAAGATAAATGCATGATTTGTATTGAAACGATAGAAGACGGTGCGGACGTCAGGTAAAAGTCATATTTTAGTCTGTTTCGTTTTCTAAAAAAAATCGTTCACGCTGTGAAAATTAATATGAAATTTTAAACTGAGAGTAGGCTTTTTGTGGCGTTTCATGGGAAATTATTTTCGCTTTTCCTCACAAAAATAACGTCAGCGAGTACGGTTGTTAAGAAGATTGTTTTAAAACCGTGTTGCACTAAGTATCGAAACACAAGGGAGTCGCTCTGGTGGCCCAATGGTACAGGGGCTGACTTCTGTTCGTTCGTCCAAGATGGGTATCGCCGGCAATACCGGTCCCATCTCGTGTTTAGGAAATTTTCTTGCAGCATTGGCTCCTTTGCTACCATGGAACAAATGGCTTAAAATTTGGAACTGATGACTGTTTATGACCAATTAAGTTGCTCATCGTGTTCGTTAAGTCAACCAAAAAAAAAATAAAAAAAAATACACAAGCGATTTGTTATTCCTTTAGTTGCATAAACTGGTTATGGATATTGTAAGGTTTTTCGGAGACACGGTATTTTTTTTTATTAATTTTTTACAGTATTTAGAATTCTTTTTTTATTAGAGGTTTATTTTTATTTGTCCTGGTTAACACACATATATCTTCTTGATACACAATACATACATATATTGTATAATGTGACACAGTGTAAAACACATATGCATTTCATTCATATCCTCAAAATGCATATCGAACATTTAATACAAGATCCAATTTTTTTAACAATACAACAGGATAGCGAGTGCCTAAAGCACGTCACCAGCCGCCAGCAACGATTCCGCAGCTGCGATTGGCGCTGCAAGAGGAATGGGCCGCGATGCCTCAACAGCTCCTTGACAGTCTCGTCCTCAGCATGGACAGACGTTGGAAATCCTGCAACGCAGTCAGGGGTGATCATCATCATCATCACTGTCAACCATTATCAATCCACTGCTGGACGAAGATCTCTCCAAGTTTCCTCCACAACGGTCTGTCTTGTGCCAGTCTTCTCCTTGTCACCCCCGCATACTTTCGAATTTCATCCACAGATCTCCCATGTGGTCTTATTCTGGGTCTTTTCCTGTCCCTTGGAATCCAATCTAAAATTTCGTCTGTCCATCGATGGTCTGTCCTTCTGGCAGTATATACAGCCCATTGCCATTTCAGGGACTTAACTCTGATCATGATGTCTTCCACTTTTGTCATTTTTCTGATCCACGAGTCCCTCTTCTTACTCTCCTGGTTACACCAAGCATGCACCTCTCCATAATACTTTGACTTGTCTGCAGTCTTTGTATGTCTCTTTTGGTTAAGGTCCACGTCTCTGCACCACACGTAAGCACTAGAAGGATGCATTGATCAAACACTTTTCTTTTAAGATATAATGGTATATTGCTCTTAAAAGTTATTCTGTTTCTTCCAAAAGCTCTCCAGGCAAGATTTGTACGCCGATTAATTTCTTCATCAATGTGACCTTCATTTGATATCTGCTATCCAAGATAAACGTACGTGTCTTTTATCTCCAGCGTTTCTCTATCAATCGATAAATCTTCATTTCTTGTAAAAGCATTGAACACTTTTGTCTTCTGAAAGTTCATTTTTAATCCCAGTTCTTTACTCTTGTCAGCAAGTTCCTGGATCCTACTCTGCAGCTCTGATGTGGTAGTTGCAAAAATGACTATGTCATCAGCAAAAAGAAGGTGGGTTAAATAATCTCCATTAATCTTTATCCTATTGTTTTCCCAGTTCAGTGATTGAAAGACATTTTCCAATGTAGCATTAAAGAGCTTCGGACATATGGTGTCACCTTGTCTCACTCCCTTTCCAATTTTTATGTGTGTTGTATTTTCAAACAGCCGAATCTTGGCACTTGCATTTTCATAAATGTTATTAATAATATTAATGTATGCATCTTCAATACCGCAGGATTTCAGAGCCATTGTAACTGCTGATGGTTTCACTGAATCAAAGGCTTTTTCATAATCAATAAAAGACATGCACAATGGAAGTTCATATCCCTCGCTCTTTTAATTAGTTCTCTCAGTACGTGGATATGATCTATAGTGCTGTAGTCACTCCTGAATCCAGCTTGTTCTCTCGGTTGAGCCATGTCCAGTGTTACCTTCAAACGGTGTAAAAGAACTTTAGTAAAGATTTTATAAACCACTGATAGGAGGCTAATAGGTCTGTAGTTCCTGAGATCCTCAATGTCACCCTTTTTATGTAGCAGGATCATTGTAGCCTTGTTCCAATCCTCAGGAATCTTCCCTTCATTAAGGCATCGAATGAAAATTTGGGCGAGTATTGTTTTGATTTCTCCACTTGCTTCTTGTATGATGTCTACAGTAATTCCATCTTCTCCTGGAGCTTTTCCCCACTTCATGTTCTTGTTTGCATGTGCAACTTCTGCTGGGAGAACAGGAACAACTCTGGTACTGGTACCTTACATGATGTCTGGAGTACATTTATCATCCCTTTCACATAAATTGGAGTAGAAATCTTTCACTCTTGTCAAAATTTCCCTCTATTTCTTGTTACAGAATCATCTTCTTTTCTCAGTGCCATAATCTGTTTTCTTCCCTTACTGAGATGTCCCTTTGCTATCTTTAGGCTTTGGTTGTTTTCAATTGCTTTCCTGACTAGTTCACAATTGAATTTCCTTGCGTCTTCAGTGATACTTTTTCGTACTGTCTTGCATAGCTCTATATATTCCATTTTGGAAGTCACATCTTCTTTAGTTGTCCTCATCTCTCTTCTTTTTTGCATCAACATTTTGGTTTTTCCTGATAATTTGTTCACATGCAACTTGTTCTTAGACCCAGCTAATTTTGTTTCTGTTTCCATAAGAGCTTTGGTTGCTTTTCTGTTAACTTCAGACATATCCACTTCTTCTGATGATAGGCCTTCTAAAGCCGAGAATCTGTTCTTCAGTTCCAACTTGAAGGTATTATGGCGTTTTTTAAGGTTGGTTATGTCAATACATTTTGTTTGTCTTATGAGCTTGCCACGTTCGAGTTTAGTGTTGAGGTGCATCTTACATCTCACGAATCTGTGGTCACTACCTGTGTTAAACTTCTTTAGCAAACTGCAGTCTTCTATGACGATTTTTTTATCCCCTAAAAATACTGGATTTCTTTTTTGGCAGCCGACTGTCACATGAAAGTTTCTGTCTTCTGTCCAGTTGTGCTCGAAGCTACCTTTTCAAAAAGTGCATTTGTATCCTTTGGATTCCTTGTTTGGACGGCTTTGCTGACTTGTCCTATATTCTTACATCTTGGGAATCTTATGGTATGATTTGAGTCGATGTGGAGCACTTCTGCACGACTTTATATTCGAAAAATCGTCTCGTCCTAAATTTTGCACGACAGTGTACTACAAAAAGTTTGTACTTACAAGTTCCTCCATTTGGTGTATTAATCCAGTTCAAGTGGGTACGTCCCAGCGTGTAATATTCCGCAGTGGGACCCTCACTGAAGGTTTCTATTTGGAGAATGGTTCCCCGAACTTAAACGCACACACAAGAGATCGGCCTTGGGTGGTTAGTGTTGGGCACTTACCACTGCGCTCTCGTAAATCACCTATTCTCAGAGAGCCCTAGCGCCTTCTTCCAGCAGATTTCTTAATTCCTTTATTGTAAGAGTTGCAATGCCTTATGACGATTTGATAGAACCTTTTCCCTCCATCCGCAGTGTAGAACTCCGTCTTTTTAAGTCTCTTCTCGTCAGACTCAATACAGCAACTAACTTTTTGTTCCTTTGTCGTAAAACGACGAAGCGAATCACGGCATCACACATAGAGCACAAAGGTACTATGGTGTTTTTAAACATTCACCAACACAATGGACGAATTCAGAAATATTTACGGACCTTTTCTTAAGTTATGCCTAACTTCTTTTTAGCACCGATCTGCTACACAATGGAAGGTCTACAATGGTTTAGTTTTCGCCAAGCATCCGCGTCTTTTCATAATTAAAAATGCACTTAACTAAACTGCCAACAAACCTATTAAGTTAATAGCAAACATTCGCAGGTGCACATACATTCGATTCTTTCATACCAAGACTATCGCCTGCTCATCGCTTCTATTCTTTCTTTCTACTTTTTTGTAAGCTCCTAACCATACCTCTGCAAAAATTATAAATTAAATAATTCTTAATTAATTTACTTCTTTCACCACGCCAATTAATTCTATAGTTAATAAGGAGTCGTAACACTATTATTAAATCCAGAGTGGAAATAGTCATTTCCAAAAATAGATCAAGTCCAATATAATTGTACAATATTGATATTGCCACAACCATGTGAGAAAGCATATCGTTTTTCAGAATGAGATGGCGTATATACCACAAACAGATTCATGAAAGCACAAAGAAGTTTATTTTTGCTTAAGTATTAAGTTTAGTCTTAGCTAATAACTGATATCAGAATCTTGTAAATAAAATAATCTCGTAAATATTGAAGATACTGGTAAAAAGACATAGTTTTAACTGTACTTGCAAGAGATTCATCCATGCAAAGAAAAATTTACAAATCCATCTTTCAATTGACTCTTTTACTGAATAACCAATCAAAGAACTTTGATGTATTTCATTGCGTTTCATATAAAAAATTAGGGACTTTTTCAGAACTTGTAATTTCGAGTACGGCTGTCTATTATCTGCCGTGGTACCATTTATAATAACAGTATGCCTTTGTTGAAGCTCTGAACCGAATGAAAACACGATACTGCGAAGGAGATTAACATCTGCGGCCAAGTACTTCGCCCAGTTTTTAAGACTTTAGAATATTTGAGCCGCCTTTTGTTATAAAGACACCTAATGAAACAACAGATCCCTCTTTATACAGACGAATTATCTGATAAAAATGTACATAAGAATCGGAACTTATATTCTGTGTTCAAATTTTAAATAATTTTTATAAAATCGCAAAGTATCTGTCCCATTCTTGTAATTGTTTCTACAATTAAAACATTTACTCGTCCTCATGCAAAATGTCTACAGATTTTCCCTTTCAGTTCAACGTGTGCCAGTGTGAAATCTGATATTCCCAGTACATGAACTGAAAGTGCCCGTTTTTAAAGAATACATTTATATAACCGGGTTTTTATGAATTAAGGAACAAATTGAAAAATTGTTATAACTCAAAATATGTAACCAATGTAAATGAAATTTAGTGAAAATCTTTATTGTACCATATGCCAAAAAAAATCGCAAGAACACTTTATTCAAAGCATTTACATTTTGTATTTTCTACTAAAATAGAAATGAAACATAAATCAGTATTCCAAAAATTTCATTAAAATATGTCACCAAATGGAGGGTGGTCACCACGAATGGCAATAATGACCCGACAGCGATGTTCCATGCTGTTCATACTGGTGTCTATGAGATCTGTAGGTATTAATGCTCATTGTTGAAGCAAAGCAGTTGTAATCCCTGCACGGTTCGGAGAGAGGGTTTGAGGGTAGCAACCCGCCTACCTAGAGCGTCGCACACATGTTCAATTGGATTCAGGTCAGGAGAGCGTGCTGTCTATTCCATACAAAAAACACTCTCCTTTTCAATGTGTTGTTGTACCAGCCACGCTAAGCGTGGGCGAGCAATCCTGGCTTCCAGTATGAATGTGTCGCAATTGCACTTCCTATGGCCAAAAAAAGGGGTTTGTTCGCCTGAATTAGGACTGCTTCGGATATGCCTATAGTTCAGAAGCGTAATTGAACTAGTAAATGACGCTTCGAAGTCATTGCGACACAATTTCTATCACGAAATCCTTTCTTTACAATCTGCACGTGAATTTGCGCCTCACCGAGTCACAGCCAGTTTTATGTTTTTAATTTTCATAAAAGCTATGCCAGCGCCAATCGTTTCCATACCATTGACTGATGCTGTGGTACTTCGCCTGTAATACATGCAAATTTCGTGCATATATATTTAACTATTATCAGCCAATATATTTCGATTTTTCTTTTTGTTCCTTAATTTGTGGAAACCCGTGTACCTTTTAAATCGGTTAGGTTTTAATTTGTCTCCTTTCTTATCTGCTTTATAAAACCTCATTAGTTTCTGATGTTTTCTATGTTTCATACTGTATACCTAATGTGCCTTCCTTATTGACAACCATTGCAAATCATAAACCCCTGGGTAGCCCAGTGGTCAAACACCATTCGTCCGAGAAGAGCTAGGGTTAGGATCACTGGCGAAGCCTTACTTTGTAAGTAACGGAAGCAATGCAGTTAATATGCGATAAATAGATGGCAAAAGTGACATGAATGAAAATTTATAATAATTAAAATCTGTAAGTGACCCGTGTTTATATGCTACGTTGACAATACGGCATGGTAATAAGCACCGTAAGACCCCTCCCCCACCCCCACCCCCCTAAAATGCGATCGTGCGGGGTACCACCAAAAAGAAATGTCTATGTAGAAGTTCAAGTGCAAAGATTAATAAAAAACGTGTTCAGTGAAGATGTTGAAAGGGAAAGAAACTTGTCTACCCACACAACGAAAATAATTGGGGGGTTGCTTTTATCAGAGCTGAGATGGGCTGAGCCCGAGCCCAAATAGCCTCGGGCTTTTAGAGAGAGGGAGTGCGAGATAATTTTATTTATTTATAAATGTGATTTTATAATTTTTTAAATATAAATTATCATATAAAATCACATTTATATAAATGGTTTTATATGATTTTTATAGAGAATTTTTTTTATATATGAATGTGATTCTATATGATTATAAAAATGATCCAAAAGACAGAGAATGTGTTTTTTCTAGAATGTAGTCTTTGGAGTTTTGTGAGTTCATGTTGTCGTGTACTGTAGATGTGTCAGAGTCCATTGCTTCCATGGTGCTTACATTCCTCAGAAGAGTCACAGAAACAAATAGCTACGCTAATAAAAGTAACGCTTACTTTTATATTCCTTAAATAATGACATGTCACCGCTAAAGAACGTAATAAATAAAACTACTGAAAGTTCAAACCATAAGCCAATAATGGAACTGAATCAACTAATTACACTAACACAGAAAACTTTTTGACATATTGCAACTTCAAACTATCCTTAACGGGAGTCCTCTGAGTGCTGAGTCTGACTGAACGTTTGGAAAGAGCGCATGCTCAATGGCTTAAACCTTGAAACTCTTTTTGTGTGGTTCTTCCTACGGCGCCGTGGAAGTGTTTGGGAGAATGCTTCCCCACGCTCTATGCTTAGCATAGCATAGCATTACTGGCTGTGGCTGGCCGCTCTCCGGGTGGGCATGCCGTGTTACTGAGATTCAGCTGGATGGATTATCTGCGTTGCTTCCAACGAGCGACTTACGTACGAGACATTTGTTCTTGTTTTCGTAAAAAATACAAATATGAATTTGCTTTCTTAAATATAAAAGATACCGAGAAAAAATACCCCCTGCGTTATGTTGGTGTGATATTTTTATTTTACTTTAATGCTACATATTTTTAATTCACGCAAAAGAAAGCGAATGAACCAAAGGGAAACAATGCTTCCCTTGCTTCCATTCACGCTTCGCCACTGGTTAGAATCCCGATGGGACATAGCTGCTCAGTTTGTCCCATCCACTAACTCTCCTGTTCCCTCTGTGGAACCAGTCGGTCCAAATGTGAGACGCTTGACCACTGATATCCCCAAAGCAAATAATAAATTCTGAAAACTTACTTTTGTCTTGGAATTTCTGTTGGAAATATTAAGTAGTCAATAGAAAAGTTAAATATGTTGAAGTTGCATATTGCTGCAGTGAGTTCTAGTCAGCAGAACGGAATTGAATCACCTGAAGAAATGAACATTTCATTAAAACTTGCTATCTGAGGAAGTAAGTTTCACTGTTTTCCTAACAATTTCTGATTTAAATTACTAAGGCTTACCAGGGATTCGGAAAATGCTGTCATTATTAGCATTCGTTTATGACATATATTTCTTTCAAAACTGTTATTTTTATCATTTTACAGCACGATACAGGATTTCTTTATTTTCCGACTATAGGCTTTTAGCAATGAATCGTCCTCCTTATGTGACAAGTATTTGAAATGATATGATTTTAATTACTATTTACCATATTTGTAATTGTAATTAAAACGTTACTATTCACAATTTTCACTATATTTGATTTTGTGAAATGCATGAAATGTTTCTCTTCTGATTGGTGTTTTTTTTTTTTTTTCTTTTCAGGAGTCTCCCTTGTTGCCACGTTTTCCACAGTACTTGTTTGGAAAAATGGCTAAAGCGAAACACAACGTGTCCTTTATGTAGATTGTAAGTATCAAGCCATACAGGGGTGTCCAAAATAATGGAAACACCTCGTTGAAAATAGTGACTTTGGTATGTGCTGCTTTTTGAGTAAAACAAACATGTAGCTACAAATTTTTTTGTAACCAATTGTTGCTTATACTCTCAATGGTCTGTGTGACGGAATTGTAAATCGGTGTTTGCATAATTTCGTTCTAGTTGAAAACACAATGAGTGACCTGTCGGAGTTCCAAAGAGGAGTAATTGTAGGAGTAAGTCTGGTTGGTGCGTCGGTAACAACAGCGGCACAGGTATAGGGGGAATCGAACAGTACTGTGTTGAAGGTCATGACAGCAAACAATGTTCACGGCACAACATCATCCGCGAGACAGAACTGTGGAAGGAATCCCAAAATCACTGCGAGAGACTGGAGGACATTAAAGCGGATTGTGACCGCAAGGAGGAAGACCACGGCGACGAAAATGACTAATGATCTTAATGCACATATCTAAAACTGGTTGGTAAGTTCGTAACCACAGTGGCACAGGTATTGGGGTTATAAAGAGGTACTGGTCGAAGGTCATGACAGCATACAATATTCACGGCAAAACATAATCCGCGAGACAGAACTGTGGAAGGAATCCCAAAATTACTGCGAGAGACAGGAGGACATTAAAGCGGATTGTGACCGCAAGGAGGAAGACCACGGGGACGAAAATGACTGCTGATCTTAATGCACATATCTAAAACTGGTTGTTATGTTCGTAACCACAGTGGCACAGGTTTTGGGGGTATCAAGAGGTACTGTGTCGAAGGTCATGACAGCATACAATGTTCACGGCACAACATCAACTACGAGACAGAACTGTCGAAGGAAACCCAAAATCACTGCGAGAGACTGGAAGACATTAAAGCGGATTGTGACCGCAAGGAGGAAGACCACGGCGACGAAAATGACTAATGATCTTAATGCACATATCTAAAAATGGTTGGTAAATTCGTAACCACATTGGCACAGGTATTGGGGGTATCAAGAGGTACTGGTCGAAGGTCATGACAGCATACAATGTTCACGGGACAACATAATCCGCGAGACAGAACTGTGGAAGGAATCCCAAAATCACTGCGAGAGACTGGAGGACATTAAAGCGGATTGTGACCGCAAGGAGGAAGACCACGGGGACGAAAATGACTGCTGATCTTAATGCACATATCTAAAACTGGTTGTTATGTTCGTAACCACAGTGGCACAGGTTTTGGGGGTATCAAGAGGTACTGTGTCGAAGGTCATGACAGCATACAATGTTCACGGCACAACATCAACTACGAGACAGAACTGTCGAAGGAAACCCAAAATCACTGCGAGAGACTGGAAGACATTAAAGCGGATTGTGACCGCAAGGAGGAAGACCACGGTGACGAAATCGACTGCTGATCTTAATGCACATATCTAAAATTTAGTGTTGACCCATAACGTGCGAAGGAAATTGCTTAAGCACAATATTTATGCAGAACTGCAATTGCGAAACCCTGGTGTCACAGGTGAATATGAAAGGAAGACTACACTGGTACCAGGAACATAAAACGTGGACTGCGGATCAATGGAAACATGTCTTGCTTTCCGATGAATCACGTTTCTCACTATTCCCCACCACGGAACGGGTTTACGTGTGTAACACAGACTGTTTCCTTCCTACAGTGAAACATGGGGGCGGTTCCGTAATGGTTTGGCCCATGATCTCGTGGTTTGCAGCAGGTCCCATTATCACCTTACACGGACGGATCACTAGCGGTGACCATGTCACTCTTTTGACCGACCACGTGCATTCAAATGCGCAGATATTGTTTCCGTCAGAGGATTGCAACTTTCAAGATGATTATGCCCCGATTCACAGAAGTCGAACTGTTCAATCATGGTTTGAGGAACATGAGGTAGAAGTTGCACACCTTCCCTGGTTTGCACAATGACCGGACCTAAACACCATTTAGCCCGTGTGGTTTGTGTTGGAAAACAGAGTGCGATCTCGTTACCCTTCTCCGGCATCTCTCTAAAAATTGAAGCAGTTTCTGCAGAAAGCATGATACATGATACCACTTACCACCCACCATCCACGACTTGTATATATCCATTCCAAGGAGGATTCAAGCAGTTATAAATGCAAAGCGTGCTCTCACACCATATTAGGGGCGTAGCACCTATTGTTTCATGGTTTTTTCATTATTTTGGACAACCCCTGTGCTTCAAACTGTTCTTTATATTGATAATGTTGTTTCATTTAAAGTGTAATAAAAAAATTATGTACAGCTTTTGATAAAATGGCAAATGTGAAGACACAATGAGTGACCTGTCGGAGTTCCAAAGAGGACAGATTGTAGGACCCAATCTGTTTGGTGCGTCAGTAACAACAGCGGCTCAGGTATACGGGTTTACGAAAGGTACCGTGTCGAAGGTCATGACAGCATACAATGTTCACGGCACAACATCATCAGCGAGACAGAACTGTGAAAAGAAACCCAAAATCCCTGCTAGAGACTGGAGGATACTAAAGAGGATTGCGACCGCAAAGAGGAACACCACGGTTACGGAAATGACTGCTGATTTTAATGCACATATCTAAAACTGGTTGTTGCGTTGGTAACCACAGGTATTAGGGGTATTTAGAGGTACTGTGTCGAAGTTCATGACAGCATACAATGTTCACGGCACAACAACATCTGCGAGACAGAACTGTGGAAAGAAACCCAAAATCCTTGCGAGAGACTGGAGGATATTAAAGAGGATTGTGACCGCAAGGAGGAAGACCACGGCGACGAAAATGACTGCTGATCTTAATGCACATATCTAAAACTGGTTGGCGCGTTGGTAACCAGAGTGGCACAGGTATTAGGGATATCGAGAGGTACTGTGTCGAAGGTCACGACAGCATACAATGTTCACGGCACAACATCATCTGAGAGACTGAACTGTGGAAGGAAACCCAAAATCCCTGCCAGCGACTGGAGGATATTAAAGAGGATTGTGATCGCAAGGAGGAAGACCACGGCGACGAAAATGCCTGCTGATCTTAATGCAAATGTCTGAAACTGTTTGGTGCGTTGGTAACCACAGTGGCACATATATTGGGGGTATCGAGAGGTACTGTGTCGAAGGTCATGACAGCATACAATGTTCACGGCACAACATCATCTGCGAGACAGAACTGTGGAAGGAAATCCAAAATCCCGGCCAGCGACTGGAGGATATTAAAGAGGATTGTGACCGCAAGGAGTAAGACAACGGCGACGAAAATGTTGCTGATTTTAATGCACATATCTAAAACTGGTTGGTGCGTTGGTAACCAGAGTGGCACAGGTATTAGAGATATCGAGAGGTACTGTGTCGAAGGCCATGACAGCATACAATTTTCACGGCACAACATCATCTGAGAGACAGAACTGTGGAAGGAAACCCAAAATCCGGGCCAGCGACTGGAGGATATTAAAGAGGATTGTGACCGCAAGGAGGAAGACCACGGAGACGAAAATGTTGCAGATCTTAATGCACATATCTAAAACTGGTTGGCGCGTTGGTAACCAGAGTGGCACAGGTATTAGGGATATCGAGAGGTACTGTGTCGAAGGTCATGACAGCATACAATGTTCACGGCACAACATCATATACGACACAAAACTGTGGAAGGAAACCCAAAATCCCTGCCAGCGACTGGAGGATATTAAAGAGGATTGTGACCGCAAGGAGGAAGACCACGGTGACAAAAATGAGTGCTGATCGTAATGCACATATCAAAAATTTAGTGTCGACCCATACCGTGCGAAGGGAATTGCATAAACACAATATTTACGGCAGAACTGCGATTGCAAAACCCCTGATGTCACAGGTGAATATGAAACGGAGACTACAGTGGTGCCAGGAACGTAGAACTTGGACTGCGGATGAATGGAAACATGTCTTGCTTTCCGATGAATCCAGTTTCTCACTATTTTACACGACGGAACTGGTTGACGTGTGGGGAACCCCCGCAGAAACCTCTAACACAGACTGTCTCCTTCCTACAGTGAAGCATGTGGGCGGTTCTGTAATGGTTTTGGCCATGATCACATGGTTTGCAGCAGGTCCCATTATCACCTTACACGTGCGAATCCCTAGCGGTGACTATGTTACTCTTTTGGCCGACCATGTGCATTCAAATGCGCAGACATTGTTTCCGTCAGGGGATTGCAACTTTCAAGATGATTATGCCCCGATTCACAGAAGTCAAACTGTTCAATCATGGTTTGAGGAACATGAGGTAGAAGTTGCACACCTTCCCTGGCTTGCACAATCACCGGACTTTAACATCCTTCAGCCCGTGTGGTTTGTGTTGGAAAACAGAATGCAATCCCGTTATCCTTCTCAGGCGTCTCTCAAAGAATTGAAGCAGTTTCTGTAGGAAGAATGATACATGATACCACTCACCAGCATCCACGACTTGCATGTATCCATTCCAAGGAGGATTCAAGCAGTTTTAATTGCCAAGGGTGCTCCCACACCATATTAGGTGCGTAACACCTATTGTTTTATGGTGTTTCCATTATTTTGGACAACCCCTGTACTTTAAATTATTCTTTATATTGTTAATGTTGTTCATTTAAAAAGTAATAAAAAATGCTATGTACAGTTTTTGAAAAAATGCCAATAAAAGCAAATGTGCAATACAGAAGAAGTCAGTTTATTTCTAGTGTAACATACGAATATGCAAATTAATTGATGTAATATATTGCGTTAAGAGAACAACTGAGAATCATTTTGAAAATGTGAACGTGAACACAGTATTCATCATTTCAATTACAGAATTTTTTAAGAATTTTCTGCTGCAATAATGCTAAAAGTGAGATGAAGTTTAGAAGGACTGTAAGTGAAAATATTGTGCTGCTGAATGATATTTTGAAGGGAAACAGGAGGAATGAAACGGAATATATTCTGGAAACTCATGTCTGATTTCGTTAAACTGAATCCAAAGATAGGTTGAACGTTTTTTAAACATTTAGTGATCCATTCTATAATTCTGGTTTCGCAGTCATTTTCTTATGTTAATTAGAAAATGACTGCGAAACCGGTTACGTCTTGCTTGAATTCTGCAAATATTTGTTGAAAGCTTTTCATTTAATCGTCAGCAAATGCACACTCACGGACAATGAAATTTGCACACCAAGTAGGAAGCATCGGATTAAACTGAAATTTCATGGACGTAATGACACAGATGAATGATACACATGATGGCCAAACAGAGCTGCAGGACAATTTCAGAGGGATCTGCGTCACACTATCCGGTCATCTTCAATGGCGCGTTGCACCGCCATGCTGCAATATGGTCCGGCATGGAGGCGAACAGACGCCTGATGTTGTGCTGCGGCAGACTGCCCCACATGTGTTTAAATTGAGCCGGCGTTTCAACTGGTCCTACATATGCTCGATATGTGACATGTGCGGGGAGCGGGCTGGCCATGGAAGTGTCTGGACATTACGTAGGCAGTCCTGGCATCCCGAGCCGTGTGTGGGCGTGCATTTTTCTACTGGTATAGCGCACCTAGAATACCGGCCAGGAATGGGAGCACAAGGGGCAGTAGGATCTCATCCACATACCGCTGGTACGGCAATGATCCACGTACCACTACTAGAGCTGATAAGCAATGGCTCTCCAGATCATAATGCCTGTAGTGGGGATAGGTGTAACGCTCGATAGCGAGGTTGGGGTTGTGCCGTTAGCTCAGGGACCTCCACACTCGGACACGATGATCATCTGTCCCCAAAACGATGCGGCACTCATCGCTAAAGACCGCACTACGCCAGTCTGTGGCGTTCCACGTCGCTCTGGCCTGGCACCGCTGCACACGGAGTCGGCGATGTTCCGTTGTTAATGGCAGCACACGTAAGGGGCTGGGATCGCAGATCTGCTTCCGCGAGCCGTCGGGATATGGTTCGAGGGCACACAGAAGCCGCTGTATCTGCCTGCATTGTAGACCGGGTCCCCGTGAGATCCGTTCGTGCCTGGAGCACGGTCTGCAAATCCTCTCTACCGGCGGTCCTCCTGGTCCTTCCGGAGCCGCTCCGCCGTGGGGCAGTGCCGTCACGTGTCCACTGCTCCCAACACAGTCGGACGGTATGATCAGAACGATCCACGTGGCGGGCTATACGGCGCGGCGCCCACGCTGCTGTTTTCAGCCCGATGATCCGGCATCTCTCACAGTCTGTAAGTTGCTTAAATCGACGTCGCTGACGGAATCTACCAGGCATTCTTGTCACTCTGTACTCTTCTTTGCAACGGACGGTGTTTTTTTTCTTTCATGAGGCATCGACTACACTGCGGTTTATAAGGCTGTCGGTTCGAGCTTGCAGCGCCATTACAAGGTGTTCGGTCATGCTCACTCGCACCAAACGCGGATCATTTGCATTCCAGCACACACTCTAGCTATTTGCAAAGTTTCGCGGTTGTAGCATGTTTTCTTACAGGTGCGCAAATTTCACTGTCCGTGAGTGTATTTAAAACACATTCTGTTACTCTGGGTTTTTTTAAACATTTTCTGTAGGGACCGTAAGTGGGGGAAAGGGGAAAGGGGGAACGGCACACACTTACAAAATATAAAACTCTCCTTCATGCAAGAAAAGGCTCAAATTACATTCATCAGTAAGCCCCGCCAGTGGCGCAGTGGCTAATCGCTTTATTACGACCATTTGTCCGAGAGGGTCCGGGTTCGGATCCCGGTAAGAAATGTTTTTGTGTTTGTCTTACAGCACCGCCTCTCTCTCTCTCTCTCTCTCTCTCTCTCTGTGCCCTGGAAGCTGGGGCCCGAAGTTAGGAAAGGCCGACTGCTTACGTTCCATTGAGTTGCTCACGGTGGTCGTTAAAACAACAACATCCATCAGTAACAAATGCAATAAAAACAATCAAATGATGGTGGAATGCACAGTTACTGATAAGCAATAACAATTGCTTAACAAAAATGCACAAAGTGCTACAGGTAAAATTTTCCACAAGATCAGGAAGCACATTATACAAAATTTACGATAAAAATCTTGAAAACTCATATTCCTATGAAAGCATGATCTTCTTACAGAAATGGAATACAATATCACGTTGGTGCAAAAACAGCAGATTTGTTAAAAGTTAACAGCAGACACATGGTAATTAACAAAACTCATCAAAACGGCAAGAGGCCTTAATATCATGAAATGGGATACAAATATTTGAGATTACAATAAAGAATGGATAAGGCAGTTTTCCATTAAAAGCCAAAAGGCATACATATATCGCCGAAAATAAAGGCAATGTCAAATGTGCCAAGTTCAAATTTTGAGGTTTACAATCACACAGTGCAATAAATCCTGATTTAAACCAATAATGCAATGTCGTTGAGGCGTCTCAAACCCTGCACTCTAATCAAATGTAGATGTTCTTCGTGCTACATATTCTGCAGAAAAGTGTGATTTCTCTTGATAGAGAAATCGGAGTGTTCTTTTTACTTTTACAAACTGGTTTATCCTGCAAAAACTATACATTCCTTTACTTTAAACTAACAGGGGTACCCGGTATTTCCCGGGTAAATATTCGTGGAGTCACCAAGTTCGGTATGTGAAATTTTATGAATGAAAAATATATTCTTGTAATTTTCCCGTTCATACCAAATTTGGTGATTCTGAATAGAAAACTGCAGAACTTTTTTTCGAAAATTTTGTATGGGGAACCCCTTGACCCTCCGTTTCTGACCCCTTCCGAAAACTGTCTACTGTCTTAGTCAGAGTATTATGAGATACTATACCAAATTTTGTGGTTGTGAATTAAAAACTGTAGAACGTTTTACGAAAAAATTTTGAATGGGCGCCTTTTGACCCCTTCCAAAAACCATGTACGGTCTAAATTAGAGTACCATTAGATAAATACCAAATTTGATTGTTCTAAATTTTCGATCTTTTTACGAAGATTTTTTATGGGGGGCACTTGACCCTCCCCCCGCTCCGACCCCTTCCCAAAACCGTGCAAGGTCTAACCATAGTACCATGAAATAGTATACCAAATTTGGTAGTTCTAAATTGAGAACTGTAGAAATTTTAACTAAAATAACGACAATTTTGTACGGAGGCTCCCTTGACCCCCCCCCCCGAGCTCCGATTCCTTCCAAAACCCTTCTACGGTCTAAGTTAGAGTATCATGAGATAGTATACCAAACTTGGTGGCTCTAAGTTGAAAACTGTAGATTTGTATAGCGGACAAACAAACAAACATACAGACTTTCACTTTTATATACTGTACATACATATCGGTACGTAGCGCTAATAATTTTTATGAGTTAACCAGTGACACCTGCAGATTTGCTAACCGACTCCCCAAATAAATGCTGAGCCCTGATAACCTGCGCCCACCCCCGACCTTAATGCCGGATTTGCTAGCGGCCTTCTAGGATTTTTCCAGGTTGACTAATACACATAACCGTATGTAGGTGAGGCTTACAGTTAGAAGCGTGATTTTTCTCAGTTGATACAGAACTTAGATTTCCGCACAAGTAAACGACTGGTTAGAGGAGCAGGTTTCCGGTTATTCATCCGGGTTCTAATCTCGTGCGTAGCATGGGAGGTGCCGCTCTGATTTAAACCCTTCCTTGGTGACAGGAGTTCCAAATTAGGGACTGCCAAATGGTTATAAAACTTAGCGTTGCTCATGTGATGGTGGATAACTGTCTCCCCCACAGAATTGTAAGATCCTGGCCTTGAAGCCCTCGAATGGTTAAAACCCATTTCACCTGATATCGAGGATTTTTAGTGGGGCTGTAAAATCGCGGTAGGAAATTGTAATCAGAATTCAGCTTTCCATTTTGCCTGTTTCAGTCATAAAACGGAGGAAAGCATATTTACGATGAAGGAGTGCTCCTACGCTTCTAAGAAAAATTCACCTACTTAGGAAGATTTTCGCCATTCTTTCATCTCTTATACTTGCAGGCACCTTCTTTCTTGATAAGGGGAAGAAGTCTTCGCTGTCACTTTTGTTACTTGTACTGATTTACAAACATACATAGTCTGTATCTTGGGTTCATACGTTTCAGCTAGAGTAAATTTTAATAATCATTATGAAATCTTGGAAGTTAATCTCGTCTCCTTGTCTCCAGCCTTTTTTTAGTACTTCAGGGAAGATTTGAAGACGGTGCCCTTCTCACCAGTTTTCTACCAGCGGTTTTGATGAGGCAGGGAAGCAGCCACTCCCTTTAGCTTTCTGAATACGAGCTGGCAGTTTCGCATATCAACGTGTCCGACTCCCCGTTTATTTTTTTTATTGGAGGTTCCATGGTCCCCATGATCAACTAAATGGGCTATAAGCAGTCGTCCGTCCGTAACTTATGGCCACTGCTTCCCAAGGAAGGGGAGTGAGCCGTGCCGTAAGACAAACACAATATCCATGCCGCACCGAGATTCGAAACCGGACCCATCTTGGACGAATAACAGAAGCCATCACGTAGACCACTGCGCCACCGGGACGGCTCGATTTTATTGTACTTTGGATAATGATCTTTTCGTAGGGAGAGTATCAAACACATAAATACACTCATCGTCAAAAAAATAGTTGCACCCAGAAGGAAGCAACCGACAGGAATGAAATTTGGTGGGTAGGTTTGTCATCCTGAGCTATGCAAATAATTCAAGTATCACGCTCAGCCGCGCATGTGACGCAAGCAAGGAGTGGTCGTATCACAGTTCCTGGCCTGCTATATATAGTAAGGTCGTCCCGTTGCGTGCGCTTGCCATTTTGACTCGTGCTTTTGGGTATGTTGCATTCTTTGCAAGTGAAGTATGCCTCGTAGAAAAGTTCTGAAGCAACTCGAGTAGTTGGAGGAGTTTGAGAAGGGCAGCTTCGTGGGGTTTCGGGAAGAGGGATGGTCTTATCACCGTATCGCGCGCCATACCGGTCGTGCTGATATCATCACCATAGCATGCGCTTGGTGGCAGCGGATAGAACAAGGCACGCAGCAGTGACAGGAAGGTTCTGGGAGACCTAGACGAACCAGAGACAGAGAGGACCGACGGGTTGTCCGACATTTGCGAAATGTCCCAACAGCCACGATTGCGATATTCAGCGAGCAGTGGTGCCCTCCATGCATCGTCCGATTTGTGCCACCACCATTGGCAGAAGGCTGCACAACGTAGCACGCAGATCGTTACGACGACTGCCCTTAACACCATTGCATCACCGCCAAAGACTGCAATGGTGTCGTGACAGACTGTCATGGAGCCACTCAGAATGGCAGATGGTGATCATCAGTGATGAGCCTCGCTTTTGTCTTGGAGGAGACGACGAACGAATCCGTGTGTGGAAGCATCGTGGTCATCACCAAGATAAAAGGTTTGCTGTCGAGCTTTACACGTCCAGAATTTATGGTGTCATATGGTGTGGGGTGCAATTGCTTACGATCACCTTTGGTGCTCATTTCAAGAAATTTGACGGCCGAACGTTACGTTATTGTGGTCTTGAAACCAGTGGCACTACCTTTTTGAAGTCTCAATTCGGTGCGACTTTCCAACAAGATAACGCTCTTCCACATACTGCTGCTGTCTAGAGAGTTGGCCTTCAAGGCACTGACACTCTGCCATGTCCATTCGCATCGCCAGACCTATCGCCGGTTGATAATGTGTGGGATGCTATTGGACGCGCTATTCACGCTGCACCCTACCACACAATCTGCAGGAACTGTATGAGGAGATTGAAGCTGCCTGGGATGGCTTATCGCAGGACTTCATTAGGAGCCTGTACAACTCCGTGCCGAGACGTCTAGCTTGTTGTGTGATCAAACATGGCGGTCCGTCACCATACTGAGAGATACAACTTATTGGCGTGTAGCTCAGTGAATATCGCTCATATCAGTCTCAATGTTTAATCATTTATTGTTCCTGGTAACCTTTACCTTCCTCCCGAATAGCATTGCAATCCGACACGTCCTTCTGGGTGCAACTATTTTTTTGACGATGAGTGTATATGTATTAGTTATTCCACCGTCTTAAAAATGGTAGCAAATCCTCACGGTGGGAGTAAAAATTGAAAATCCAACCGGCCAGGGGTTTCTAGACCATTTCGAGGAGAGACGGATGAGAGTCCTTCAGTAGCACCTGACTCCCCCAATAATGTAGACAAAGTCTTTCGTTCAAGTTAAAACAACTCATTTTTCTAAGCATTTACTAAGTATGGAATACTATAACTTATTTTAAATCAATTATCAACAATAAATAAAGCAAAAAGAAATGTAAATCAATGACAAATTTGCTTTTGACCCTCGAATGCTACCGAAGGACGCGGCAGAAGCAGTCTTTTCCTTAAAGACACGTTCGGGGAATGTCGGGTGTGTAGTGAGGTTTGTAATTTTTTCTTTTCAATTTCCTTCAGTCATAGGTTCTTTTAAAGAGGTGGTAACACTGTATGCGCGACTCGGAGGTGAACATCAGTTAGGTCAGACCTTTTACCCTGCTGGGAGATTTTACTGCTTTTAATTCAGCTCAACTTAAGATGCTTTGTCTGTCTCCAAAGGCGTGACTGTCTGCAACATCCATAAAGCAGATTCCTCAGCCAGCACGCAAAGAACATATGGAATCCATTTTTCTCTGTGTCCCCTGTTTAAATAGGGGATGGGTATAAAGCTATAAGTTTGGGTTTTATGATATCTGCGTAAAGAATCTGTTGCTCGCTCCGATAAAATCCACAAATAAAAATCTCCCTAAGCAGAAAAAAGGCCTAGCCCACAGCAACGTTATTTAATGCTTCTAACGGCAGAAAAGTAACTGGGGGTTGTGATGAATTTTCATATGGGATGTGCTCTCGTAACTCAATTAATAAGATTCTTTTGTTTGTTGGTGGGGGAGTTGTGATCACCCACTGCTCTATAAGTTTTTTCGGCATTAGGTTTAAGTGTTCTAACATATTATCGAGCAGGCACTTGGTTGAAATTTTCATCTTATTTTTGTGCACTAGTCCAGAATGCAAGTAAGGCCTGGATAACCTTATTCAAAATCACCTTTTCAGGGGCTTGGTGAAGGACACACGCTCACTTTGAACAGAGCTGAGACTCTTACATAACATAACAGATTTATTTCCATTTAGGATACGTTGATAGATGAATGTATATACAATGATTGATGGAGTGCACTGGTTGGAATTGTATATCACCGGTGCATAGATGACGTATTCTCCTGGGACAAATCAGCCTCTGGTTTGCTTTTTCATAAAGCGACAACAATGACGACTAATCTCTCGATCGCTGCCGTGTAAATTCAAAGAACATGGGGGGTGGGGTTAGGAAATCCTACTGATGCTATCCAGGTGACTGCGGCTCTTGTAAGGGAGCATTGGGCTTTGTGGTCGCGAAATGTTAAAAATTAATGTTTTCAAGTTTAGCATGATATGATATTAAATTTGCTTAAAATAATTCTCAGAATATATTCAGTATAGAAATACATAAAAACTATTCTATGGTCGGTGCTGACCGTTAATCAAGACACTTCCCGAAACTACATTAACGATCCAAACTTTTAATGCCTATAGGTGCATTAAAAATTTAAAACGTTTTAAGCTGTCTAAAAATTCACCTCGATCAAATGATATTTAAAGGCGCCTCAACCACCGTAAACTTTCAGGTGACCATGCTGAAATATGATCAGATTATCGACCACCCGACCCGAAGTCTACACCTGCACCACTTTTGGTTTGACTTTTAGTATCGCTGTAGCTTCCGTTAGGAGTTGTACGTTCGCGGTGCAATTAATTGTGCATTCCGTTTACAGTAAATTGTTTGGTGATTGTTTATTTAATGCCTTGTGAGAAATTATCCTTTGAGTTCGGTTTTCTGCAGTTAACTCAATACTCAACGCAGCACCGTTGATTGTTGTGCGCTTATGAAATATAAAACAACTATGCCTCAAACTACAAAAAGACGTTAAATGTCACGTGTTTGGACACCCTCGAAATTTAAAGACAATGTATTTCCGATTTATGCTGATGTGACTCGAAATTATTTGTTATTACATCTAAATTTTTCGGAGGCATTCCATAAAGAAACACAGACAACTCTAGACACATTTCTAACATTTTGATGTTAGAAGTCAAAATCCTATGGACTAAGGCTATTCCAGTTACATTCCGTCAACAGGTTTCATATATGATTAAAACATTTCACGAAAAGTGTAGAAATAGAAAATACACTCAATCTAGAAACAGCGAGAGTATTGAAAAAGAAAAAAATGCTTTATGGGTGCCTGAGTAAAATAGGAGTTTTGATACATCAACGCGCAAGTGTTGTGACTACTCGTTTTGTAGTCAAAAGCTCAAACGTGCAATACAGAGAAAATCTAAAGAAATCAAAATTCCTTCGGCTTAGCCTTTGAAGTTATCAATCAGAGTTAAATAAGCTAGCTTCAGATAATTCAAGTAACGAAACATCAGAGAAAGAGGGGATTGATGATGAAAAATGGGATGCTAAATCTGGCATAAAAAAGTATTCGGATTGAAAAAGTATTTCGTTTGGAAACAGAAAATCAAAATCAAATGCGGATGAAGTTGCCAAGTGTAGCTGTGGCCTGTGAGCGCAAGGGAATTTCTGAAGCATCTCATGTTTCCAAATACTATACCGTGCAAATTAATTTGGACAAGCTATTTTATTCTCAGAATTGTAATATGATCGCCAGTTCATGTCGGAAACCCACGTAAACCGGTTTTATCAGTTGTGAGGTGGTGTGACTGTTAGGAACTTGATAGTAAGAATATGGTTTGACCGGTTTTAAACAGGAAATAGGCACTTCAGCTACAGTTGTGAGCTTTCGTGTGTGACAGGTGGATGTTACCCAGCAAAAACACAAGTGCTGGGAAACTGCTGGCCACCAGCTGGCTGTGATGGGTCACTGCTGGCTGAAATCTGCCGCTCACGGCCCGGTAGTGGTCCGTTGGTGGCAGCGCTATCAGTTGGCGAGCCATTGATGGCCCTGCAGCATCGCCGTGAATTGTGGGCCTGCAAGCAAGTGCCACTAGTGGCCTGTTGCTGGCAACCAATGCAACCCCCAACAGCAAGTGGAAGCAACGGGACTGCGCATGCGCAGAAACAACACTTGCTGTGTCTCTCATGGTACCAGTTAGTTAAAGACGACGCTATCGCCATCGTATTATTTTAGTGGATGTTAAGAAAGAAATCCATATTTGGAGAGGCGAATTAATTTCCTAATGAGATTTTACGTCGACGAAGATATCAGATTAAGCCGTGAAATACTAGATTACAGCCATGAAATACACCCACTCTATTCCCATGAATAACAATTCATGGAATGGAGTGCATGAATAACAAGAAAAAATTTGAAACCGCTTGAAACAAATATCCTGGAAAACCATTAAAACAACGTTTGTTGGAAAACAAAATTATACGCGTACAAAATTTATTAATTATTTGAAAGAAAAAAAAGCAACGCTATGTGGTGTACTCATCCATGGGTTGAATACACAAGACTGGGAAGAATTCGCTTCTAAAAATAACTAGAAGTAAAATAAAATATCTTTTTACTCTTTAAAACAAATGTAGCTTCGGACAACGGAAAGGAAATACACAACATTAAAAATGTAACAGAATGTGACATGAACCCGGGTAAATATATATTTATTCAACAATCTCTTTTCAAGACGGCAAGGACAGTACAAAACTTTGGAAAGCGACTCTAAGTATGTACACGCCTTAAAAATGAGTGAAATTCCCTTAAGGTGAGAAAAACCAAAAACTATCGTTACGTTGAAAAAATTAATTTATCAATTATATGAAACTGACTTTTATGAAACATACCTCGCAATATTATAAAATGAAAGAGGGAAGCATTCGATTACACATTGCATACCAAAGAGACAGCTTTAAGCATATGCTCGAACGTGGCAAACTGGTCCGGTCGGTAGAGAGCTCAGCTATCACGCTAACGGCCTAAGTTCACATCTACTCAGATACAAACGGGTGTTTTCTCAATCTGTTGAGAAAATTTCCCCAGCGCAGTGCGTTAATTCACAAGCTTCGTAAGGGTAGAAAAAAAAATTGTAGCTTTGGGAAACTGCGGTTATCTTTGCTTTTTTTATTGTTATTATTATGGCTACTACTGGGAAATTGGCGAACAAAATTCTGCAAGCCACCAGTTACGTCACGTGGTTGCCGGCTGCCACTAACGGCCCACTAGCGGACCACATTAGCCTAGCCATCATTTCTGGCATGTGCTTTCAGGGCCACTGAAGGGCCACTTGTTGCAGCTACTGCCTGTGATGGATCACTGATGGCCCTTTTGTGGCATATGACAACTGATGGGGGTGCCAACTGCTGGCCAGCTGTTGGCCTGAACTGCTGGCCCTTCTGTTGGCCGCCCGGACATTTTATTGACGGTTCGGCAGCGGCAACATAGTGCTGGGCCATTGCTGTCAGTGCTAATTTCTCTGAAGGATCACACTTGTATGACAGAGAGATGTATCTCTTCTGCAGTTGGTGTGGGCAAATCAAGTGTATCAAGACTGCTTACGCGATACAATGGATCTAGATCATCGTCTCCAAAATGGAGAGGTAAATGTGGAAGAAAACGAAAAACAACTCCACGAACCGATAAATATCTAATCATAAATAGTAAAAAGAATCCAAAAAAAGCAAGCACCAACCTTCAAAGAGATTTTATTAGCTAGTGGTTGTGATTTTAGTGATTCAACTGTACACCGTAGGCTTCTGGAAGTTGGCCGGAAGGCAAGAAGACCAACGAAAAAATAATATTTGAATGCGAAACTGAAGATAAAACGTTAAGCATGGGCCAAAAAATGTAAATCATTAACTGCTGACTACTGGAAAAAGGTAATTTTCAGTGTTGAAATTCATTTATTTGTGCAGGGTTACCAAGCAAATGTCGTTAGACGAAGCAACTGTGAACCCTTAAAACCTGAGCATGTCAAACAAACAGTAAAACACCTTCTGAAACAGATGTTTTGGGGTTTTTACACATCAAATGGCACTGGAAGCTTAGTTCCTGTTCAAGGTATGATGAATTCAGCCAAGTACGTAGAAATATTACAATATAGGATTGTCCCATTCTTGCAAACTTTTGACGGAACATTTCAACATGACTTGGCGCCATGTCAAAATTCGAAATTGGTCAAGAATTTCATGCTGGAAAATTAAATTCATTTGCTTGATTGGCTTGGAAATTCATCAGACTTAAATCCCATAGAAAACTTATGAAATATTTTAAAGAGACGTTTAGGTAAAATGGACTGTACAACTAAAGAACGCATGATAACGAATGCTATAAAAGTGTGGTTCCACGATTATGAAGTCAAAAATATGTGCACTCATTATTAGTGGAGTCAATGCCAAAACGAACTCAAGAGGTCATTTCTGCTAAAGGAGGGCATACTTCCAAGGAATAGAATGATATGAAGACATAGTTTTGGAAAAATGAGTGAATTTTTACTTTGTCTCAATTAATTTGCACAGTATAGTACCTTTGGACACTACACTGGTGTCAAAAATTCAAGTCCCGAAGGCAATAGCAGGAAAAACCTAGCGCTCTCAATGAAATGTTACGATCTTTTCAGAAGGTAACCAAATGGACACGAGAAGAAAATAGTCTTAGATAAATTTGCATATCAGACACTAAATAGCTGCCAATTATGTAAATTGAGTTACATTCTTAAGCAACAGGGAACGGCATCGTTCACGGAGCGTGGTAGAAGCGTTCCGATGGCTGCGCATGTTTTCCATATGCCTCATACACGTGCATCCGTGCTCTACTATAGAGAGCGGTACGACAACCAGAAGGGGATCACTCACAAACCCGGGTAGCAAGGGTCACGAATATCAAAGCCAAAGTGGTTTCACAGTTATGACAAAAATTCCAAGTAAACATTGGTGGGATGTCACGAAGGCCCAGCCAAAGGTCGTTCTAAAGATTAATCAGCCCTGTTTCAGAAAATTGCTTTTAAATATAGTTCAATATGCTAGTTTCCACTTGGAATACATTCGTTTGAAAAGCCATTTGGGCTGAGTCGTTTATGGTCGTTTACGCCATTTTGCAGGCTTTGAAACGTTTCTGGTCGTTGAAGTGGTCCTCGCCTGTGCCGCTTAGTGGGGTGACGTTACGGGCATGCATGTCACGTGTCAGTGCGCGATGTAAAGCGCTCTGTGGATGCTGTTAACTCCACGTTTGTTGCATTCATATTAGTTATCTGCTGTTTATGTGGTTGTATTTCTGACATCGAATTTTTTTTATATAATTTCTTTAGTACATCGTTTTCGTACAATGGTTTCCCTGCAATGTTGCTACTGTGCCAAAATATCTTGCAGGAATAGGAAAGAGCGACACATAATTGTTCACTGTTTCCCCGGAAACGACTCAGTAGTTAAGCAAAGTACTAGTTTAACAGGTGTTGCAGAGGCAGATTCTTTTAATTTGAAAAAGGCCAGGATTTGCACTCGGAGGGACTTTTTGAATAGTAAGTACGAAATCTGAACGATATGATGAATCGCCTGCTTGGTTAACCACTGAAAAAAATACTGAAATCGTCGGCTGTACGAACAGTCATTTACCGAGATCAAACCGTTGGAAATGTCACGTGCAAGAGGTGAAAGACAAGGAAAGAGAAAAATACTGCATGGTGCCTTTGATAGACCAAAAATCTTAGTTCCCAAAAAAAGTGTCTTTTTGGAAGAAAAATGTGGCCCCAATTCAACCTGCATCAGATGAAGAAACAATTTTTCGCGTGAAAATGTGATATGTTCCAAAAAAAAAAAAAAAAAGTAAATTTTTGAAATGACAAATTGCCAATTTCTGGAAAAAAGAGCTAAAACTTTCTAAAAACACGAAAAAAAAAAAAGGATTTTTTAAAGAGCTTTTCTAGCAAAGCCAGAAGATTGAATCGTTCGCGCCGGCTTTTTATTGAAGCAAATCAAAGAACTGAAAATTAAGGTAAAAAAAAAAATAAATCCAAAAAATTAAAAAAAAAAAAAACATACTTACAAAAAACACAGGTAACATCTCATGTAGAGGGTAAAAAGTCGAATTAAATTGACACCTGAGCATCCGAAATTTTTAACAAAAAATTACAGTAGCCGAGGTTTTGTTATTTAACTGAAAAAGCAAAGCGTTTGATGGAAGTAATACACATATATATAAAAGAGGAAACAATCAATGATGTGTTCTGGTTTCACTCCTTTTGTTTCATTAAATTATTTCCACCATTTCGCTTCATATTCGGCAGCTTAGTAGGTGTGTATTTATCACCAGATTACACCAGCACAGAGCAACCGGCAAACGCTATCCCTAACACTTCAGCGATGCACCCCAAAGTTACGTCACCAAAGCAGCAACTTCCGGGGACAACTAAAATCTGCCGAATATGAGCGAAACCTTGTATCTAGAGCCTGAGTTAACACGCAGTTTTATTTTACTGTGTAAGGTAAAACTTAAACCGGGTAAAACTAATCTGTTGTATCGGCGCTAAAAAATAAGAAGGAAATTAAGAATGCTTCTGGGTTTAGTATGCCAGAGGTGCACGAAAGTTTTTTTGGTGAGGGGAGGAACAAGTCGTGGTTCTCTTTAGGCAGACGGACTTTATCTGAAAGAGAGCGGGCAGGTGTTGTTTGGGCGTTGGTGCAGAAATGATGTTTTAGAAAGATTCTGATTATTTTTCGTTTGTTTTTTCATTAACGGAGAAGTTCAGTCTGACTAGAAAAAGCACGAAATATCCCAAATGAATAGATCAGACGGACAGGAACTAGGTATCAGCTAATTTCTTCTTACTACCCGCTAAAATATTAATTCTACAAAGCCATGAGATAAATTGAATTAAACCTTTTTTCTCTTTGTTACTCTGTTAAAGACGTGTCTGGACTCATATTTCCACGTGTGAGATTCTGAGTATCGAACCAGGTGAGTTGCCTCAGAGACGTAAACAAAATCAAGAGGAACTGACAGGTTTGAGTTTGATCGAAACATAAAATACACTGCTGGCCCCCCAAAATGCAACATCAAGAAGGAATCATCCGATTGGCCTGAAATTTGTAGCATGCGTCGCCCGCGAGAGGACATGCAAAACAATTAGCATTGCAGGGCATATGCACACCACGTGCGCCCGGCACGCCACCGACAAGCATTATAAGAAGGGTGGCATAGAATGCCGGGTGTAAGTAGTGGAAGTGTGTTGTGCTGCCGGACCCGTCCATGGGAAGCTTCATGATGCCTCGTCGCATGAATACGTGCAGTCATTCCAGCACGTTTCGGAGTTCGATTGCAGAGGACGAATAGTGGCTAATCGAGACAGCGGTTTTTCGTCTCGAGACAATCGGCGCTCGTGTTGGGACGACATCGAGCCACAGTGAGGCGAGAGTATGGATTCGGTGGGTGCGTGAGGGACGGATCGGGACCGACGTGAGTGATTGCCCGCAGCACACCACCGAACGAGAGCACCAGTATGTTGTGCGGCGGGCATTGACAGCTCCCACCACCACATCACGAACGTTAGCGCAGCAGTTAGGGTGTGTTGCGCAGCAACCTATGTCAGCACGTACCGTTCGACGATGTCTGCTGGAGCGAGGACTTATCGCACAGCGCTCCATTGCTCCGATTACCATTGACGTTACACCATACCGGCGAAGTGCGGCGGCAGTGGGCCGTTAAACGCCGCACCTGGACTACGGACCGGCACCACATTGTCTTCTTCGACGAATCCTGCTTCGTGGTCTTCGAAACACCACGATGGTCGGATCCGCGCGTGGCGGCACAGCGGTGAAAGACTGTATGACGCCTGCATTATGCATCGCCATACTGGTCCGTCGCCTGGCGTTATGATTTGGGGGCGCAATCGGATATGACACCCGCACCACTCCGGTACGCATCACTGGTACACTCAACAGCCACCGCTACATCTCCGACGTTTTGGAGCCTCGTAGTCCTCCCTTACCTGCAGGACCTGCCAGCGTCGTTTCAACAGGACAACGCATCGCCCGCAAATGTCGTACCTATCGTGCAACAATTCCTCACGGCCCAGCAGGTGTCACCGCTGCCGTGGGCCGCCTGTTCTCCCGATATGTCGCACATCGAACACGTCTGGTCACGCTGATTCGCAACCGAGTGGCCCGGCAAGTTCCACCAGAGGCTACGCCTGATAACTGTGGCAACGTGTGGAAGCAGCTTAGACCGATATACCCCAAGCCCATGCATCCAAAGCCCCCATTTTTTCGATGCCGCGGTGTGTATCTGCCGTTGTGGCCAGCCATGGGGGCCACACGAACTATTGATGTCTGATGTGTTCCGAAAGTCGCACGGGCCTGTGGTAAGCTCAATCGTTACATCTTTGTATCTGTTGTTAGCGTGCCCAGCAAATCTGGTTTTGCTATCTCGTGTCCTTCTTGGTGTTGCATTTTGAGTAGCCAGCAGTGTATATAAAATACGACGACTCTCGCTGGACCACAAATATACCCTTTGCACAAAAATAAAATAAAATATATCAGACAAAAGACCTTGAGAAAGTCGTTTGATCTTGAAGAAACTCCGCATGCAAGTACCTCCGGACCGAATGCACAAATGAATGAAAATTACTAACGAACAATGACTACAAAGTGGCTTTCTGCCATAGCGTACGTGTACCGCGCATGGGAGAATGTGTATTTCAAGAGAAAATTTCGCACGCAGGGAGAATACTAACAGACGATTGCGGTTGCATTATCCCCCATGGACTGTGAGCCTCCATAGACGTCTGATCCGTGGACAATACTAGCAGTTGAGCGAGATTTCCTGTGTAACGACGTATAATTTAGCTGAGCGAGTTGGTTGGTTAACTCACCGCATGTCCAGGTTTTGGGTCGGAGCGACGTGACAATTGGACGATGTTTGACCAAGTGCGTCTTAAGAGGAAACAACCTAGTTGTACGCAGGCAAACACAGAACGCGAGGATCTAACGATTATGAGAGCACACAAAGAGAAACAAATTCTTCTGCTCTCAAACATCCGTCGCCATGTTGCCCAGTCTAAAGGCAATGGAAGTGGCCATCTGGACCGTTTCCAGACGAAATTCGGCACGTGGGGACTACATTCGAGGAGGCCACTCTGCCCCCTACCACTGACCAGCGAGAATCGCCAGCATCGTCGGTACCATCTCCACGTTGATCGGGCCAGACGCCTGGATCAACGTGAGATAGTGTCCAGTGGCATCCTGTTTTCTTCAGCAATGGGTTTCGGTTTGCACTTGGTTTAAATGACCAACAACGCATCTGTATCTGTAGACGATCTTGCCAGCGCCCAAGTTGTGCCTTTACCATGGAAAGACATTGTTAACTTGGGCTTGATTAACCGTGCTTCTGATGTTTAATAGTGGAATGAATAAGCAAAATTCTTCTCACGCATCGTTGAAAAATGGAGCACAAAATAAATAAACGTTGAGAAATAAGTTTTGTCATCTTTGCCTAACATTTGTGAATCTAATCTATGTAACAGTACAGGGCTCGCACACCGGGAGTGATTGTCTAGGGAGTCATTTCCTACGATAGCCGGACATCCGTAGTATTCCTTCATATCACACTCACTGCTTAACGATACTGCTCGATGGTATTCTGCGACCCGTGGTGTTGCCATTCCAATCCCAGCATCATTAAACACTTTTTCAACAGTATAATGCCCGGCCACATACCACACGGGCCTGCCAGGGTGGGGTCCATAATGTCGACACCCTCTCGTGGTCAACCCGATTGCCCGACCTCTCACCGATCGAACTTGTTCACGA